>CAHIKZ030001676.1:117500-165000 GCA_903632075.3 Acanthosepion pharaonis | reverse complement strand
TATATATATATATATTATATTGTTTTTTTATGATTATATATCTATAAATTTTATGTTATTTCTCCAGTAAATGTGTTATATATTTCGTAATTGGTAAATTATATAATGGTCGCTCCAGGAGGTTTGGTCCGAGCGAGATAAGTCATGTCTGGAACGAAAATAATCCGAAATCAATCTTTAAAAATAAAATTTCATTTGTCAATATTATGTGGGGTTGTTTTTATCTTTTAGTTTTGAATCAAGAAGTGAAATTCAACTAAAGATAAAGGTTATTTTAGCTTTAAAGGTCAAGAATTATATAACTGCCCCAATGAATACAAAAAGAAAAATCGGATCGCAAAATTCATTAGTTCTTATGACACGGACTGGACTCGAATTTAAAAAGCTGTCTTGAAAATATATATAAAGATAAAGAATAGGACAGTGTTCTTTAGTTCTTCATTATCATAGTGTGGGACATTTAATGTGATAGAAATATAAAGAAAAATCAAAATGTCTAGATCTCAGAAATATATACCTATATATATATATATATATATTAATATATATATATATGTACATTTTTACCTTTCCAGTTTGAATAAATGTTGTTTTTTTTATGATTAGTATATCTATAAATTTTAGATGGGATATTTAATCCAGTTAAAATGTCGTATTATAAAAATCTGATTTCGTAATTGGTCTTGCCTCCTTTATTTAAAAATTGTTTAAATGGTCCTCCAAGAGAGGTTTTATGTAATATTCTGAACTCCATGTATTTAATTATAACAGTAAATTTTTTGTTTGAGCGATAAATAAATCAGAGAGAAGAAGAGGATTCATACTTTTTCCCATCCGAGGGCTATTTGAAAATTTCTTTCACGAAATCAATCGAAAACCCTCTGATTCCTCAATAAAAATAAAACTTGTCAGAAATTATAATAAATTGTTTTGTTTTAATAAAAAATAATTAAGAAAATCATATTTATCCCAAGGGTATTAGCTCGAAGTGAATGTAATGGATTCGACAATTCGAACTCGGCTCCTGATTCCTCAACCGAGCGGCTATCCATTACTCCACAGTGCCTCCTTTTTATTAGAAATTATAATAAATTGTTTTGTTTGTGTTAATAAATAAATAGAGAAGAAGAGGATTCATACCATTCCCAAAGGTATTAGCACGTAAGTGAATGTAATGGATTCGACTGAATTCGAACTCGGCTCTCTGATTCCTCAATCCGAAATCCATTACTCCAAAAGTGCCTCCTTTTTATTATAAATTATAATAAATTGTTTTGTTTGTGTTAATAAATTTTTCAGGAGAGAAGAAGAGGATTCATACCTTTCCCAAAGGTATTAGCACGTAAGGAATGTAATGGATTCGACTGGAATTCGAACTAGGCTTCTCTGATTCCTCAATCCGAGCGGCTATCCATTACTCCACAGTGCCTTTTTTTATTATAAATTATAATAAATTGTTTTGTTTGTAAAAATAAATAAATCAAGAGAGAAGAAGATATTCATACCTTTCCCAAGGGTATTAGCACGTAAGGAATGTAATGGATTCGACTGGAATTCGAACTCGGCTCTCTGATTCCTCAATCCGAGCGGCCATCCATTACTCCACAGTGCCTCCCTTTTATTATAAATTATAATAAATTGTTTTGTTTGTGTTAATAAATAAATCAGGAGAGAAGAAGAGGATTCATACCTTTCCAACGGGATATTAGCACGTAAGTGAATGTAATGGATTCGACTGAATTCTTCGGCTCTCTGATTCCTCAATCCGAGCGGCTATCCATTACTCCATGCCTCCTTTTATTATAAATTATAATAAATTGTTTTGTTTGTGTTAATAAATAAATCAGGAGAAAGAAGAGGATTCATAAAAGGGTATTAAAAATGTAATGGATTCGAATTCCTCAATCCGATTGTTCAACAGTGCCTGATTATTATAATTATAATAAATTGTTTTGTTTGTGTTAATAAATAAATCAGGAGAGAAGTAAGAAATTCATACCTTTCCAAGGGTATTAGCACGTAAGTGAATGTAATGGATTCGACTAATTCGAACTCGGCTCTCTGATTCCTCAATCCGAGCATGCCATTACTCCACAGTGCCTCCTTTTTTATTAGAAATTATAATAAATTGTTTTGTTTGTGTTAATAAATAAATCAAGGAGAAGAAGAGGATTCATACCTTTTTCCCCAGGGTATTAGCACGTAAGGAATGTAATGGATTCGACTGGAATTCGAACTCGGCTCTCTGATTCCTCAATCCGAGCGGCTATCCATTACTCCACAGTGCCTCCTTTTTATTATAAATTATAATAAATTGTTTTGTTTGTGTTAATAAATAAATCAGGAAGAAGAAGAGGATTCATACCTTTCCCAAAGGGTATTAGCACGTAAGTGAATGTAATGGATTCGACTGGAATTCGAACTCAAACTCTCTGATTCCTCAATCCGAGCGGCTATCCATTACTCCACAGTGCCTCCTTTTTATTATAAATTATAATAAATTGTTTTGTTTGTGTTAATAAATAAATCAGGAGAGAAGAATAGGATTCATACCTTTCCCAAGGGTATTAGCACGTAAAGGAATGTAATGGATACGACTGGAATTCGAACTCGGCTTCTGATTCCTCAATCCGAGCGGCTATCCATTACTCCACAGTGCCTCCTTTTTATTATAAATTATAATAAAATTGTTTTGTTTGTGTTAATAAATAAATCAGGGAGAAGAAGAGGATTCATACCTTTCCCAAGGGTATTAGCAGTGCTCGTAAGTGAATGTAATGGATTCGACTGGAATTCGAACTCATCTCTGATTCCTCAATCCGAGCGGCTTCCATTACTTCACACAGTGCCTCCTTTTTATTATAAATTATAATAAATTGTTTTGTTTGTGTTAATAAATAAATCAGGAGAGAAGAAGAGGATTCATACCTTTCCTAAGGGTATTAGCACGTAAGTGAATGTAATGGATTCGACTGGAATTCGAACTCGGCTCTCTGATTCCTCAATCCGAGCGGCTATCCATTACTCCACAGTGCCTCCTTTTTATTATAAATTATAATAAATTGTTTTGTTTGTGTTAATAAATAAATCAGGATAGAAGAAGAGGATTCATACCTTTCCCAAAGGGTATTAGCACGTAAATGAATGTAATGGATTCACTGAATTCGAACTCAATTCTCTGATTCCTCAATCCGAGCGGCTATCCATTACTCCACAGTGCCTCCTTTTTTGATAGAAATTATAATAAATTGTTTTGTTTGTGTTAATAAATAAATCAGGGGAGAAGAAGAGGATTCATACCTTTTTTCAAGGGTATTAGCAATAAGTGAATTTAATGGATTCGACTGAATTCGAACTCGGCTCTCTGATTCCTCAATCCGAGCGGCTATCCATTACTACAGTGCCTCCTTTTATTATAAATTATAATAAATTGTTTTGTTTGTGTTAATAAATAAATCAGGGGAGAAGAAGAGGATTCATACCTTTCCCATTAGGGTATTAGCATTAAGTGAATGTAATGGATTCGACTGGAATTCGAACTCGGCTCTCTGATTCCTCAATCCGAGCGGCTATCCATTACTCCACAGTGCCTCCTTTTTTTATTAAAATTATAATAAATTGTTTTTGTTTGTGTTAATAAATAAATTAGAGAGAAGAAGAGGATTCATGAAAATTAGCACGTAAGTGAATTTAATGGATTCGACTGAATTCGAACTCGGCTCTCTGATTCCTCAATCCGAGCGGCTATCCATTACTCCACAGTGCCTCCTTTTTTTATTTATAATAAATTGTTTTTTTTGTGTTAATAAATAAATCAGAGAGAAGAATATTTCATACCTTTTCCTTTGGTATTAGCACGTAAGTGAATGTAATGGATTCGATTGGAATTCGAACTCGATCTCTGATTCCTCAATCCGAGCGGCTATCCATTACTCCACAGTGCCTCCTTTTTTATTAATAAAAATATAATAAATTGATTTGTTTTGTTAAAAATAAATCAAGAGAGAAGAAGAGGATTCATACCTTTCCTCAGGGTTTATTACTCAACGTAAGTGAATGTAATGGATACAACTGAATTCGAACTCGGCTTCATATTTCCCTTTAAAAGTGAATTTATGATTCTATCCATTAACTCCACAGTGCCTCCTTTTATTATAAATTATAATAAATTGTTTTGTTTGTTTTGTTTGTTATAAATAAATCTGGATGAAGAAGAGGATTTGTACCTTTCCCAATTAGCACGTAAGTTTGTAATGGATTCGACTGGAATTTGGCTAACATTCCTCAATTTTGAGAATTTATCCATTAAATACAAGAACTTTTATTAGAAATTTAAATTTAAATTTTGATTAAACGGATAAATCAGTTTTAAAAAGTTCTTTATCTGTTTTAAGGGTATAAGTACATATTAATTTTTTCGTGATTTGTTTGATTTATTAAAAAACCGAATCCATTACGTCGACAATATTTTTATTATATTTAATAATTTTTGTTTGTTTTTCAAAGAAGATTTATATATATATATATATATATATATATATATATATATATATATATATATATATATATATATATATATAAGCAAATATATGGATATAGATCCGACAGTATGAAGAAAAATATATACGGAAAAAAAACAAAAAGTGAAAAAATCCTTATATACAATTATGCTGTTTTAATGTTAATATGTCAACGTCTGACGTTTCGGTCTAATAAACCATCTTCAGGACATATTCATAAATATAACATTATCAATTCAACATGACAAAGACGATGTACATAAAAATGGAAGACTTATCCAAACAAATAACTGAAAGTTTTTTAAATATCAGCGCTCCGTTTAAAACATGGTCACGTTGTCGTTTATTGGGCGACGCTGTGAAAACGTATTTCCTAAAATGTTGAGTATTTGAATGAAAAAATGAAAAGAATTCTATTTTTATAACTAAAATTTATATGTACGCTTGTCGAGCATTAATCTCGCTAGAAAAGGGGAAATATTAAAAAAACCAGGTCTAGTATTCACCGTGCGTGAGATGGATATTATGCCTGCTTCATAAATCCGCCTAAGATTTTATTATGAAAAACATTTTTTAAAATCTTCAATGATAAAAATATATATAATATATATATATATATATATATATATATGGATATATATATATATATATATATATATATATATGGATGACTATATATATATATATATATATATATTTATATATATATATATATATATATATAAGAAATATAGTTTTAAGGTGTCCTATATTTATGGGATAGAGTGCTCAATATTAGAGATAAAAAATTTATGTAACTATAAATATAAATGTGAACATTGAAGTCAACACTCAGAGGCCACATGCTGTTTCATGCTGAACGTAATCGGCGGCCTGATGATTGCGTCCAGCACACACTGCAGAAAAGCACTGGTCGGCCGTTTCGTCCTTCAGCATTGCGTATCTTCAACTGAAAAAATCGTACCCGGACTGCTGCGATACGATGCAAGCAGCATACTGTTGGGCGAGGAGGAAACTAAGTTACTAGACATAATACTAGACATCTCATCCTTCCTGGTGGTGACAATCTCCGAGCATAAAGACCCCACATGTCTGGCCACTAGAGTAACGACATCCAGTGTTTTTCTCTATGTGTGCGAATGTGGATTTCATTTCTAGACACGATGAATTATTATGAAAATTATACAAATTATCTAATTTTTCAATAATAACATAACCTATCCTTGATCCATCTTCTAATGCTTTGGATGTTGTGGATCAGCGAAGGGAGTCGTCGGTAGGAGAGTTCCATAAGATTTATACTAACATATTTGATTAATTTATATCGAACTAATCAACTCATAGAAGATTTAAAGATGAGCCCAATCCTCATCAAGTCCAGTAATTGTTATAGCTCTTTCCAGTACAGTTAGGTGTTTCCTTGCTAACCTTTTATTTGATGTAGTGTGGAACGTCATCATCTTGATTATGCCATTATTTTCTCAGTGAGTTACATGTGCTATCCAGAACGTACATATTTCGGACTGTTATCCTCATCTTCATTGTCATATTCACAACGTTTCGGCCTCTATATCTCTGAGATGAGGTATTATGATTACTTACATTATTTACATTATTCGGAGTGTTATCCCCATCTTCACTGCAATATTCCAAAAATGTTTGACCTCTATATATCTGAGATGTGGTATTATGATTACTTGCATTATTTACATTATTCGGACTGTTATCCTTATCTTCATTACCATATTCACAACGTTTCAGCCTCTATATTTCTGAGATGTGGTATTATGATTACTTGCATTATTTATATTATTTGGACTGTCATCCTCATCTTCATTACCATATTCACAACGTTTCAGCCGTTGTGAATATGGAAATGTGTATGAATTTTTGGGACTTAGGAATCAGCACATAGGCGAGGCCTCAAAAATCTCCTAAGCCGATCAAGGATAGAAATGAATACAATATGGAATTCAGTAATAAGGAATGCTAGAGAAAAGCAATGAATGACAAAAATTGCAATATAAGCTTTGGTAAAAAAATGCATAATGATGACAAAATACTGTTCTCAACAGATGTCCTCAAGGACACATGACCCAGGTACTAGACCCAAAGATTTGTGAGTTCAATACTAAGCCAGAGCAGTGGTGAACCAAGACTTGGAGTGTTGAGTTAAAGGGAAATAACTGAGACATCCAGAAGAAGCATGGCACTCGGAACTAGAACAATCTACAGCTGGAATAAATAAAGGGTTTGGTTCAAAATTCGAATCACCTGAAAAATGCCGAAACGTTGTGAATATGGCAATGGAGATGATAACATTCGAAATAATGTAAATTATGCAAGTAATCATAATACCTCATCACAGAGATATAGAGGCCGAAACGTTGTGAATATGGCAATGGATATGTGGATAACATTCCGAAGAACGGGAATGATGCAAGTAATCAGAGATATTGATAAATGTGCTCTTTAAATTATTTTTTTTTTTTTTCTGTCCACAAGTGATGTGGTTTCTCTTGTTTGGTACAGCTCTTTGTTCGCGATTCTGCAGTGATAGTACACTAGGTTAAATAAAAGGATGTTCTTCGCTAAGAGCTATCGGCTTCATTTGTTCGGAGACATTTTGAATCATTGATCTTAGAAAGCGGTTGTATACAGCTTTCCTTTAGTTTGAGGTGCTAAACTAAACTAACCCTAGCACTGTCTGTTCCATTTTCAGTTTCCTCATCTTTTATACTAAGTTTACTGTAACTGATCCATACACCAAACTATTTGTAGAATTTCATATTTACTAATCCTACATCATGGATTTTTATGGATTTCTATTTACTAATCCCACATCATGATTTTTTTTTTTATGAATTCAGGGTAGATGCCATCACTGCACAATTTTAAATAGTAGTTTCTGTTTTGGAAAGGTTTTTTTAATCATTTCAACCCAGGTAAGGTAATAAAGCCACTAAGACGCAAGAGTTTAATGAGTGTTAAGGAATACGAGAAAAATATACTATTAATGAGAGAAGACAATTCAAAAATAAGAATTAAGACGACAGAAGACAACGACAGGTGTTGCATTTAAAACTTAAAGCTGACAGAGAAGCAAAAAGCCGGAAACACACCATTCAGGAACATGACTTCGAGTTGCATGTGCTGTCCATTTTATTTGTTACTATGCGATGCCAACCTTTCACAACCTTAATATTACGTGTTCTAAGTAATGAAGAATGACAAAATTTTTTTAGTAAATTTCACCCCATGCAAGGCAGTAAAGCCACTAAGACACAAGGGGTTACTGAGTGTGAAAGAATAAGAAAAAAAGAGAAACATTATTAAGAGCGAGAACAACAGAATAAGAGTAATCAAGAAGACAGTGGATAATGATTGACATTGCATTTAAATTTGTTTTCTAATCATTTCACCCCATGCAAGGCAGTAAAGCCACTAAGACACAAAATGGGTTACTGAGTGTGAAAGAATAAGAAAAAAAAAGAAATATTATTAAGGAGAGAGAACAATAGTAGAAGAGTAATCAAGAAGACAGTAGATATCGATTGACATTGCATTTAAATTTGTGTTCTAATCATTTCACCCCATGCAAGGCAGTAAAGCCACTAAGACAAAAAAGGGTTAATAAGTGTGAAAGAATAAAAAAAAAAAGAAATTTATTGAGGAGAGAGAACAATGGAAGACGATTAATCAAGAAGACAGTAGATTATGATTGACATGGCATTTAAATTTGTTTTATAATCATTTCACCCCATGCAAGGCAGTAAAGCTACTAAGACACAGAGGGTTACTGAGTGTGAAAGAATAATAAGAAAAAAATTTTCAACTACAAGCCAGGCAGTAATGCAATTAAAATCCAACGAGTTACTGAGAGTGGAAGAGAATGAGAAGACATTAGTGAGGAGAAAGGACAATAAAAGTACGTTTCGGGAAGACAGAAGATGGCGATAATGCCAGTAAGGTACAAGGCGGTTACTGAGAGTGAGCGATAAAGAGAAGACTTTAGTGAGGAGAAAGAACAATAAAAGAACAGTTCTCAGGAAGACAAAAGATGGTGATAATTCCACTAAGACGCAAGGGGTTACTGGGAGTGAAAGAGAATAAGACTTTAGTATGTAGATAGGGCAATAAAGTAACTGAATTCAGAAAAAATAGAAGATGGCGTTTGGCGTTGGAAGAGATTTTCACAGGCAAGAAATGCGAGAATAGAAAATAATAGAATATAACTTGATGTTGCAACATTAAAACAATGAGACCTAATTGCCAATACAGTCGAAATATGAAGGATATTATTTTTGAAAATTATTATTATTTTATTATTATTGATATTTTATATTCTACTGTTAAGAAAATAATTTATATTTGATATATAACTTTTTTCAGTTAATAGACGCAAATTTAGAAGGAATTAATTTATGGCCTGTTCAATAATTCTTTTATTAGTTTTTTGTTTAAGGCTTATTCTTCAATTTTGGTTAAATGACCGAATTAACGCCACCTACCGATGTAAGTGTGTAAAATAGAGAATAAATTAAAGATTAGGGAGAATACTTTTTCGTAATAATTTCACTACAAGCAAGGCGATAAAGCCACTAAGATCCAAATCAGTGATTCGGATTTAAATAAAAGGAGAATATTTTAGTGAGTAGAAAGCATAATAAAAGAATGGGATTCTGAAAGAGAAAAGATAGCGATTGATGTAATTTTTTGAAGAACGTAGGCGACAGAGAAGCAAGAAACCAGAAGAGAGTTCCACAGGTGAGAAGTGTGAGAAAAGAAAATAATAGAATAGGACGTACAGTTACATCTAGTTATTTCAACAGCAAAAAGCTTAAATTCCTTCAGTCGAGGAACCAAGGAGGAAAACTTATTAGAACGATTGCCATTACAATCTTTATAGAAAAGACAAAGGGAAGACACAGCACGGCGGTAAGAAAAGTGAAAGAAGTCGTGATGCCAGGTCAGGGCCGATAACATTACAAACCCCTCCTTGGATTTTGTCTCAAATCTTGACGTATATAGGAAGAACGCCAACGTACATACGTCAGCAATATCAATGAACGGACGAATGGTAGATTTATGAATGTGCAAGATAGATTCAGACGGGAAGAACTTTTTAACACATTATAGTGAACTATTATATAGCTATATACTATAGACCTGGAGAAAGACAATACTGAATTCAAGGCCTTAGGGAAAGACAACCCAGTGTGTCTAAAAATTTAAATTTTTTTATTAAACAAAAAAAAAAATATATATATATATATATATATATATATATATATATATATATATATATATATACATACATATATATATATATATATATATATATATATATATATATATATTAAAATATATATATATATATATATATATACACACAGACAGACACGCACACACACACATATATATATATAGATTTTAAGCTATGCTACATTCATAGAAGAAAATTGCACATTAGCAGGGACAGAACGTATTTAAAATCAATCAGCGTGTACATAGGTATCAATATTGTAAGGCGACCGCTTCGATTCATGTTTAAAAGCAATCGTCACGCTATCGACTTTAGTGATTATATAATAGAAACATCTCCATGAAGATTATCGAGAACTTGTCCAAATACAAGGGCCTGGAGATCAAGATTAACAGAATGTGGGGAATGAAGACTAAGACTGTACCAATAGTAATCGGAGTACTGGGCCTCGTGATAAAAAGAATGGACAATTTTACTACCAGTGTCACAGTTAACATGAATATATGATATAATATATTCTAGGAACATCGCATATGCTAAGAAAAGTGCTATCAGTTAAATGGCATTTTTTCTAAGGACAATAGTATGGACATGGCTGTACAGGATACAAAGCAGGAAACACAACATAGACAAATAATAATAATAATAATAATAACAGCACAATCACCAGGCGGATATAATATTAAAACCAATAGCTATAATAAAACATATAATCCAAGATAGCAGGTATCTACATGGCAACCCTGGACACACACACACACAGTATAGAATTTGAAGGCATCCCTGGTAATTTATAAATTGACCTCAAAAGTAGTTTTGTTACTAAATAAGAGAAATATATTATACATGGTTAAAAAAATTTTTTTTTAGAAATTTTATTATGACAAACAGAAAAAAAATTTATGATTAAACTTTGCTCTCATCAAAATATTATATATATATATATATATATATATATAAATTTTTGGCGTTCATTGGAAAATTTATGAAAGTTCTCAAGTTTGAAACTGATTCCATTTTTTTTTTCAATGATTCTTCAAAAGACCAGTTTAAATAAGAGAATTTTTCATATCTTTGAAGTTCATCCCTTGCTAATTTATAATTTTATTTGGCTCCAAACCTTTTGAACTGTAATATATATATATATATATATATATATATATATAGGTACATGGAGTAATGGAATTCAATGATGATTATTTGTTAGTTTGAATTCAGTCAAGTTCATGGCATTCACTTAAAAAAAGATATTCTTCTTCACCAAGATATTTTTCAATAATTCTAAGAGGCAGACTGGGTTGGAATCAATTTAGACTAGGAGAATCCCAACAATCTTTTGAATTCAAAAAACAGCCTTCAAAAAATTTAATGTGCAGTTAGTCTATATATATATATATTGACCCTTATGCATTGGAAATTCATATTTAGTCTGGTATAGTATATATTAACTGAGACCAAACCCCTTTCTAAATATGGCATTCACTAAAGATGAGGATATTCTTAGTCCGAATAAGATAAATAGTGTTTCATAATACTGATCTCAGAAATATAGACAGATACTTCTGAAGGGCTGAAACGTTTTGCCCCCCAAAATATATGCAACAAAGATTTTTAAAACAATAGTCCGAATAATGTAAATAATGAAAATGACAATAAGTCTAGTATAGTATAGACCAATACTGAAGGGCCAAACGTTGTGATAAATATGGCGACAAAGATGAGGACAATAGTCCGAATAATGTAAATAATGGACATAATACCTCATCTCAGAAATATAGACAGATACTGAAGGGCCGAAACGTTGTGATAAATATCATTATACAAAGATGAGGACAATAGTCCAATAATGTAAATAATGGACATAATACCTCATCTCAGAAATATAGACATATACTGAAAGGCCTAAACGTTGTGATAAATATGGCGACAAAGATGAGGATAATAGTTCAAATAATGTAAATAGTGTACATAATACCTCATCTCAGAAATATAGACAGATATCAAAACCAGTAGTTGAATGCATATATTCTCTCAGCTGTCTGGGTCGGAAACCAAAACGACATTATACTCAAAAAAGAAGGTGATGTGGAGGGGGTTATGCAGCCAATATATCACTAACTCTCACAAAAAAACCCCCAAAACAAAAAAAACCCGGATCTTGATTATTATGTTGAATCCATCCTCTTATATGACAGTGAATGTTGCACAATTATCCCAAGGATGAGGAAAAATTAGAGGCAGCAGAAATGTGGTTCTACAGAAGGATGCTGAGAATTTCATGGTCGGAGCAAGTATGCTACTAGAAATTCTTAAAGTAAATGGAAACACAAATAAAGAACAGACAGCTGAAATTTCTTTGGACACGTAACGAAGAAGGAAGGCTTGAAGAACGTGACACTCAAGGAGCATATTGAGGGCAATGGGGGGCAAGGAGGGCAGGGCGTGGCAGATTGTGCAAATGGATAGCGGAAACGGGGTCAAGGACCTTAGCAAAAGGAGAAAAACAGATCAGAGAGGGAAAGAAGACGAAGAAGAAAAAGGACGGAGGGTGCCTGGTCAAAAAAAAAGCCTTAAATTATATATATATATATATATATATATATATATATATATGTATATAAGAAGTGGAAAAAAATCAAGAACAAAACATTCTAACACACACACACAAACACACACACACAGGAAAACACATATATATATATATATATATATATATATATATATATATAAAAAAAACAGAAATCGTAAACGTTTTTTGTAATGTGGATTTAAAAAAATATATTATGTTTTATGTTCCATAATTTCACCCTACAACAATATTCTTCGTGGTTCAAATCAGCTAAGAGGATATTTTCTGGCATATTATTAAAAAAGGAAATAAAAATTCCTATCAACAAACCACGATGTTAAACATTCTCGATGTTAAACATTTTATTTTTGTCCTGTTTAATTGTTTACAAAACAAAATATCTTCCTTGAACTCCACATAAAATTTCTGTCTTGCGACCGGAAACTCATGCAGCAAAATTATGGAAAATAAAAAGAAATAACATATTTTAAAAAACATCCACATTACAACCAAAAAAAATTTGCAGTTTCTTCTTTCTTTTCAATATATATATATATATATATATATATATATATATATAAAAATATCTTGGATAAAAGTCAACATTTAGAGGCGACAACAACCAATCATCCTAGATGCAATCATCAGGCCATCAAAAATTCCCAGTCCAAAATAAATTATTAAATAAAAAAATAAATATAATAAAAGATACGAGCTCATCTCAAAATGCAGACATGAAAACAAATTTTTACTACGTTACTTAAAAAAAATCGAAAACGGAAAAAAAATAAAATAAAATAAAAATAAATAAAAAAGACAAAAAATAAAAAAAATAAATTAAACAAATTACCAAATCACACCTGTTAAAATAGACGAAATAGAATAATAAAAAAAAAAAAAACAAAAAATCAATGAACCCAAATAAATAAAGTAAATAATAAACAAATTAACAAACCATTATGACCAAAATATTAGTTAATCTATAAAAATCAAACCAAAAAAAATAGGACTAAAAAAATAGCTATAACTGTTATATAACGATAAAAAAAAAAAAAAAAACTTAAAAAAAATCAAAAAATAAAAGAAAACCGAAAAAATATAGTATAATAAATAAATAAAAAAAAACAAGTAAAATAAATTGATCTAAATGTATCCAAATAAATAAACTAACAAACCGATCCCGATAAACTAACCGTTAGAAAAAAACAAATAAAGATAATCAATCCAAATAAATACATGAAGTAATAAATAAAGTAAAAACCGTTCTGGTCAAAATAATAGTTAGAATAAACTACAACCATCAACCCCAAAATTGAATAAATAGCTTTTATTATCTTACCAAACCAAAACAAAACTATTAAATAATCGATATAAACAAATTTTTACTACGTTAATAAAAACACCGATTAAAATTAAAATAAATAAATACATAAGATAAGAAAAAAAAATAATAGTTAAATATTAAAAAAAATAAAAACAAGTAAAATAATTTAACCCAAATAGATAAATAAACAAATAAAGGACTTCCGTTAAAATAACCGCCAAAATAGACTACCCACAATGCAGCAATGACCCGTATATATAAATAGCTGAGAAAAATAACAGCACTAGCATGAAACAGACTGTCGCCTTTATGTGTTGACTTCTATGTTCACTTTTATATTTTACAATATATATATCCCTGATATTGAGCACTTTATCCCATAAATATAGTACATCTTAAGACTATATTTTCTGATATATATATATATATATATATATATATATATATATATATATATATATATATATATATATTTGAGAATGTTCTAGGAGCGGCTTTTCCCATAGGTAATTTCATTATGAAAAGAATGCAAGTTATGTGTCTTCATTGAGCCTATCAAGTGAAATGGCAGATGTACCACTGGCGTCCTCATCGTCACCGAGTGACATTGCCTGCCGAACAATTTCTTATTGACAGGTCATAATTTTAATAATTAATGCCTAATGCATTCGACATTCAACAAAACAATTTAATCAATTCTCTTTGAGAGGTTGGATATAATTATATTAAATACAGACATAGATAGATAGATAGATAGATAGATATACCACACGGAAAGAGAGATAGATAGATAGTTAAGATAATTACCACACTGAAAGAGAGAGAGAATGAATAGTCGCAGATAGATACATAGAGTAGAACAGAATGGAATATATATATTGTTAATTTTTTGGTAACAGACATTAATCAGAATAGAAAAGACTATGAATTGGCATATATATATATATATATATATATATATATATATATATATATATATATATATATATATATATATAAAAAACAAAGAAGATATATATTTTTTGTTGTTCTTAAATATTTTTTATTTTTTCTTTAAAAACAGTGCTCAATGTAAATTTAAAAACATGAATATTATAAATTAAGTGATTAAAAATATGTTTTTTTTCGTTACACTTCAAATAACCATGTTTCAAAAACTTTAATTTTAATTTAATTAAATAATTAAATTTAAAGTTTTATTGCTTCAAATAAACTAATTTTGGTTATTACTGTGTAAAAAAAAAAAACAAGAAAATTCAAATTTATATATATATATATATATATATATATATTAAAATATTATTATTTTTTATTTATATATATATATATATAAATGTGTGTGTGTGTGTGATGCGTGCGTGTGTGTGTTTGTGTGTGTGTGTGCCTTGTGTGTCTGGACAGAAATTCAATACCTTAAGACTTTAAATTTTATATTTCATTAGATAAGAAGATAATAAGGTTTTTTTAAATTACATAGATACATATTAATATAAATATTAAATATATGGGTAAATTGTCGCCGTATTATATTTCTTTCGCGCATGCGCGTTGTTTGCTTTTGATTTTGTCGGCTGCGCGGTATAGCAAATCTAAAAGTCAGGCACCGTTTGTGAGTAAAAGAGCCTCGTGACGCAATTCACTTCGCAAGAAATTTGGAAACAGCATGCTGTACTGTTTGGCATTTAAAAACGGAAGCTCTATTAATTCATTTTTTTGCGTGTTTGGGTGCCAATCTGAAAAAACAGTGCATAGGATTCGGGATGAGTTGGAGAAATTTATTGATGTTTACAAGGTGTTTGGAGTGATCACTTGTGATGGCGACCTTATGCCTCCATTCATCTTCCCACTTTTATCTCAGACTTAACACGGTGGCCTATGTTGAGTAAAAAATCAAAAAAATTCTAAAATCTGCTAAAAGACACTATCTCTATAACAGGACTCTGCAAAAACACCACACAAGCAGGAGAACCCAGTCATGGCTGTGAATACAATTTCTGCAATCATAATCACCTCTTTAAATCTGGAAACAACTTCCTGTAAAACCCTTTATTTATAAAAAAACGTTTTAAATTATCTCCAAATTTCTTTAGAAAAAAAAAAGAAAAGAGAGAAAAAGAAAGAGAATAGAATGAAAGAAAATTTGTGTTTGTCTTTTAAAAAATTAAAATGTTGTGTAAAAAACATTTTGTAAAATGAATTTGAACTGAATTTTTGGCAAATCCATAAGGAATTCGTCCAGAAAGTTTTGTTTCAATAGAAGTATTCTTTTTTTGTCTGGAGGCAGTGATTAAAAAATGGCGATTTTAAAAATAAATTTATAATTTTATTATTTCAATATATTTTTTGTTTATATTTTTATAAATGTAACTAAGACGCCAGTATTATTTTATTTTATTTTTTTTTTGCGTCATTTCGACGATTTTTTATCCATTTTTATGTATAAACAGACAATGAATAAAAAAGAGAGAGAAACCAGAATAAAATCAGAGAGATTCAAAATATGAAAAAAAGAATTGAGTTATCCGTCAATTTAAAGAAAAAAAAGACAAATAGATATATAAATACGTTTTTTTATATTCATTTTCAAATTCAAAAAGAATATATCTCATATTTTATGATTCAAAATTTTCAATTTTTTTAAATTCATTTATTTTGATCAGCTTCACTAAATATATATATATATATATATATATATATATATATATATATATATATATATATTTTAAATTGATGCATAAAAATTTTGTATTGAGTAATCTTTCTGAAATCGATATTTAAATATTTAGAATTTTAATAATATTTATATAAAAATATATAAAAAGGATATAAACAAAAATATATAATTTTATATATCCATTTTTTTTTTTTTGTATATATATATATATTTATATATATATATATATATATATATATATATATATATATATATTAGTTTTTGATATGTAAATATAAAAAAATATTTGTTTTTCATTTTTAATCGAATTCTTTGAATCTTTAAATATTTATCTATTCTCAGTTCGATCTTTTGATGGTCCTATTCCATTTTATTTAATAAAAAATTTAAGGATAAACAAATGATTCAATTTATAATGAATATATCGACTAAAAAAATTCATATATTTAAATTTTGATTTTAAAAAAAAATTTTTTTCAAAATAAAAAATATTAATGAAATTTTTTTTTGTTTTTTTGGGTTTTTTTTGTTATTTAAATTTTTCAAAATATTTATATTTTTAATTAAGTACCATATAAATATAATATATAAATATATATATATATATATATATATATATATATATATATATATATATATATATATATATAAAATTTTATTGAAAATTCGTCAAAATCAAACCAGAAAATATTTTATTTGTCTTAAAAAAATATTAAAAATTTTTCTTTTTTATTTTCTTCTTCTTTCTTCTTATTTCTTCGTTTTTTCAAAAACGAGTCTAAAAAATTTCATTGCATTTTTTTTTTTTAATAAATATAATTATATATATATATATATATATATTATATATATATATATATTAATGTTGTTATTTAGGCATTAATCCCTTTTTTATGCATTTTCCCGTTTTTAAACAATTAAATTTAAAATTATGGTTATTTTTTAATTTTTTTCTATTTTTAATTTGAACAACAAGATTTTCCAACCATAAAATGGACAAAGTTGTGTTTTAATCATTTCCAAATTTTTTGTATTTTATATTTTAATTAAATTTTTTTTATATTTTTTATATATTATATGAATGAATTATATCATTTATCATTTTAGTTTTGCTATTCTGTGTATGTCTTATATAAATATTTTAAAAATATATTTTTTTTTCAAATACGAAAAATTTGATATTTAATAAAAATAATTTTTTGTTTTTAAATTTTATTTTATTGTAAAATTCTTTTTAAATTATTAAATTTTTTTTTTCCATTATTTTTATTTTTTTTTTTTTTTTAAACAATATAAATGTTTTTATTTTTTCTAGAATTGTTTTTTATCTTTTTTTATTTTTTCTTTTGTGTTTTAAACGAATAAAAAAAATTTTTTTGTGATCAAATAAATTTTTTTCCTATAAGAATCTGGATAAAATTTTATTTTTTCATTTAATTTATGTAATTTTTAAAATCAAAAGACAATAAATATATACACAAAATAAAAACATTGAATTAATTATTAAAAAATGAATTTCATCCTTTTATATTAAGTTCGCTATCAATTTTCATGTAGTTGGATAATTTATATATTCTATTTTCATAGTTACACATATATATACAATTAATATAAATATACATATATATTCTACAGTTTAAGTTTGTGTTGAAAATAACTTTCTTTCGTCAATATTTACAAAAATGGTGTCCTCATCGTTTCACGCAAAATATATTTATAAAAAAAAAAAAAAAATATATTTTTTCAATTTTCGGAACTTGATTAGTCTGTGATTTCGAGTAACCATTATACATTTGAAACCTAAAACTGTTTATATTATTTGTTAAATCGCTGTTTAAAATACTTTGATCAAAAATTTTGTTGAATGAAAAATTGAAAGGTGTAAATTTTAATCTTAAAAATCTAAAATTTTTCAATTTTATTTTTATTTAAAATTTTCATTCTTTTCAAATCATTCCAATTCATTGTAAGAATTGAAAAAAAAAATTTTATGTACTTTAATTTTTTTTTAAAATCTAATAAAGATGATAAACAAAAAGCTGGAATTATTTACGACTAAATTGATTATTTCTAAAATTTCTAAAACAATCTATTTAATCTATATATTTTTCTTATCTATCTATCTATCTATCTATCTATCTATCTATCTATCAGGTCATCCCATAAATTCTGTCCGAATTTTAATTTTTTGTTAAAATGAACGAAATTTAAAGAGTATTTTATAATGTCTAATGGAGCTGAACATTATTTTTATGTTTAGATGCATTTAAACTGATCAAATTTTATTTCAGAGAACAATAAAATTAAATTTTGTTTGATTAAAACCCTGCTAACATGGAAGTACCCAAGAATCATTTGAGGCACATAATGTTTTATGAGTTCAAGAATGGAAACTCAGCAGCCGAAGCGGCTAGAAACATTCACTCAGTTTATGGAGAGGAATGTGTGAATGAAAAAGAACTTGCAGAAGATGGTTTGCAAAATTCAGAGGTGGAGATTTCACCCTTGAAGATGAAGATCGAACCGGACGTCCAGTTGAGTTTGATGAAAAGTTTCTTGAAGCAGCCCTTGAAGAAAATCCTGCTTTATCTGTTGAGGAATTGGCAGTGGTTCTCAGTTCAAACCATACAACTGTTCATCGTCATCTTCAACAACTTGGAAAAGTTCCTAAACTTGGAAAATGGGTGCCTCATGAATTGTCTGAAAACAACCTCAAATCCTGAGTTGACATCTGCTCTTCTCTCCATTCTCGCCAACTTGTTTCAACCTTTTTGGATAGACTTGTGACTGGCGACGAAAAAATGGATCTTTTATCGAAATGTTTAGCGTCGTAGACAGTGGCTTGGTAAAGGGGGAAGGACCCCAGCCACAGCCGAGAAGGGAAACTTCATGGGCAAAAAGGTTCTTCTTTCAATCTGGTGGGATCGCCAAGGAATAATCCACTTTGAATTCTTACCACCTAATGCAACAATTAATGCTCAAATATACTGTCAGCAATTAGAGCATTTGAACCAAGCTTTGAGGAAAAAAAAAACCTGCTCTAGTGAATCGAAAAAGAGGTGATGTTTCATCAGGACAATGCGCGACCCCACACAGCAAATCATCATGTCAAAAAAGATCGAAGAACTTGGTTGGGAGAAAATTCCTCATCCACCTTATTCTCCCAATCTTGCTCCTTCAGACTACCATTTGTTTCAAAGCTTACAAGAATCATTTGGAAGAAACATTTTTTAAATACAGGAAGAGGTTAAAACTGACATTTGTGAGTTCTTCGAATCAAAGCCAAAAGAATTTTACAATAATGGAATTATTAAGTTTGTTAATAGATGGAAGGAAGTCATAGATAATCAGGGAAAATACATTGTTGATTGAATCTGTAATTAAATGTAACATTTGGTCACTTGTTTTCTTTATTCAAAATTCGGACAGAACTTATGGGATGACCTGATATCTATCTATCTATCTATCTATCTATCTATCTATCTATCTATCTCTATCTTAAATCCTTCATATCTTTCTGTCTATCTATCTTAGTCTTTAATATCTATCTATCTATCTATCTATCTATCTATCTATCTATCTATCTATCCGATATTTTTATTACTTTGTTACATTATTTGTAAACAGATATTTTTTTATTGAAAAGACGCTCCGTTTATTTCATCTACCGTTTGCGTAATTAAAGACTTAACAAAGTCACAAAATTTTAAAAAGGAATCGAAACTGCACCTATGAATTTGCAGAATGTTCCACTATATTGGGCACCGTAAACAAAATAAATGGATATTTAAATAAAATGAGCATCTATTTAAATACGCGTATCCACTTAAAATAACTATTTATTATAATATATATATATATATATATATATATATATATATATATATATATATATATATATATATATGTATATTTATATATATTTTTTCATTCATACATGTTTCATTAAATAATATAGACAAGTTTTGTCTATTTATTTTATGTAAATTCTTTTCATAACGTCTGATAAGTTTAATAACATTATCATTAAACGAAGAAAAAAAATCACAATATTGATACATATTTTTTAATCATCTAAGCTTTCGGCTTACATAAGCCATTATCAAAGATGACAATTACATTACAATATATTAAAAAATACACGGACAAAACAATGATGATAGTCTGTTTTTTGTTTACATGGATGATTTCAAAGCAACGATAAACACGTGCATATAAGACGCTGGAAACGAAGATCGCACCGCCGCTCATCACGTCACACATAACCACGCGAGAGTGAATTCAAGAAGTATTAAGTATGGGAAGCCGTTGGTATAAACCAATGGCTTCTGTTATCAATTATAGGCATTTAAGAATATTTGTAGAGTTTTCATAGTTTTATTTTGTTCAGGTTAGGTTTCAACTGTTTTATGTATATAGCTTCATGAATTTTTAGTTTTTATTTATTGTTTTCATGTTTAAGTATAGTTGTGTTTTCAACAAGGATTTTACGGAATTGTGTATGAGTTATCATTCATATGTAGAGTCAAGCGTAGTGAAAGCGAGTTTGTGGTGTGACCAACATAAATATTATTTAATTCATTGGAGATACAATCTTTCAAAGGGCAATTGAATTTGTAAACTATGTTGGTTTTTTGCAAATCGCTATCAGGGGGAGAAGAATCATTACAAATAATTGAGTTGGATATACTAGATTTAGTGTAGTATATGATTAACTTAATTTTTTTGCTAGGATCTGTTGTTGATATATTAGTATTTACTAAATTTTTTAGTATATTTTCATCTTGTTTATAATTAGTATGCATTTGATTATGATATAGGAGATTAATATGTTTGAGATTAGTAGAAGCAGTATTATGTACTATTTGCTTAGTATTGAGATTTCTAAGAAAGCATCTTATTTGTTCATCAACTATATAGTTTGGAAAGCTATTATTAATAAGTGTTTGTTTTATATTCTTTAGTTCACTTTAAAAAAACATTTTTGTGGATGAATTAGTTTTTCTGCACGATGTATTAGATTCTTTATAATTGCTATTTTTTTAGTAATATGGAGCATTCGCTCTTGTAGTTAAGTTTACATGAATTTATGCTTGTAGGTTTTTTTGTATGGCAAAATAGTAAATTTGTTATTATTTGTGTTTATCAATATGTCAAGGAAGGGATTTTTATTATTAGTATTGAGTTCATATGTGAATTTAAGGACAGAATTATTTTGGAAACGTTTTTGAAGTTGAAATATTTTATCTTTATTTTTATCTAACATAAGAATATCATCAACGTATCTTAGGTAGGTGGATGTTTTTTTAAAATCTATAAATATCTTATTTTTGAGGTTCGACATGTAGAAATTGCTAAATGTTGGACCCAGTACTGAACCCATGAAGACACCATCACGTTGTATTTATATATATTATTATTATGATCGAATAAAGGGACTTCAGTAGTACAAGCTAATAGTAGTTTTCTTAATATATTAGGATTAATTTTAAGTGGGGATAAAGATGAGTTACTGTATATATTTCTTATAATTATGTCAATAGTTTAAATAACAGGGACATTGGTAAATAAGTTTTCAACATCAAGTGAAGCTATGATTTCATTGTCGGGTTTTTCACTTTTTAGGATTTGGATTAATTCTAATGTTGGTTTAACACTATATTTACTAGGAAGGTAGGGAGTAATAAGTTTGTTAATGTATTTTGTTAGATGATATACAGAAGTTGGAATTTGTGATATGATAGGACGGAAAGGTTTATGTGTTTTTATAGTGCCATTTTTATAGGTTTATGTGTTTTTATAGTGCCATATATGTAGCCAGGTCTATAATCACCAACAATTTTAGGGAGTTTTAAAGAGTTCTGTTCAGCATTATTAGCATTAATAAGTTTTTTTTAGCTTTGATTTTAGTTGGTTGGTCGGGTTCTTGTTAAGTTTTTTTTGAAACTTTATGTGATCATGGAGTATGTGGTCAAGTTTTTTTTGTAATCCAATTTGTTTAGGATGACAAAAATGTTGATCTTCTCAGCAGCTTTTTTTTTACAATAATATCAGGAAGGTTGCGTAGTTCTTCTACGGCAATTTTTAGTTGTTCAGATAGTATTTTTGAGGAGATTTTGCTTTTATTATACCGATCCTTGAATGCCTCGGCCTTAAGTAAGTCTTTAAATTCTGGTGTTGTTTCTATTAGCTGTTCATCCTGGAGTTTAACTATGTTTTGTTATAGGGTCTCAATTTCTATTTTTTTAAAAAGTCGATTGTACTTACGGTATATATGGCAGTTAGGTCCAAGGTTAAGTAATTCTTTTTTATGCTTTAGTTCATAGTTGGAAAGGAAAAAATGTATTTATCAGTTTTGTTAGAAAGAGTTTAATTATTTTTGTATAATGTATTCAGTTTTTTTATAATTTTAAATTTATATTTTTTCAACACCGATTTAAAATTATAAAAAACTGAATACATTATAAAGGGTTAAACAATCTGGAATAAAATTCCTATAATCAAAATTGCTATTCTTAAAAGAGTGCTAATTTACTTTATAATTAATAATATTTATTCAAAATCATAAAATATTCATGTTTGAAGATCACTACAAAAATTACAATTTTGATTTTGCTATCAACACCAACACTTGATAAAACACCAGAAGTGTTGAAACAAAATAGCAATTTTTGTAGTTATTTTATGACATGCATATATTATAATTTGTTATATTATATATATATATATATATATATATATATATATATATATAATTTTGACTCTCCCTCGAATTCGGTGTATGAGGGTAAAAAGCAGATCAGTTCCTAGGAAACCGACAGCCCGACAACAGCACATTTGATTTGATTATAGTCGTGAAGGTTTCGTGCAGGACCATCCACACTTTTGAAGGGACGAATTACAGAGACCTGGATTTAATTAAGTGCTAAAGGTCCCAAACGACCCTCCGCAAGTTTTGATTTCAGAATTGTCCTTCTAGGCCAGTTACCATCCAAAGCTATAGAACCCAGTCTGTCCCGTATATATATATATATATATATATATATATATATATATATATATATATATATATATATATATAAGATGATAGAAAGTAGATACATAATATGAAAAAAAAAAAAAAATGAAAAAAGAAAATCTAAGCAAAATGCGTTTAGTTTTCTAATAGACATTATCAAAAAATTGCTCTGATGAGCTGCTTTCACTGGTTCCCAGACTCCATGAATTCAAGCGCCCTAGGAAGCTGGCATCCATTCCCACCTTTCACACTGTAGAAACTTTTAAATGTATTTTCAGAGATTTCCATAGAATAAATTACGTATATATAGGAGACACTACTAACACAGAACTTACGGTTTCAACTAGCGATTTTGACAGTTTAAATTCTTGAAGTTCAAATAACAATGATGAATTTATATATATATATATATATATATATATATATATATATTTATATTGTAATGAAGAACGACACAGAGTTAGAGTGGCGCGTAATGAAGCTTTCTCGAGCTACAACATGGCGCCGTGTAGACGGCTTTTATAATTATACGTGTAGAAGAGTTACAATAAATGGTTCAGGCGGTTTTTAAAGCCATAACAAAATGTTTCCCCCACCCAACCCACAGATTATTTCAATGTTTAATTCAGAAAATAAATAGATAGGCTTTGTAAAGTGACATTGAACATTATAAAACACAGGGAGAATAAGAATGGCCTAGTTATATTTACATTGTTTGGACTGCTGTACTCATCTTTATTGCTATATTCACGACGTTTTGAACGTCGTACGCTCCGGCCTTCTTCAGGTGATTGGAATTTCGAACTGAAACTTTTATTTTGTAGGTTGTTCTAGTTCCACGTACCATGCCTATTTCGGATGTCTCAGTTATCTCCCTTTAGCACGATTCTCTAAGTTTTTATTCGCCACTGCCGTAGCCAGGTATTGAACTCGCAGCTCTTTGAGACAAGTCATGCCAATGAAATCATATCTCAATGATGTGAAAATAGTGGTAAAATTAATACGCGATTTTAAATTACTGATTTACCAAGCGTAACTTAGACGTAGCACAAGGCCGAAAGTATGGAGCACTCAGTGAGGATCGAACTCAATACTCGATACAAGCTTGCTAACTAATTCACAGCTCGAGGTACCCAAACGGGAATTTAAATTATATATATATATATAAGTTCGATTCCTTTTAAGAGTCAGATTCTCTTAATAAAACTTCTTGTTCGGGTGACATTTATTTCTCTGTTTAAAAAAAAAACAAACTATATCTACTCAAACATATGTACTAAATATAATGTTACTTAGATAGATAGATAAATAGATAGATAGATAGATAGATAGATAGATAGATAGAAATAGGCTGAGATAGATAGATAGATAGATAGATAGATAGATAGATAGATAGATAGATAGATAGATAGATAGGAACAGACTGAGATAGATAGATAGATAGATAGATAGATAGATAGATAGATAGATAGATAGGAACAGGCTGAGATAGATAGATAGAAGATAGATAGGAACAGGCTGCGATAGATAGATAGATAGATAGATAGGAACAGGTTGAGATAGATAGATAGATAGATAGATAGATAGATAGATAGATAGATAGATAGATAGGAATAGGCTGAGATAGATAGATAGATAGATAGATAGATAGATAGATAGATAGATAGATAGATAGATAGATAGGAATAGGCTGAGATAGATAGATAGGAATAGGCTGAGATAGATAGATAGATAGATAGATAGATAGGAACAGGCTGAGATAGATAGATAGGAACAGGCTGAGATAGATAGATAGGAACAGGCTGAGATAGATAGATAGATAGATAGGAACAGGCTGAGATCAGCTGCCAATGTGATATCAATATAGATACCGAGTTGAGAGCTGAAGCCATCAGGAGAGATATTGATGAAAATTATGAACAAGCTTGGTAGTTCTGGACAATATTCATTTCGCGATTTGGTAAGAAAGAATGAATCTATTGAAAAATTATCTCAGAAATACCATAGCCTTAAACATGTCAAGCCATGTCAACTGCCTTCGAGATCTCCAAAGGAACAGCCCGAGCTTCAATATTCTGATCTAAAGCTTGATAGCAATAATCGTTAATATATCAGGAGAACTAGAGTATTGAAAGTTATATTGTTTATTTGAAAGAAGACCCTGCGTTGTGAGGTGATTAGGACATCACGTATTTTGCCAAAATGAGGTAGAAGGCTAATTGTCCAGTAGTTAGAAGTATACAACATTGCATTTGCGTTCTTAAAGACTGGAACTACAGAAGATGATTTCCAGTAAGCAGGAATCAGCCATGTATTTATTGTAAACTTTAAAGAGAACAAGAACACATTTCTTTAGAACTATCGCAGGAATACCATCATGAATGAACTGCTAATGTTTTGATTTTCTGAAAACAGCGAATCTGATAAGACTGGATCAGTTCAAATATTGGTCCAAAGACACCATAATGTCTGCTACACATTGTCGAACGGTTTCTCGATGTCAAAAGCAACAGACACAGATTCACCATTCTTACCTTATAGCTTGATAGATTCTTTCCGGATTAATTGTTAATACATCAGCAGTTGACCTAGATAATTGAAAGCCATATTGCTTGGCTGAAAGAAGGCCCGATGTTGTCAGATGCTTAACTAATTCGCCATTGATTAGGACCTCTAGTAGTTTGCTTTAAAAAGGTAAAAAGCTAATAGGTCGATTGCTGGAAGGGGTCACACTGTTCACCTGTGTTGTTAAAGACAGAGACAACAGATAAGGATTTCCAACCAGCAGGGAAGCAACCAAGCATTTATTCTAAAGTTTAGAGAGAACAGGAGCCAGTTCAGGAGCACATTTCTTTAGAACTATCGCAGGAATACCATCATTAATGAACTGCTAATTTTTAGGTTTTCTGAAAACATCGAATTTGATAAGAAATATTGGATCAGTTCAAACATTTGTTCGGAGTCAAGCTAAACATATTTTAATTTTTAAAATTGATAATTTCTTGATTAGCGATATTAACTTTACATTATTTGAGGTGAATTAACAGAATAGATCCATTATCGGCATTGCGCACATTTTTAGGAAAACTCTACCCATTAAATAAATCCATCACATCCTCAGAGAGACCATGATGATGATGTTGATGATGACGATGATGACTACTGTTAACTTCCTTCGAGATGTCCAAAAGAACAGCCCGAGCTTCACTACTCTAATCTAAAGCTTGATAGTTTCAGCAATAATCGTTAATATATGAGGAGACCTAGAGTAGCGAAAGTTATATTATTTATTTGAAAGAAGACCCTGCGTTGTGAGGTGATTAGGACATCTCGTATTTTGCCAAAATGAGGTAGAAGGGTAATAGTCCAGTAGTTAGAAGAATACAGCATTCCATTTGAGTTCTTAAAGACTGGAACTACAGAAGATGATTTCCAATAAGCAGGAAGCAGTGAAGCGCTTATTATAAAGTTTAGAGAGAACAATAGCGAGTACAGGGGCACATTTCCTAAGGGCTCTAGAATGGATAGCATCAGGTCCACATGCTTTGTAAGGATTAGACTTATTAGAAACCCTATTTTTAAAAAAATATATATTGGAATACTTCCCATTTTTCGTATGTTGTTTTTCCTTGTAGGTTCTGCAATTTTCTTAGAATTGTCTTTCATTACAAGTTAAATTCGAAGAGAACACTCCCCCGACGCTGAAAACACCTTACTGTTCACAAATAGCACATAAGCCGTTTAACTAGTAAGTTTAACAAATTATGCGAACATTCTTTCTGTGTAGATCAAGTTTTCCTTATATTTCACGAAATTCTTTGTCTTGTACTTTATGGAATGAATTTGTGCAACCTATGAAAGACAAGCAAAAGTGATTTTGATCGTACTGATCGCATCTTAAACAATGAATATTGTTATGGGGTCCACCCCTTTTTCATACAAGTGGACTCGACCAGTGTGTACTTGGACTGCTGCCGTTAAATAGCCAGAGTCAGTCAGAGTAAGAGATTGGGAGATTGAGATTGTGATTGAGTTGGAGGTAGAGTAATGGTGTGAGGCAATCGCTTGTAGAAGTCACAGTTACAAGCACGTTGACTCTAAGGAAGTCCTACTCCGAGACTGAATTTACCAGACTGTGTATATATATTATTATTGCTACTAACCGTGTTTCTGGATCTACTAACCGTATTACCAATTGTATTATTGCGTAAATACATTTATTTCTTATATTTCATTCCTGTGTTTGTCATTTATTGGAGACCGAATTTCATCTCGGAATCCACAACAAATATATAATTTCTTGTTCCAGCGTCTTGGACAAAACATGAAATTTTCTTTGACAATTCTGATCCGGGCTCTAGTCATTAGTTACTTAACCTAATTATTAGCTGTGTTATGTGGCTCATCAAGTTTGTATTAATTCATGGTTTTCTAAGGAACGCTATATCCGTGGAAACAGATCTTCCGGTATTTCGCCACTATTGTTTATTTCACTAATCACTTCAATAACCTTATGAAATTCACTGTAATCTAAAGCTGTCAGCATCTGTATCACAAATTCGTCTAGTTTTGCTACTTTGTTCTTTGCCATTGTTACTTCGGCTTTCAGCTTCACGTCTCCTCAGGTATTGTATGTTTCTCGCCTCTTTTTTAAAGAGGATTTCCCCTCCGAACTAATTCTATTTTTGCAGCATCATTTCTCATTCCATAAGGATCTTTCTTTTTTTTTGATCTTGTAAATGCTGGCGAAGAGCATGTTTGCTGTTTCGTGATCATTAAATGCGCAACCACTGCGTCTGTGTCCATCAGTTTTTACTTATCTATATATTTACTATTGTTCTACCATCGTTAGCCTGATTTCGCATATAGTTTGGACACATCGACGTGGTGCAGTGGTTAGCAAGCTGAGTAGTGGGTTCGATCCTCACTGGATTTTGTGTGTGTTGTTTTTCTATAATAAATCCTTGTAGGCTCTGCAATTTTCTTAGAATTGTCTTTCATTACAAGTTAAATTCGAAGGAAAAACTCTCCGGACGCTCAAAACACTTTACTGTTCGCAATTAATGCATAAGCCATTTAATATGTTCGGCCTTGTGCCAGACATAAGCTTTGCTTAGAAAATCATTTAGGCACAACGACGTGGTGTAATGGTTAGCAAGCTATTTCGCTAGAATAATTACGGCTGAGAATTCGATTCTTAATGGGTGCTCCATACTTTCGGCCTTGTGCCATATCTGAGCTATACTTAGTCAATCACCATAATAAAAATCGAACTGACTGTAATATTATATTGTTAACATATTTTTGAGGGGATGCTGAAATCTGATAAAAAATCTTATTACTTAAGAACCTCCACATTATTGTAAATATGTCTTAAAGCCAGAAGTGTAACGCTCGGAATTTGAACTCGGCACCCCTAGCTTACCTCTGGCACCGTTAATCTTGATACTATTCGCAGAACAATATTAAAAATTAAAAAAAATATTAAAAAAATAAAAATTATACTTAATATGTAAGAAGATAATTTCGATGGAAACTTTAATAACGTTTAATATGTCAATGAAAGTCCGTATTTTGCATTATGCAATGTTATAAAAACCAAAAAATAAATAAAAAATAAAAACGAGGTGAAATCAATATGTAAAAGTATTGTTTATTCTCTTCTGGACACCGCAAAATTAACATCAGGCAATCAAGGGTATGTGGTTTCGGATCTTTTTTCCGAACGTTCGATCTTATTCTTGCGAGGGATTATACCATTCACTTGTAAATATATATAACTCTCGGTAGGCGGAGGATAGGATTATACATGTCCAATGGTATTTGGTACTCAACAACCACAGTTAGAATTTGAATTCGGTAATGGATCCCATTTTCGGCGCCGAAAACCATCAAGCTGCGGGCACACCCTCTTATTCTAGACCCTCCGTTTATTTTATTTCTCTGTTGTCAGTTTTGTTTAGCTCTCTTTCCCCCTTTTTTTTGTTCGGGGAACAAATTCTGTCGTAGACTCTAGTTGTTCGCATCAAGACGAGGAATTAGTTATTGCAAAGTGTGATGCTGACAGTGTCGTAGACTCTTCGTTCTCTAATAGAAAAACGGAGGAAGGTTCAAACATGTTGTTCGAAACAAGTTACAATCACAGAAAAAATATTCGGCATAATGAACTAAGGAGTCACTAGGAAATTTTGGTTAGTTAAGATATTCCGGCCCGCGTATGGGCACGAAATAAATGAGTCAACCTTCTTCTTCTGGATACAGGCCGCGACTGACTTGAAAAACAAAGTTTGTCAGTGACGTCAGAGAAATGCGCGGGAAAACTTCAAATTCCGTTCTAGTTGGAATCAGGAGCAGCGAGCAACCTTGTCGGCATCACACTTTTAAGACTAATTCCTTGTACTTCAGCGAACAACTTGTTCGAACTTTCCTCCGTTCACTACCAGGGAACGCAGAATTTTTTTTCACTGAAGATTGATGAACTTTTCATACACCTCTTTTGATTTCTAACCTTTACGAACCATCTTAAAAAAAAAAGATAACATTACGCACACATTATTAAACGTCGCAGTGAGTATTTTTCCTTATTGTGTACGCATACCTTTTGTACAAGAAGACTATATTCCAGAACCTTCCTTCTGAAGAAACTTTTCCCGCCTTAGCCATTTTGATTTTTGTTTTGGCGCGGAACTTTAACATTCTACTAGTCACTACATAATACAATCTGCCTACTGGCTAAGAACAGACCTTACTTTTTCTGATAGTCTCCACTGTTGAGACAAGATTATTTGTTATTCAAATAAAGTTTTATATTTGTTTTCCACCAGACTCGTTTTGTCGTTTCCTCCTGGCTATCTATATTTTACTATTTTTATGCATGTGTCGAATGACCCTTTTTCCTCGCTAAAGATCACACATTTATTATTTTTACTTTGTTAGTGGATTCGGTAGTCGTGGATAGTGTCTGGCACAAGGCCTCCTTTTCGTAGTGCAGCACTGCATGCTACCGGGTCGGCTACATAAGGACACGAACCTAAACTGTTGATACGTAAAATTATTGTTCATCCCCTTAGCTCTATTAAATCACTGCCGGCGTGAGGGTATGTGGCTTCGGGAATCTCGAACGAATGTTCATACCTTCTCGTAAGAATATGAGAAACTAATTTTTCCCTTGTGGCTGGTGCGTTTGTACATCTTCCTGTCATCCTTTTGTTCTGTGCGTGCATATTCTAAGTTTAGTTGACTCACCTTCCGGTATTTATGTCGACGATGCCACTGACATCCTTTGAGGCCCGATACTGAACTTGGTGGATATGAGGATACCTCCAAGCACGCAACTTTAATCTTTTGAGCCCTGGCTACCGCTTTACCGGTGGTAGAGAAAAAAAAAAGAGGTAATCCTCAGCCACCGGTTGAACAGTGGTTGAAAGATTACTTTATGCCCAGCCATTGGTTGAACTGTGGGTAATCCCTTGTAACAATTTTTATATCTACCGTGAAACATTACATACCAATTATTTGCGAATATTGACTCAGGAGCTCAGACAGAAGGATTACAATTGTTCAGGAACGCAGTGCTGAAAGGGTTAAGAACTTACTTCCTCGAGATGAGCGTTAATGAAAGTGAGTTCAGTCATAATCTTTCCCTGCTAATTATAATGCTTATATTTTTTGTAACTATTTTTATATCTACCGTGAAACATTACATACCAATTATTTGCGAATATTGACTCAGGAGCTCAGGCAGAAGGATTACAATTGTTCAGGAACGCAGTGCTCAAAGGGGTAATGTACTTGACTGCTTTGAAGTTCTAGTCTGACCCCCGAGTACAAAGCTTAATTTGGCATATCAGAGTGATCCCAGTACATATTTGGGTTACCACAGATCAATACCTCTTAGATCAAAGGTTACTGATGGATATTACATTCGATTCAGACATCTGACGTGAATCATATGCGAGAATAATTATTGAATAATGAAAGCACTACATGGTAGAACTTTAAGCAATACAGGAAGGCCGGAGAATATATCGGCTTAATCGTTGTGTTGAAGACGACGACGATGACGTCAATCGTGTGTGAAATGATAAAAACAGCGACTTCATTAAACATTAGACCTTTTATGCGAAAATACTTATAATTCCAAAAGTCTCCTGATATTGCATTTCCATTTTCTCTCAAAGACAGCCTGGCAGGAATAACAGAAGTCTGTAATTAAGGATTTTAAGCACTTAATCAAACGATCTCAGATTACCGAGAAGATTGAGAATTAATATTTCGGTAGGTTTGTCGGCAGCGTTGTCACCAAGAATTATTTTCAAATCGTGACTAATGACTTAGAATATAAGATCTGTGTAATTCGCTGTGAGTTGAATATTTCATTGACGCATATATAATCGTGTATGCACACACGAACAAAAACATACAGACATACTCAATCACGCGTGCATACACACACATGCACCAATTTTTTTCATTTTTGTATAGGAGTTCATCATTGGAGGATAATATAATCGTGATTGCCACTTTTGGCAAACCGTCATTGTAATTATTTTTTCTTTCTTTTTCTCCTTCTCTTTTTTTTTCGCTTCTTTTTTTTTTCTTGTATTTCGTTCTTCCTCATCTTTCTTTTTTTTGTCCACTTTTTGTATGTATTTGATTGCTTTGTTTTTATTTCTTTCTTACTTACTTTCTTTATCCTCTTTCGTTCTATTTTTCTTTCTTTTTCCGCTTTCTTACTTTATTTATTTCATTCTTTCTTTCTCTTTTTTCTTTCTTTGCCTTCTTTCCCTATCTAGTTGGCTAATTTCTTTCGTTCTTTGTTTTTATTTCTTTGCTTTCTTTCTTCGCCTTTTTCTTTCTTTCTTTTTCTTCTTTCTTTCTTTGTTTTCTTCCTCTATTTAGTTGGCGACTTTCTTCATTCATCATTTTGTCTTACTTGTTACTTTCTTTCTGTCTTTCTTTCTCGGCTTTCTTCTTTCTTTCTTTTCTTTCTTACTTTCTCTACTATCCTTCTGTAATTAATTTACCACTTTCTTTCTTTCTTTCTTTCTTTCTTTCTTTCTTTACCTTTTTCTGTATTTAGTTGGCTACGTTCTTTTACCTTTGCTTTTAATTCTTTATTTGTCACTTTTCTTTCTTTTTTTCTTTCTTTCTTTTTTCTTTCTTTCTTTCTTTGCCCCACCTTCTTTAGTTTAAATGCTTTTCCATGGCATAACCTCCCACCGTCGACCCTATTCAGATCCTGCCTTATACTGTTCTTGCAGTCGGTAGTGTACAGATATAAGGCGCTGGCAAGTCGACGTTATTGCCCCGGCCGAGTCTGTCATATAAGAACAAACTTTTGAAGAATATCATCCAGTTCGTTGAATCAGGTGAGTAAAAATTCTATCATCATCATCACCATCATTACCACCACCAACACCACCTTCACCACCACTTCCCCTCAGACACATGGACGCACCCCCATATATATATATATATATATATATATATATATATATATATATATATTTAAATACGTTTGAAACTTAGTACAAAAATTTTTTCTTTAAAGGCATTAAAAAACAACCGGTCGACTGGTGTTGTTTGTTTTAAACTTTTCAAACCTAAACATACCGGTCGACTTAATGTGAATTAATATATATATATATATATATATATATATATATATATATATATATATATATATATATTTATAAAGACATTTTTATGTTTATACATTCTTTTTATAGATACAAATATTTAAGTAAATGCCCTGTTTTATAATAAACAGTATTAATAACATTTACCGGCCTGAATGTCCGAGAAATTTTCATAGAAAATATTCGTTCTCCGACTGATATGAATGTACGTGAGAGATTCATGGAAGATTGAAATTTAAAAGCAGTAAAATCAACCGTGCTTATCGGACGATTCTGCCGTGGCTCGATCGGTTAAGGTACGTCAGGCTAAATGACGGTTCCGTATAGGATACAGGTTCGATCCCTGTCGGAGAACGAATATTTTCTATGACAATTTCTCGGACATTCAGACAGGTAAATATTATTAATACTGTTTATTATAAAAACAGAGCATTTACTTAAATAATTGTATCTATAAAAATGACTTAAAGAAATTGTCGGACTTTGTCCATTTCATAATATTTATACACACACATTTTGGTAATAATTTGTGAAAAAGAACAGACATTTTACTTCTACTAAATTTATTAATAAGTTTTCTGGGGCACGTAATGAGGAAGGAGAGCTTGGAAAATCTGAAACTCACAGGACAGATTTAGGAAAAGAGGGACAGAGGAAGGCAGTGCGTAACATACTTGATGGTCTTAAGTAAATGGATATGGTTTGGGAGAAATAACAAAAAGTAGAAACTTATTAAGAACTACAAGGGATAGGAAGGTGCGGAGGGCTATGATCTCTTCTGTCCTGAAGAGATACGACTCATAAAAGAAGAAGAATAGCCGATGACATTTCGCAAATGTTTTCTGATGCTGACGTATAAAATGGGCAACAAACATATTGCAGTTTTCGATTCGCATAAGTCATCATCAGGAGTGTAAGAAAAGAGAAGAAAAAAATCAGATGTATTTTAAACAGCGTTGTTTTAAAATGTTATTATCTTAGAATAGAGTCAGTCGATGTAAGCCAAGTGTAATTACTATGTGTAACTACACCACGCGTAATAACATAAAACTTCTCGTATCTCGTTGTCTCACTATCCTAGTCTTTATTTTATTTGTCTTTGTTTAGTCAAAGTATGGAATTACTGTCATAGTAGTATGCATCCTGAACAAATTTAGTTGCTGTTACTTGATTGTCCTCAATGAAGAATATTTCTTTTTAAACAAAACTTGTTTTAAAAATGTAAAAAAAAAAAAAAAAAATCTGACAAACGTCTTTGTCTAAAAATAAATACGTCTAAATTCACTTTATCCCTGCCGTGGGCCAATGGCTTAGGGGTAAAATCTCCGGCCGATCCCAGCTTGAGGCAATCGGATGTCTAACCACACTGATTAGCTGTGAAATATATACACGCTTCTGAAAAAAAATTATTTCGGTTGAGCTCTTCGGGGAGAAAAGTGAATTTGTAAACAGTGACAATTACTGCTGCTGATACAAGACTCTCTTAAGACGAATCGAGTTCTCCGGGTACTGGCCTTTTTGTCTAAATTCACATTCATCCCTTCCGTGCGCCAATGACATAAGGGTAAAATCTCCGGTTGATATCATGTCAATCGGTTTTGGATCCCGGCTTGACGCAATCGGATATCTAGCCACACAGATGGAACTGCGAAAGAGCCTGTTTGTGGGTGACTAAATATATATATTAACTTGTCCAGTCCTGCAAGAAGAAAAACATTTTTAGGTCACCCTCTCGGCTCATGTTTAATTCTTCTTTCTTTCCCTCACACTCTCCTTCACTCTCCTCTCCCATCTCTCACTATTCCCCCCCCACACCAAAAAAAGAAAAAAAAAATTAAAACCCTATATTGAAAATTTTTCTTTTTCTTTCTTCCTCTTTTAATACTGAAACTTTTTTTTTTTTTTTTTTTTTTTTTTTTTTTCCTCCCTTTTCCTTTCGTCTGGATAAATTATCTCCATTTATTAAGAAAACATCGTTCTGAAGAGGTGAAGATATTTTTGTACAGTGTAACCCGGATATAAGAGACCCGGATATAAGAGAAACCCGCATTTAAGAGAGATTTTCTCCGGTCCCAAATTAGAGCCTGTGTTAATGTATATATATAGACTAAACCCGGATATAAGAGAAACCCGGATATAAGAGACTTCTTCTCCGGTCCTGACAACTCTTTTACATCCGGGTTACACTCTATAATCGTGAAATATACTATAACCGAATAGATTTTTAAATATTTATGTACGTATATATATATATATATATATATATATATATATATATATATATATATATATATATATATATAAATTAATCTTTTTTTTACATAAAATCGTCAATGCATATAGCGAAACAGACTGTTTCCTTTGTTTACTGACTTTATGTTCATTTTTATATTTACAAAAAATCATGATATTGACACTTTATTAAATAAATATAGCATATGCATAAACTATTTTTTTATATATATATATATATATATATATATATATATATATTTGTTCATTAAAAACGACAGACAAGGTACTACGGTTAAGCTTTTTATTTAATTTTTCTTGTGTTCTAACAAGAGCTTTCTTTTCTGGACAAAGAGTGTGTAAAAACTGTCCAAATGTTTTATATTTCCGAGCGCTTTCGGCTATAACTTTAGTCATTATCAAGGATGATTCGATTTTTCAGCTTAATTGAGTGTGTGCGTTCTGTGTATGTTTTAGTGTGGTAGGGATGTTTTTAATTTTCCGAATACGGTTAGTACATTGTGGCTTTGTTCGTAGTTAATATTGTTAAGAGTTGGCTTTTTCTTTTTTTATTATTAAAGCTTCCATTATTTTTTCTTCTTTTTTGCAGGTGGATGCAGTTAATATATTTGTGTTTTCTACTAGTATATTCATAATGGAGTCTGGTAAATTTGTGTGTGTGCTTAAATGGGTTCTAATGAAGCTGTGATCAGATAGGTGTAACGTAAGACGCCTGGATAAGCATGTGGTTGTGTAACCGATGTAATTATTTATGAGTCACAGCTCCAAGTGGTCTTAATATAAAAATTAATATGAAAATTAAAAATTAATATAAAATATTAAAAGAGCTCAATATGTTTATTATTGCAAAGCAAATAATTAATAACCAATAAAATCCAAAATCATCTCATATGGCATATAAGCTTATTTCGGCGAACGAAAATATAAATCTTCTGTCTTGGATGGGATGGACTGAGTTCTTGTCGGAAAAGCGGTCGATTTCAATGTTTCAGTCAGACGAAAGGCACGAGACTGGGCTCAGCGGAGGGTGGAAGATATTTGTCTTAGAGAAGAAGTTTTATAAAAGTAAACTATATATATATATATATATATATATATATTGTGTGTGTGTATTTAGGCAGGATGATATTTATTTATTTTCGTCGACTGGCCTGAATATTAAAGAAATCTTATGAGAGAAAAATATGCTCCCTTCAGCAGGATTCGAACATGCTTTCCCAAAATACGAGCATCCACTACAAATAAGGTTCGAGTATATATATATATATATATATATATATATATATATATATATATATATATAGTGTGTGTGTATTTAGGCAACATTTTTTTTTATTCATACATGTTTCATTAAATAATATAGATAAGTGTTGTCTATTCATTTTATATAAATTCTTTTTATATAAATGATAAGCTTAATAACATTATCATTAAACGAAAGAAAAAAATTTAATATTGATCCATATTTTTTAATCCTATCTAAGATTTCGGCTTATATAAATATTTATCAAAGATGTCAATTACTGTACGTAATTTGTCTTGTCTTGAGTAAATGATCAGATTCGTTTCACCTCATCTGATTTGTTTATCGATATATATATATATATATATATATATATATATATATATATATATATATAATCCTGAACATTGAGTCAACACTTCAAAAGGCGAGAGGTATGTTCAATTTTATATTTACATATCTTTATTCTTTATATACCTTCCTTATTCCATAAATATACCACATCTTAAAAACTTCTCAAAGACATTTCTCTCTCTCTATATATATATATATATATATATATATATATATATATATATATATACGTGGCTTCTCATTATGCTATATATATATATAACAAATGTAACAAACCTCGTTGCTTAGTTTGCAAACATTTAGTAATGGCTAATACATTTTACGTACCCAACACCAATATCAGGATACAGCCACCTAACCTCACCTGCGATACCCATAACGTAATCTATTATTTATTCTGCAATTTATGTCCTAGTAGTGGATATATTGGTGAGTCTGGAAACAATTTTAGATTTCGTTTTAATAACCATAAACAAACAATACGTCAAAACAACCCTTATTCCCCATAGCTAAACACTACAATCAATCAGGACACACATTAGAAAACTGCAAATGTTTATTAATAGATTCCGATTTTACTTCCACATTCACACGCAGAAAAAAAAAGAAACATATTGGATTTTAAAATTAAATACACATAAACTAGGGTTGAATAGGGACTTAGGTGTTTTAAATCTTTATAAATATTTCAATAGTTAAGCAATTTTTTTTAGATTTTTTTTTAGAAAAAAAAAAAAAAAAAATTTTAAAATATTTATGACAGTTAGATTTAAGTTAGAAATATCCGAACAGTGACGTTCCATATCACGTGACGTCCGCGTCTCGCGAAGGACGCTACTTGCTAACAAACAGTAATTTTAATTTATTTGTAACAAACAGTTATTTCTGATGAAAAATTGAGGACAATTTGAAATATCAAATATATATATAAATAAATAAATACTTTCATAAAAATAAAACATTATAATTTTTAATTTGAAACTTTTTATATATATATATATATATATAAATATATATATATATATATATATATATATATATATATATATATATATTTATATATATATATATATTTATATATTTTTATTGAAAATATATTTTTATAAATCCAACGTCAGTCTTTAAAAATATAGAATTTGAAATTATAAACTATACGTTGTCATTATAAATTATACGTTGAAATTATAAATTATACATTGAAAATCAGAAAAAAAAAATTTCAATACAATTAGATCGTTAATGGCTATTTTTTATTTGCATTTTTTTTTTTTCATTTTAATATTGTTCATTTTATTAATTTTTCTCAATAAATAATTAAATATTTTCCTTGCATTTTTTGATAAAGTGATATTGGCATTGTAAATTTTTTTTGTTGATAAAGTTTCACAAGTTTAAAAGCATAATAATTAAGATGACGGAAATATTTTTTACTAAAGTTAAAGGGGAATTGATTGTTTTTGATGTTTTCGTTAAAACAAATTTTTCTCACGAATGCCTGCTTCCGTTCCCACGATGACCATTTGATGGAGGTTCTTTTTCGGTCTCACATTCTCTGGTCCTAAAATGCAACCTCCTACCTCCAAAATATATTACCATAAATTATTAATTTTCGACTATTTAATCATTTGTTTTTAATTTGTTTAGCTGATCTGTTCATCCATAGCTGTTAAATTAGGTGCATATATTTTGAAAATTTATATATGCACATTTATAAAAATTCTTTTCGTTTTCATATTTTCTGTCCTTTCACATTCAGGCCATGGCTGTTTCACAAATCCTTTCTTTGTATTCTTGATAAATATTTTTTCACTATCTTTGTATCCTCCAAATCATTTATTATGTATAAATTTAAAAATATAATTAACTGAAATTTGTCTGTCCCTTTTTATAATTTTCCAAGTCATTTGTTGTATTTGAAGTAATCTCAACTCTATCTTCTTGATGTTAATGTAAGTATCCTTTTATTTGATTTTCTTTAAAAATCACCAAGTTTAAATATATATATGTTCTCATTTAAACTATATTTCTGTCAACCTCAGATCAGTTTTTTTTTCGTGTAAAGGCACTCAAAATTCAAATAGACGACCGATATTACATAACAGTTAACTGATCTTTTCTTTGTTCCTCGAATCCTTTCCTGTTTGAATATTTTCGTGAAAATTTCTCCCAGTCCGGCTTCGGACTTCAGTATTGCATTACTGTTTATTTAAACAAAATTTATTCCGAGATATTTGTATCTATAAAAAAAAGAATGTTAAACATAAAAAGGCATTTTTATATATAAATATATATATATATATATATATATATATAACTTATATTTAAATTATTAAATAATAGAACTGAAATTTGTTTTACATTTTATTTTCATTTTTTATTTATAAACAAAAAGGTTTAAACCCTCCTAAAATATAATGAACTCTTCACTTCTCAAAATTAAACTGCGAGAAATATAACGGGAGCGTAGAAGTTTTTCCAAATTAGACGCAATGCTAATCTTTATTACTAACACTATTGTTTTAATATTTCTTCATTTTTTTTTTTTTTCCCAAATTCATATTCCATGTCTTTTTTTTCTGGCCCCTAAACATCTCTTAATTTTAATAAGCTAATGGTGAGTTTTATTTTTTCTTGAATTTGAAGAAAAAAAATAAATTATGTAAGAAAATGAAAATTCATTAAATTCTTGTCTTCATGTATTTCTTCACAAATAATGTAACAAGGATTTTTTTAAAAATCGCTTTGCCTGATCATTTGCAATCTCTTCTAATGCCATTCTCAACCTTTTCCGCCATTCGTTTTGCTTTTATTCTTGCAATTTTTTAAACGGAAGACAATTTTTTCTCTGCGTGCGTTATTGCAATCGTCATGAATAATACTGTTTCTTTCCATAAAACTGACAACCTTTTCAATAGCTTTTTAAATTTCAGTTCAGGTTTCATCAAAAAATTTTTTTTTATTTCCTTAATTGTGAAGTGTGAACAATGAACAATTAAAGTTTGTTTGGAAGATTTTATATCATTAATCGTTGACTTTTTAACCTTTGAACTCAGCCATTAGTTACAATTATCCATTTACCAACAAAAGTTTTTTATAATTTATATATATATAATAACTCCATATATGTTCTTTTCTATATATATATATCATCTTTTGTACCAATATGTGTTGAAATTAGGGCGAAATAAATAATTATCCAAAGTAAAATTTCTGAAAAACAAAATGTTTGAAATCAATTTTTTTCATTTTAAATAGTTCAAATATACACTTCAAAATCATTCTTGATATGACCGATTCCGGATAATGTGTTGAAGGATATGTGGCAGTCCAGATATTTGGTTGAATCTACTTTGTATCCTCCTTGCTTCCCGGATAACCAAATGGAAAAGGTTCCAATTCAAAATGTTCGTTATATTCCCCCTTATATACATATACCTTTTTAAATATATATATATATATTTATATATATATATATATATATATATATATATATCAATAAATCATTTTTAAATATTATAAAATTTTTTTATCAGACAAAATTTTCTTTGTCTAAACGTCTGAATGATTACTGTTTTTTAAAAATGAAAACAAAATCGTAAAGAACTTAAAATTATTTCCAAAAAACGGAATTTTTTTAAAAATATCGAAAGAAAACAATATTCAAAAACACACGTTACATAACATATAAAATATATATATATAAATATATATTATATTAGTAACAATTTCAAAAGAAACTGATAGTGATTTTTTATAGACGCCTTCCAATGAATTTCATAAAAAAATGTAAAATGACTTTATTCTCCGTTTGTTCACATTCATCTTGTGTATATTAAGAGATCTATACATTATTTGAAAAATTAAATTTGTAATACAAAATGTCCCAAAAGGTATTTAATGTAATACTATAAAATAAAATAAAGATAAAATTAAATAAAATTAAAAAAAAGAATTTATACCATAATTTAGTTAGGTAGACTTGTATTAGAAAATTGAATTTTATCTCCAAAAAAAATGGCACCATCTATAAATAGTTTCTATTTTAAAATCATCTACTAAAGTTTAAGCGACGAAAGGCAAAAGTCATATACGGTTTATTCGATAGTACTATATGTTGACATATTTTCTAATATTTGTAAATTTTTAATAGTAATTACTATGTAATTTTGTTTAGCTACAGTTTTCAAACTTGACATTTTTTAAAAATCATTTTATTGATAGTGTTTCTAATTCAATTCCTTCCACTTTTTTTTTTACTGCCATGTTCCATGTTGTATTCGACGATTGCCTATTTTCACTTCCTTTGTAAAGGGCCCTATATTCTTATATGAATAAAGAAATCTGTAATTTTAAAAATTAAATGTCAGTTTGTCTGAATATATAAAACGAACGTGTCTAATGTTGGAAACTCACATCAGTCAACACATATTATATATATATTAAATATATATAATATATATATATATATAATATATGCATGAAAAAATAAAGACAGTAAGATATATGAACTCCGCTGTTCTTAATTTTCTATTATTTTCATTCTTTGTTTTTTAAGGCAACAGTTCCAATTACCATTTGCATTTTGGAAACTGTACGTATTAATTACAGCAACCTTCTTTAAAATAATCAAAAAAGAATTTTCTTCAGTCACTTCATTTATTTAGAGGATCGTTAATATTATATATATATATATTTAAACGTTGTGTGTGTTTGTGTGTATATTTTTGTCGTGTGTTTGTGTGTTTTAGTGAAGTCTAAATTTTCTCCATATTATGAAATATTCAAAAATTATGATACAATAATTTTACCAACGTTGGTCCCTAAATAAGTTCGGTTGAAAGGCACCTTGGTTAAAAAAAGAAAAAAAGGACACTAAATAGTATTTCTTTAAAACAATTTATGCTGTGGTATTATATATATATATATATATATATATATATATATATATATGTATAATTTATAAATAAATATATATATATATAGATTTATAGGATGATATCCAGAGAGTACTTATTAAAATTCAATATCAGATATGTTTGAATAAAAAACAGACCACGTTAAGATTCCATGTATATAAGCTTTTGACCATAACCCCTTTAACAAAGTTCTGGATCATCAGACTTTACTTCCAAAAGCTGAAATGAAAAATGAAAAGAAATTTATGGATTACTATTTAAATATTCTGTATATAATATTTCCATATACTGTTTCACCAAATAAATACCCATATACCACCGTCAATTTCAAATTAATATATATATTGTTTTAACATTTATATATTTATATATTAACCTGAATATCCAAAAGTAACCATATTATATATCCAACTAAATTTGAATATATATATATATATATATATATATATATACCTTTAATGACCAAAATAAATTAATAAATTCACCCCTTGAGCTCATCTCAAAGAGACGAGACGCGTTAAATTTGACAATTTTACTACACACTGGGGTTAAAAAATAGAAAACTAAAAAATACAAATAAACAAAAGTAAAATAAATTAACCTCACTCCCAAATTCGTTAATTTTACTCATATAAATGAGGTCCGTTAGAATAGACGAAATAGAATAAATAAAATTTCAAAATTTCAAAAAAAGTCTGTTAAAAAACCCAATTAAATAAATAAAGTAAATAATAATCTTCAAATTAAAAAACCAATTTATTCAAAATATATATTATAATATATATATATATATATCCAAAAATTCCAAACGAAAAATCAACTGCTACAAACGATAAAAAAATATCGTTACTCAAAAAATCCAATGCTGGAATTTTTCCTAAATAAAAAAATAAAAAAAAAAAATAAATAAAAAAAAAACAAATAAAAATTAATCCAAATGAATAAATAAATGAACAAATTAACAAATCGCCCCCACTAAAATAATCGTTAGAACTTATAAAACAAGTAAAAAGTAATCAATCCAAATAAATTGAAAACTGTCCACCCGCCAAAATAATAGAATAGACTACGGCAAGCAATCTAAACATTGGATGAATAAATAGCTTTACTTATCTTCCCAGACTAAAACAAACTATTAAATAAGCGACCTAAACAAATCCACCGCAAAATTCTTTACTACATTAATAAAACATCATAAAACGAAAAGAATAAATAATACAAAATGAAGATAAAAACAAGTAAAATAAAATAAAACAAACAAATAAATATATAAATAAATAAATAAACCAGCCACTCCCGCAAAAATAACCGCAAGAATAGATTACGCAAAATGCACCACTGACCCATATATATAAATGATCGAGGAAAAATCCAGCATTCGCGGCTTGATGATTGCGTCTAGCATGAAATAGTCTGACGCCTCTGAGTGTTGACTTCAATGTTCACTTTTATATTTATATTTACATACGCTCTATCTCTGATATTAGGCACTTTATCCCATAAATATAGCACACCTTAATATTTTATTTCTTTATATATATATATATATATATATATATATATATATATATATATATATTAGACTCTCTGCCGTTGTATTCGACGTATGAGGGTCAAGCAGATTAGTTCCTAGGAACTGGCAGCCAGACACTAGCATATGTGATTTGATTATAGTGGTGAAGGTTTTGTGCAGAACCATCCACAGTTTTTGAAGGGCCGAATACAGAGACCTGGTGCACTACGTTCCACAAGGTTCCCCAAATGACCCTCCGGAGGTTTTGAATTCAGAGTTGTCCTTTTCCTAGACCAGTTGCCATCCAAGGCTATAGAACCCAATCTGTCCTGCTATTTATCTGGAGGGAGAAGAAGAGGATTAATACCTTTTCCCAAGGGTAATGTAATTGATTCGAATGAATTCGAACTCGGCTCTCGATTCCACAATAGATAGCATTATGTATAGGTTTAAATATCCAAGGTTCTAGTGGATATCTTAAGCGGTTTGATTTCTTTCCTTCTTTGAACTCAAACGATTTTCAGCTTTCGAAAACTTTTCAATTCTACATAAATTTTGTTGTCATCTCTGTTTTTGAGTTCTTTTTTTTTTTTACTTTGCGCTTCTTTATTATTTCCTCGTCCGTTGAGTACGATATCTTTATCACTTTTCCCCGGAGAAATGAACTTTGACTATTCAAACTTGGAACAAAGAAAGTGGCATCTCAAAAGACAGTGACAAGTGAAGGGATAATTCCTTTTATAGACTACTACCCTTCGCTCACCTTTCCCATCCAACCCAAATGGTTTCATTTTATTGTTAGATGCAAAAGCAACAGACCGAACCTCCAGAAATGGAGAACTTGAAATAATGAGAAAAGGGCATTTTGATGAAATGCCTGAAGTTGGTTTGTCCATACATAGTGCTCTGACCACGTAAATTGTGTGTCAAATTGATCTACAACAGAAATCGGAAAAAGACGAAATTTTTCGAAATTTGGATAGTGAAAGACTGAATCAGTTCAACACAGCTGCAACGAAATACGTTTCGGCTTCGACTTATGAAAACCACATGATTGACCAAAATGTAATTACTCATATAAATGCGCAAACATATCTTTGGACTCTGAAATTCCGGAAAAAAAAATCTCCAGGGTTTAATACGCACTCACTTCAATTTCTATCCGGCCTGAAACGTAATATAAGAACGTATATCATTGACTTTCCTGTTCAAATTTCTAGGATGAGAAGTTATCAACTTATTTACATTATTTATATTCAGAATGTTGTCCTCATCTTTGTTGTTATCAAAACATTTCGACCGTTGTTCCATCCATGAGTCATCAGGATAATTAATCAGGAAAGTAACCTACAGGAAATTTGATCTAAACCCTTTATTCCATCTACGAATATACTGTTCTCATTTCATTGTCTATGTCTAGGAATAGTCCGTTTATCTTTTCTTACTTTTTTACTATAACACGTTTAATCAACAAAAGGAAAATAGTCTAAAAAGCTTAAATGTTTTTTGGGAATTTTGATCAAAGAAAATTGTATAGTTCAATCCCTGGGCCAAGTGGTGTCTTCTTGGCCTCAGTGGCAACCCCCAACAAAACTGAATAGTATTAAAAACAAGAACTAGATGAGCTTTCCCTTTGAAATGGGCAGATGTAACAGTAAGTTCTATGTTAAATAAATTCTTCAGTTCAGATTAAAATTTCCTGTAAGTTAACTCTCAATATACAGCTGATGAAGGCCAGAGGGTTTAATCTTCAAATATTTAAAAAACAATGTTGAAGACAATAATCTTAATATAAATTTTGTAAATTCTTGTTTTTTTTTGGAAACATAAAATTTATAGTGTTTACAGCATATCGCGTATTGTATCCACTCATTAAAACATGTCACAAGCATGAAAATAAACTCACACGAAATAGGAGAAAATTATAAAGAAACACACTCCAGTCGCTATAAACTATTTCTATGAATCAAACGTGGATATTATATTTATTATTTTATATCGCATACAAAAGAACTGACTAAACACATTTAATATCTATTTGAATATCTTATTTCGTAAAAAATATAACGTTCGTGTGTGTGATTTAAACTCTTTGTTAACCATAAGTTAGTTTGTTAAGATGAGTTCCTCTTTTGTTTATTGGATCAGACCTTTAGAGCTAGTTCAACATGACTAAGTGTTTGTTAGAACTGACAGGAATGACTTTCTAACCCCACTTTCCAAATTGATAAAAAACAGGGGCATTCTGGGATTTCTTCTCAAATCAATAAAAGATGGACAATTATCGATCTTGTCCCCATATTTTTGTTCTTTCTTGCCTCGAAGTTAGACGGTTATAGAACCCAGGACTGTAGAACCTTTTATATGTGTGACCACTGTCCAGCTTTTTTTTATAAACTTTGCTTTGTATTTAACTTGCATTTCATATTTTCTCTGTTCTTTTCACCTTCCTTTTCAATAGTTTTAATTCAGAATTTTTTAAAATTACATTAACCTCACAATTATTCTATAATAAATCCACAGAGTTGAATCACTAGCCTCCGCCCGTATTCAGAAACAATGTTTTTCTTTGATAACTCCTAATTTGTAAAGCAAACTCCCAAACAAAGATAGTTCTCTAAGACACGATAATTTAAACTTCTTCAATCATGGGTCAATTTTATTTATCCTCATAATATTCGACTTGTTCTCCTTCCGTTTATGTTCATATGAAACCCCGGGCAACGCCGGGTTCTAACATAGTGTCTTTTGAAAATTGTATTTTTGAAATTTAGGCTGAAATAGTTGTTATAAGTTCAAGTTTAACGGTTTTAATTTGAAATAAAAAAAAAAAACGATTTATTTTGTGACTGGTTTAAAAGAAGAAATTGTTAATAACAACTGGCCCCACGTGTTGTTGGAATTAGATTTCTGAAAAAAACCGTTGTAGAAATATCAAATAATGTGTAGTCAGAATATTTACTAACGTCTGTAAATCCTCAAACAAAAAAAAGGGAAGTCGACAAATAAATCTTAGAGAGTTAAAGTCCATAGTGTCGGGATCAAACAAGCTTGAATGATTTAATCAGATAAGCAAACGACAACCGTTTTCATAATTTTATTGAAATAATGTTGCAAATCCTCATTCGATGATTGCCATTGGTCATCACAGAAAAACGGTAAGATCGGAAATTCCGAAATTAATTTAGTTTATAGAAGTAGATGTAGTGTGTTATAAACGCCTGAACATTGATTGTTAATCGTAAACATAATTAACAACTTATCAATTAGTGAAAAGTTTACGTCTTACGAACACCCGGACCTGTTCGTTAGAATGAGCAAACAAAAAAATAATTCTCTCTCATTCATTCCCTCTTTTTTTTACCTCACTAACGAAAAGTTCGTAAAATTTTCCTATGATGGGCAATAAAAGTGGGAGTTAATTCAGACTATATGCATTATGCTGTCTGACACAACGATAAAAACCTTTCTACCGGTGAAAATACTAATTCGATTTTCAGGAGACTAGCCAACTTTAGTATATTTGTCCCAAGAAAGCACTAGAAAAGAACATGATGACGCAACAGACTGTTCACTTTCGAATAACAACAATGGTCGTCAAACACTCTTTGGAGCCTCTACGAGAATTGCTGGTGGAAGAACAATGTTTTCAGGGTCTTAAAATCATGTTCCCAACTACATAAACGTCCTGACAATGTTATACAGACGTCAATTATTATTTTGGACATTTTCCGTCGGGCTGTTCTGGTTGGCTGTTCGTATTTAAATGCATTAAAAAAAATTAAGACATTTTCTAAAATTAACGAAAATATACCGAAAGACAAAAAAGACCTGAAATAAATTGTTTTCTCTTAAGATTGAATAAAGTCAAGGCATTCAACATGACTCCGATGTTGTATAAAAAGGTTTATTATAGATTTTTTTTAATTGGTAAAAAATATTTATTGTTTGCGTAATAGAAAACAATTTATCAACAAAATTAAACTTGATAAAAAATATGAAATTAAATAAAGGTTTTTTTTTTGTCTATAATGGATTCTCGATGAAAAATCAACCTCTCATTGAATAGGTCAATAAAATATTTTGGAAATTTTCCAAAAGGTTCAGGATCCAATAACGCTTTTTTTTTTTATTAACAAAATTTTTAAAACAGAATGAAAATATGGAAGGTTTGCCTTGAAAATCTCAATTCTGTTTTCTAGGCAATAA
>CAHIKZ030001676.1:0-112500 GCA_903632075.3 Acanthosepion pharaonis | reverse complement strand
ACAAAACTTTACAGGCTCTTCCTAAAACGCAAACAAAAAAAGTATATAAAATCTTGCTACCATCAAGAAGATAGATTATAAACTATGCGGTCAAACTATAGGGTGCCTTTAAAGGACATCAATTTCTGCATATTTAAAGAAAGAAATTAATAGGGTATATTTAAATTAAATAAATTATAGAAAACATTTCAGCAAATAAATTATAAGTTATAGTTAAGTAATCAAATTATCGGGTATATTTCGAAAACAAATTATAGGGTATATAAAAGGAAATAAATTAATGAGTTTATTTATATAAATAAATTATCGCTTACATGTATGAAAATAAATTATCGGATATATGAGTGTATTGAAATGAATAAATTATAGAGTATATTATGAAAATAAATGTTATATGTAAAGAAAATAAACGGCAATATTTCTAAAATAAATTATAGGCTACATATAGATTATAGAGTATATTTATGAAATAACTAGAGTATTTAAAGGAATAAATTATAATGTATATTACAGGGTATATTTGAAGAAATAAATTATAGGCCATTATACCCAAACCGATGGTGTTTCTTTTTCGTGAATATTGGATGATTAACATAAATGTAAATAGGTTAAGAATGGTTTGAACCGAATTTTTTAAATTTATATATATATATATATATATATATATATATATATATATATATATATATATATATAAAACAATAGTCTGTACTAAATTAAAAAGGTAAAAACTTCCTCGAAGTAACCCTAGATTTAACAAACAACACATACCTTATAGAAAATTAATACTTTAACAAAAGAGTCAAACCACCTCCATCCATAATTAAAAATATACACTCATCAATAGAGAATAGAATCAGTATTAACTCCGCTAATAAAGAAAATATTCCAACAACACAGTAATTTCTATAACGCAGCCCTAAAAATAAAATAATAAAAATGCGAACATCAATTATAGAAACAATTGTATAACCATATAAAAAAAAACAGGAAAATAAAATCATTTATATATACCCTCCGTTCAACCAAATGGTTAGTATTAAACTAGGACAGAAATTCCTAGCTTTAATTGAAAAACACTTTCCTACTAAGAGTAGACTTAGGAAAATATTTAATAAAAACACTCTAAAATTAAGTTACAGTTGCACTGAAAATCTAGAAAGTATAATAAAAAACACAATAATAAAACCCTGAATAAAGCCCCATGCCAGAATAGTATTAATAAAAACCCTACACTTAAATTAGACAAAAATAGTGATAAATTATGTGATTGTAGAAATCCAGAAGACTGCCCATTGGAAAATAAATGCCGCGTAAAATCTGTCTTATACCAATGTACTATCTCATCCATTGAGAGTCCTAATACTAATATGATATACATTGGGTCTACGAAGAATGAATTTAAAACCAGATGGAGGCAGCATAAGTGCTCCTTCAACGATATTAATAAAAGAAATCAGACATCTCTATCTAAATATTTTTTGGCATTTGAAGGAAATGAATAAAACCCCAAAAGAAAGAAAGAAAGAGTAAAAGAAAGAGACAATGAACCTAGGGGAAAATCAAGAGAGAAAATATGAAAAAAAATGAAGGAACATAGGATATAACTAAAGAAATAATCAAAGAAAGAAACAAAGAAGGAAGGAATGCAGAACGGAAGAAAGGAAATGATGATAAACTGAAGTGAAGAAGGAATGCCACAAAGAAAGGTAATATGAAAGAAAGAAAGAAAGAAAGAAAGAAAGAGAGAACTTAGGTAAAATGGAGAGATATGAATGTTTTTAACGGCAAGTAATAAAGAAATAATGAATGAAAGAAAAACGGAACGAACAAAACGATTATAAATTGAGGAAAGGATATAAAAAAGGTACTGTAACAGAAAGAAAGAAAGAAAGAAAGAAAGAAAGCGAAATCACTTTGCTAAGAGGACTTAAATGAGACATTGAGTTACTATCAGTTACTTGAATTATAAGATCCTTACATTTGAATTGTTGTCAGATGGAAGGCATATGCCGATTACTTTCGACAATTTCAAATTGTCATCTTCAGGGCACAATTTACCCATGCATATTCAAACACTAACACGTAATATGTGTAGACCGAAAGATTTTTTTTTTTTAATTCTGCTCTTTATTAATAGTTGAATATATGTTTGGAAGCGTGCGATGACGCGTCGCTAGAGTTCTTGCTCAAATCGATTACGTGAGAATTTTGTTTGAATTTTGAAAACTGATAAATCTACGAAATTTTCTTGTTATATGTATTTGTTTGTTAATGTGAAATGGACTTAGTATATTATCAAATTAGTAGAATAAAAATATTTAGTACTTTTCCACAGAAGATGACAATTTGAAGTTATCGAAAGTACTTGACATGTGCCTTCCATCTTATAAGGATCTTATTCTTCAAGGAATTGATAGTAAGTTAATGTCTCATTAATTCCTGTTAGCGAAGAGATTTCCCAATTAATTAATTGTATTATAGGAGTGATTGAAGCTGAAAGGGACAAAGGAAAACAGGTAAGAATTTTGCTAACGAGTTTGGACGAATTTATAGTGGAACAGGTATTGGATAGTAGAAAGCCAAACCTTACTAAGGGCTACAAAGGATAGAAAGTTGTGGAGATCATTCTTGGGAATGTCCTAAAGGAACACGGTACATAGAAAATGAACCCAATCCCAAAATTATAACTTAGGATTTAAAAACAAGGGGAGTAACTTAAATTTAAAAACTCTAAGTTGCGTCCCTTAGAAATTAGTCTCTCAGATACACACATGTACCTGTGCGTGGGGGTAAGGTAGCTCCTGCTTTCTCTAAATTTACATGTCTCGTTTGGAAAGAGAATGTTTAAAACAAGTGTAAAATCACTAACCTACACAAGATACGTTGACGAAATTTTTGTTTTGATAAAAAAATAGGGACGAAATTCTAAATCTAAAATCAGTTGACGTCGATATAGAACAAAAATCTAAAGAATTTACATATTATCCGTATAAAAAAACAAAAAAAACAAAACAAAAACAAAAAAAAAAACAACATCTTGTCTTCTAAAATATGATAGCCAATACCCGGAAAGATATAAAATAGAAGTGATAAAAAACTTCCTAAATAGAGTACATCTAAATTCCTCTTCCCAAAGAATATTTTTAAGTGAACTAAATCACATAAAAATAAACATTAGTTAACAATAATGTTTCCAACTACATCATTGAGAAACAAATTAAGTTATTCTTACAAAAAACTTGTGAAACTTATGATACACTAGAGAAAATGGAAAACCGCAAAGCTTGTGGTCTCTAATCAAAAATAACCCCACCAAATCTAAACTAGCCTGACCAATATAGCATATTAATTACACTGGCCAGGACAAGGCTGTGTTTCTTGTCATAAATCATTTACCTATATCGTACATACAACCACCTCCTTGAGTAGAAGCCTTATATATAACTTAGAGTAAAGTGCAATAATAAAAATCTATCTAGTCAGTCTACAAGAACCCTCAATAAAAAAAATCTGGTTGAAATTACTAAAATTCTATGTAAAAGAAATTATCGAAAACATCTCGCTATAAGAGAAGCCCTGTATATTATAAACTCATGGTTAATAACAAAAACTCATTCTTTGATGTCGATATAGAACTAAAATCCAAAGTATTTACAACCCAGCAATATATATATATATTTTAAGTGTTTCACCCCAAGCAAGGCAAGAAGCCAATAGGACGCAAGGGGTTACAGAAAATTTGGAGCAAGATCAGATAGGAGTGACAGAAGAAAGGATGAGGAGAAGGGTAGTGGATAGATCAAGGCAACTGGAGATGTCGATTGACATTACATTTGAATATCTGGAGATTATAGCTCTCAGGGAAACTGGAATAGGGAAGGGAGTTCCACAGGCGAGAGGTGCGAGACATGAAGCTAATGGAGTAGAAGAGACGGCTACATTTAGGAGTTTCAACAGTGAAAGGGAGGATGGAGCCTTGAGGAATACCTGCGTTCGTGGGATAGGAACTAGAGGAGAATCCGTTGAGAACGACCTTCAATTCACGGTTTGACTGGAATTATTGTATTAGGTCAAACAATCCACCCGTAATGCCATAACCCTGGAGCTTGCGCAGAAGGCCGGCATGCCAAACCCTATCAAACGCTTTGGAGATATCTAGGGCCACGGCATGAGCTTCCCCGTTCTTTTGAAGAGCTTGGTAGACAGTTCCATAAAAAAAACTCAGCAGTACGAACTTTTGTCTTCTAAATTATCATAGCCAATGCCCGGAAAGATATAAAATAGCAGTGATAAAAAGCTTCATAAAGAATATTTCTGAGCTAAATAAAAACACAGAAAACAAATATTAGTCAGCAATAATTCTCCCAAGCATATCATGGATAAACATATAAAGTTATTCTTATAAAACATACACGACACCAATAGAAAAAATACCACACGAAAAAGCATTAATATATTTTACTTCAACCAGATACACAAAAATTATAAACAAGAGAAATTCGCTATTCGAAGAATCCTTAAACACCATATTTCTGCTGTAATTCCTGAAAAAAAAACACACAAAAAAAACTGAAAACCGCAAATCTGATCAAAATAACCCTATCAAATCAAAACTATCGATGACCAATATAGTGTAACAATTTCACTGCGCAGAACAATATTGTGTTTCTTGTGATAAATCAATTACCTATATCGGACATAATATCACCTCCTTGATTAGAAGGCTCATCTTTTACTTATCGGCTCTATAAAAAAAAATCTATCTATCCAAAATTTACAAGAACCCTTTAAAAAAATTCTGGTCAAAAACACTAAACGACACATGGCAGAATGGATAAAGACGTTAGTTCGATCCAGTGACAGGACCCAAAGAGTGTGAGTTCAATACCCGGCTAAGCCAGTGGAGAACTTGGAGACGTCCATTAAACGTGCAACTAGAACAGTCTACTCCAGTGAACGAAATAAAGGGTCCAGTTCGACATTCTAACCACCTACAGCGGCCGAAAAGTTGTAATAAATATGGCGACAAAGATGAGCACAATAGTGTACATAATACCTAATCTCAGAAATATATTTGGAAAGCTTTTAAACTGATTCACTCTGTTCAATTGAAAGGTATATATATTAATAGTACAAAAAAAGTTTTATATTTACTAATAGGTATAGTAAAGATTAGTGGGGGACAGATGAAGACATCAAGTGCCGAATCAACAAAACCCGATAGGCTTTCAACAATCTGAGGCCAATCTGGAGATCAATAGTCCTCTCACTTTGCAAGGTCAGGAACTTCAACACCAACGTCAAGTCAGTCCTACTTTACGGCTCAGAAACCTTTACAAGAAACCTTTTAAGAAAATCTGGTCAAAAATACTAAAGGACACATGTCAGAGTGGATAAAGGCGTTAGTTAGATCCAGTGACAGGACCCAAAGAGTGTGAGTTCAATACCTGGTTAAGATGGTGGAGAGGGGAATTAACAGGAGATAACTGATAACTGACATCAATTAAAACATGGCACGTGGAACTAGAAACGTCCACCCCAGTGACTGAAATAAAGGGTTCAGGTCGACATTCCAACCACCTGAAGAAGGCTGGAGCGTACAACGGCCGAAACGTTGTAACAAACATGGCGACAAAGATGAGGACAATAGTGCGAATATTGTAAATAATGTACATAATACCTCATCTCAGAAATATAGATAGATACTGAAGGGCCGAAACTTTGTGATAAATATGTCGACAAAGATGAGGACAATAGTCCGAATAATGTAAATAATGTACATAATACCTCATTTCAGAAATATAGACAGATATTGAAAGGCCGAAACGTTGTGATAAATATGGCGACAAAGATGTGGACAATAGACCGAATAATGTAAAAAGTGTACATAATACTTCATCTCAGAAATATAAACACTAAAATTCTATATACATAACATTAGTGGAAATATCTCGCTATAATCCAGGACCTGTATATTAAACCCCTCTCTCCCACAATCAACTACACCCTATTTAACAGTGGGAATGAGATGCTAAAACTTTTAAAAAAATAGAAAGACGCTCACTCGAATTCCAGCTGCTATCAACATCGAAGGCTCGGAATAAACGCGATTATTCAAAACAACACACACACAAAAAGAAAAAAGAAAAAAGAAAAAACAAAACATCTTAAACAGTCAAAGCATGAAGAGAAATTAACAACAGCTAGAACAAAATCCCTTGAAAAAGTGATCGAAAGTGCTTGGGACTATATAGATATTATGGCAAATTTTTGCACTCCTCTACGAAAAAAAAAAGTAAGAACACTGGAAAACTAATAATTAATTAATCTTTCCTAGTTTGTTATATGAAAGAAAGATGCTTAAAAGAAAGATTGCTGCTCAAATATACATACATACATACCTGCATACATACATATATGTTTTGAACAATAAAAATATTAAAAAATTAAAATTTTCAGACACGTTGTGTTGTATATTAATATTTTTTGTTTTATTATCTCAGTTATGTTCCTCAACTAGTTTCTGTCAGCATGACCATCAGCAGGAGAAAAAAAAAGGTCCCTGCTTGTTAGTAGCAGTGAACTACAGGAGTGAATGACTGTTTCTGCAGAAAGTGAACTTTATCTGTAGTTTTCATTTGTTTTTTATCGATAATTTTGGTCAGTCCTTGTGTTGGTCAAACGGCCTCTTTCAAGTTGTTTTTAAGATAGAAGGTGGAAGATTGCTGACTTTAAGAATTCACTCCTTGGTCATTTTGACAGTTGTATTGTTTGCTGGGAATGAAATGTGTGTGTTAACAGTATGTTATCTTTTAGTTCGTTGGAAGTGTATATGATTTCTGTACGTGTATATATTAGAATGAGTGTGAGACATCAAGACCTCTGAAAGCATGTCTGTCTTGTGTGGGTGAGAAATGTGGGTAGCATTTGATTTATGGGGTTATATATTAATTCTATCTATGTTGTTAAATGTGTGGTTAAGCGCGTATGGATGAAGTATTTTAAGGCGCAAAATCCATTTGAATTCATGTTCCTCTAGTATTTTTCTAAGGTTATTTCTACTCTGTCTATTTCTATTTTTTATCCATTGCTGAATTTTTGCGTTTAAATCTTATGGCCGACAGAAAGAGATGAAAAGGACTTGTGAAATAAAAGTGATTTTCGCTGTTACAGTGCATACCGTGCATCATATGTTTGTAAAACACGGAAAAATATCCGTGAATATAAACGGATTATGCTAAAAATAATCACACATAATGTTTGTAATTTATTTAATAAGACATGGCTAATATATACTATATATAACTTAGTATATTTTAAAATTGAAACAGCTAAATATCTCCTTTGCGTTGTAGTAGTTATTGTTCGGACTTCGTGATGTCATTTGCGGCTGCGTGCCATTGAAAATTGCTTGGCGTGGCGCGCGTGCCGTAGATTGCCGACCGCTGCTCGAGAAAATTCGGATCTTTCTTTTTGATGTTAAGTGTAAGTGTTCTTTTTGTTTCCATTTTGTTTAAAATTTTGTCGTTGCTCACATGTTCAGTCCATGGTAATCTCAGTATCTTTCTATAGAACCACATTTCTGTTGCTTCAATTCGCTTCTTCAACTGTGAGGGGATTGTCCGTTAGGAAGGACTTTATAATTGAGATGATTCTTCCAGTGATTTCATAGCTAGAGAACTTGTGCGGGGACCCACCTTGCCACGCCTTGTCAAAGGTCTTTGAATATCTAATGCGATCTAATGCTATCTAATGCGATCGTCTTTGATATGTATTTCCTGTCGTTTAATTATAGCTTCAAAATGTTGTCTAATGACAATGAGGAGGTTGATGGTCTATACCAGTGATCGGCAACCTTTTGCTAAGTATATGTCGATGAGGGCTTTAAAATCATTCAGTGTGCCAACAGCTTACGTATTTTTATACAAGTCAAGGTCAATATACCCGTTCTACAATATATTTTATATAGTAATATATAGTATATATACCTTAGTATATATTAAAATTGAAACAGCGATATATCTTCTTTGCGTTTGAGGTAGTTATTGGTTCGAACTTGGGTAATGCCATTTGCGGCTGCGTGCCATTGGAAATTGCTTGGTGTAGCACGCGTGCCATAGGCTGCCAACCCCTGCATTACACTATCCGTACGTCGAACGTTAAAGCACTTGGTATTGCCAAGCAGTCTCCCATCTAAGTATTGACTAGGCTAGACGTTGCTTAATTACCATGATTATACGGGAACCAATAAAACCAGTAAGAAGCAAGGGGTTGTTAGAGAATATGAGAAAAAACATTAAGGAGAGCGAACAATAAAAGAACAAGAATTATTAAGACAAGAAAACGATGTTACAGTTTTTTGTGTATATACATATGTAACTAGTGAGTTAGACAAAATGACTTAACCCCCTTTATAGTCTACCAATAGAAGGTTAACCAATCAGAAGCCGCAGAACATTGTATCCGTCGTGTATAAAGGCGGCCATTTTTTGTTTACTCTACCCGAATGACCAGTGCCAACTTGTCAGGCGAAGATGACAGAAGGAAGTACTACGCTCTGCTACTTTGCTGCGATATCTACTGCTAACCTGAACTGCGCTTTCCTACTGTCTCCGAAATATTCACTGCTAACCTCTGGATTCTATACTTGAAGACGACCGTCAAAATTTCTAACAAACGATTGGGATTATATTTAAATTTTTCAAGATCAAAATTAACTGGAAAGCAAAATACCAGAACAGAGTTCCACAAGCGAGAAGTGCGACAGAAGAAACTTCTAGTGGAGATCTCACAGTTACATCTGGCGATTTCAACCGATGAAAATGATAAGTCCTTGCCGCTAACCTACTACTGCACTTCAATTCACCAAGTCTAGGTACCACAGCGGAAAGTTCATCCGAATAATTACCATGGAATTATTTATAGAAAAAGGCACGGGGTAGCTACGTTACGACGGTGGGAAAGAGACTGAAGCCGAGATGCCAGGACAGGATCAATCACGGGTGGAATGGTTGTTTTTAGAATGAGGAAATTTCAGAGGTTATTTCTAGAATGATGAAATGTAGTCATCATGAATTAACTCATAGTGAGGTCGTTTTTACAGTTTTCTTCCGTTTACTTGGAGTAACGCTCATTGCGGATAATTTCCACAGGAGAACTAATCGACAGTCGAAACAATAGTGTCTGGGCGTGATAAAAATCTGATGCAATCAGGAATGAAACGATATTTTTCAAAAAATTTCATCTTATACCCGAAAATTGTTCATTATTCTTTTGGATTTTATCTGTTTATTTCTAAATTCAATGCAAGAACAAAAATCTTATAAATATGTAAGATGGATTTGGGCGAGAAAAATGTTGAACCAAATTTGTTAGCAGCAGAACCAGCAATTGATTCAATATAATATTACCACAATGAAAAGCCTTAACCCGAGAAGACACTCTTCTGGAGGTTAGCATCAGCCATACAGATGGAAGGAGAAAAAGAAAAGTTTTTTTTTTGCTATTGCGTAATTGCCCTGTTTGTGTTCTTTGTAGCTATTTAATGAAATTATTTAATTAAAGAACACAGGCTACATATAAGCATAGACATAAAAGACCAACATATGACCAATTAAGATAAAAATAATCTTTGTGCACAAACGTAAAAGTCAACAAATGCTTAAAGTTACTCCAAACGCACTTAACAAAAAAAAAAAAAATTAAAAAATCAAATTACCTCTCTACATGCCTAAGGTAGTAAAAGTAATTATTAATCAATTTTTTTCGCAACCAAGCAATCTTTCACAAACATAATTTCTTTAAATGATGGTGATCCCCCCCCCCATCTAATGGCCTTTTAGCTTAGAGTTTCTAAAAAGTGACCGTTCCAGAAATATTTTACGATAAAATTATTTTTATTTTAGATACATAAATGGTTCTCTAATAATAGATGGTAACTAATAAAAAAAATGGTAGTCTAATAATAAATGGCACTCTAATAACATAGCTGCTACTCTAATAATAAATACTACCCTAATAACATAAATGGTACTCTAATGATTATAATCGGTATTTTAATTACAGAAATAGTATAATAATACAGGGTACTCTAATAGCATAAATGGTGCTCTAATAACATCAACGGTACTCTAATAATAAATGGTACTCTAATAACATAAATGGTACTCTAATAATAAATGGTACCTTATATTATAAAAGGTACTCTCATAATAAAGGCTACGCTGATAACATAAATGGTACTCTAATAATAAATGGTACCCTAATAACATACTTGGGGGTCCAATAATAAATAGTATTCTAATAACATAAATGCTTCTCTAATAATAATTGGTACCCTAATAACATAATTGGTCGTCTAATAATAAATGGTATTCTAATAACATAAATGGTTCTCTAATAATAATTGGTACCCTAATAACATAATTGGTCGTCTAATAATAAATGGTACGCTAATAACATAAATGATTCTTTAATAATAAATGGTACCCTAATAACATAAATGGTGGTCCAATAATAAATGGTGCCCTAATAACATAAATGCTTTTTTCGGGAATTGCTAGCCTGCCACACGATTCCCTGTCTTTCAGTAGTGCATCTTCTTTTACAATAAACCTCTCTTTTTTCATCTACGCGCGTCTAGCTGTTCCTTCCACTTAAGTACCACCTTTGTCTCTATGTAACCTCTTTAAGGATACAACAATAATATATTCCTATGGCTCTATACTCTCAGTCAACTAACGTCAAACTCTCGATAGATTTTATTTTTGAATCACAAGTTAATAATATATTACTCATTTCTGGACATTATGCAAAATACAATATTCTTGTATTATTTCGAACTATTCTTATCATCTTGGCTGATATATATGTAATTATAGAAGCAACGTTTCGACCAAGAACACTCTGGTCATCATCATGTGTTCAATGATTGGCTGATGTAGGATATCTTTGATTATTCTGATATTTTGACTCTCTTATGTCAGTTATTATTCGTTGCTGTTCCTGTTGGCTTGGTACTTCATAATTTGGTATTTCATTCCTGAGATGGTTCATTCTCAATATTCTTGGAAATAATTACAGAGCGAAAATTACAGGAGCCATGATACAACCTTGTTTTGTGCCATTTCTTACATCAAAGGTTTCTGAAAACTCTCCATTAGATAGAACAGATGATTTCATTCCTTTGTGAAACGAGATGATATTCAGTATACGTTCAGGTATGCCAAGCTTTTTTAGTACTTTTCAGATGGCGCATCTGTTTACACTGTCAAACACTTTGGTCAGCTCGATAAAGACGGTAAAGACTTCATGGTTCTTCTCCTGAAATTTCTCAGCAACCTGACGAAGTAAAAAAAAATCATGTCAATGGTTCCCCGACCTGAACGAAAATACACTGAGATTCAGGATAGATGTCATCAATGAGATATTTGAGTATTCTTTCGAGAATAAAACGAGCAAGAATTTTGCCAGTGATGCTTAGAAATGCAATGTCACGAAGAATTACCACATAGAACCTTTTTGCCTTTGTTCTTGAACAGATGTTTTATACAAGCATCTTTGTAGTCCTGTGGAACAGAACCAACCTTCCATATGACTTTAAAAGTTCAAGAAGTTTCTAAACCAGAGTTTTCCCATCATATTTAAAAATTTCGGTTGGGATAGCATCTTTTCCAGGGGATTTGTTCGAGGACAATTGCTTCCTAGAACCCCGAATTTCCTTTAGGCATGGCTCAAGAGATAACTGGAGAATTTCTGACCCATATGAAGTTCAACCGTTCAGTATGCACTTTGTGTGGATTTGTTTTCAAATCCCGTGTAGGATTGTTGTCCCATATGAAACATAAGCATGAAAACTAAACTGAAAGACACTCATACATCGAAAACGACGGGAGTCCATCATCATTATCATAATCATCATCATATATATATATATATATATATATATATATATATATATATATATATATATATATATATATGTATTTGCTTCCAGATGGCACCTCTGTTTACAGTGTCCAACGCTTTGGTCAGATCAATAAAGACGATATATAATTCATGGTTCTTCTCGCGAAATTTCTCAGCAACTTGACGAAGTGAAAAAAATCATATGAGTGTTTTCTGGACCTTAACGAGAGAATCGGGATGAATGTCGTCAATGAGATATTTGATTATTCTGTTGAGAATAAAACGAGCGAGAATTTTGCCAGCGATACTTAGAAGTGCAATGCCACGGAAAGTATCGCATACAACCATTCTGCCTTTGTTTTATGCAAGCATCTTTGTAGTCCTGTGGAACAGAACCAACCTTCCATATGACTTTCGTGGGGAATAGCAGCTTTTCGAGGGGATTTGTTCCAGGAAAATTACTTGATAGAATCCTGAATTTCCTTTAGGCATGGCTCAAGAGATAACTAGGAAATTTATGTTCACTGATGAATTGAAGCAATGATGTTGTCATCGATAGCAGAGGTGGGTTTAAGGATACTTTCAAAGTGTTCTTTCCATCGTAATATCATTTCCTTCTTGTCTGTGTAGAGTGTGTTAAACTCAGACGACAGAACAGGTGTAAATTCCATTTCCTTTTAGGCTGTGTACCTTTATAAGACCTTCATAGAATGCTTTGAGATCTTTTCTATCAGCTGCCGCCTGGATTCCCACAGACTTAGCAGACCACCAGGATTCATTCTTTTTTTTGAGAGCGTTTTGCACTTCCTGCTTACACTGCTTATATATGCGCTTTTTTTGATGGGCAGTTTTTGCTGCTTATTAATATTTTATGCGAATCGTTCATCTTCTTCATGAAACGTTGAACTTGAGCATCATTTACATTGAACCAGTCCTGATGCTCCCGTAAGGGAAGTCCTAGAACTTCAAGGGAGCTGGAATAAATGTCTGAGAGATTTCCGGGAGAATTCAATGTCTTCTGAGTTCATAACTGAATGAAGACTCGAATCCAATGTGTCAGAGAGTTCTTCTTTCTTAACATCAGAATTCAAGGATGAGATGTTGATTCGTTTAGGAACGAATTTATGTCAAAGCCTACACCTTCTTCGAGGATCTTCATTGCTTTTGCCAATCCAGAAAAAAGGTGCTAACGAGAGGTTTCTTGCGTACGTGTCAATGCTTTGCTGCGTAGTTGAGCAAAGTTTTGAAATATATCAGGTCATCCCAGAAGTTCTGTCCGAATTTTGAATAAAGAAAACAAGTGACCGAATGTTACATTTAATTACAGATTCAACCAACAATGTATTTTTCCTGATTATCTATGACTTCCTTCCATCTATTAACAAGCTTACTAATTCCATTACTGTAAAATTCTTTTGGCTTTGATTCGAAGAACTCACAAATGTCAATTTTAACCTCTTCCTGTGTTACAAAAGCTGTTTCTTCCAAATGATTCTGTAAGCTACGAAACAAATGGTATTCTGAAGGAGCAAGATCGGGAGAACAAGGTGGATGAGGAATTTTCTCCCAAACAAGTTCTTCGATCTTTTGTGACGTGATTCTTGCTATGTGTGGTGGTGCATTTTCCTGATGAAACATCACCTCTTTTCGATTCACTAGAGCAGGTCTTTTTTCCTCAAAGCTTGGTTCAAACGCTCTAATTGCTGACAGTATATTTGGGCATTATATGTTGCATTAGGTGGTAAGAATTCAAAGTGGATTATTCCTTGGCGATCCCACCAGGTTGAAAGAACCTTTTGTCCATGAAGTTCCCTTCTCGGCTGTGGCTGGGGTTCTTCCCCTTTACCAAGCTACTGTCTACGACGCTTAACATTTCGATAAAAGATTCATTTTTCGTTGCCAGTCACAAGTCTATCGAAAAAGGTGAAACAAGTTGGTGAGAATGGAGAAAAGAGCAGAGGTCAACTCGGGATTTGAGGTTGTTTTCAGACAATTCATGCAGCACCCATTTTCCAAGTTTAGGAACTTTTCCAAGTTGTTGAAGATGACGATGAACAGTTGTATGGTTTGAACTGAAAACCACTGTCAATTCCTCAACTGATAAAGCAGGATTTTCTTCAAGGGCTGCTTCAAGAATCTTTTCATCAAACTCAACTGGACGTCCGGTTCGATCTTCATCTTCAAGGGTGAAATCTCCACCTCTGGATTTTGCAAACCATCTTCTGCAAGTTCATTCATTCACACATTCCTCTCCATAAACTGAATGAATTTTTCTAGCCGTTTCGGCTGCTGAGTTTCCTTTTTTGAACTCCTAAAGCATTATGTGCCTCAAATGATTCTTGGGTACTTCCATGTTAGCAGGGTTTTAATCAAACAAAATTTAATTTTATTGATCTCTGAAATAAAATTTGATCAGTTTAAATTCATCTAAACATAAAAATAATGTTCAGCTCCATTAGACATTATAAAATACTCTTTAAATTTCGTTCATTTTAACAAAAAGTTAAAATTCGGACAGAACATATGGGATGACGTGATAGCTCGTGCTTCGGAAAGAGCGGGTGGTATACAAGTCTTTCACGTCACGTTTCTTGGTGATAATATAATCAAGCATATTTGGATCTGGGTTGCATCCAAGTTGTTTTGTGATGATTGGACTGCTGATAACGTGTGTTGGTGATGGTGAGATCAAATTCTTGGAAGAGGGAAAGAAGTCGTTGCCAATTAGAATTCATACTCCCGATCCCGTGAGTGCCAAGGACACCAGCCCATGTCTGATGGTCTGATGGCAACTCGTGCATTAAAGTCTCCCATAATGTGGAACTTTGGATTATTGCTGAACGTAGTTGATCGTAAAAATCATCAATTTCCGACACTGAGGTTCATGTTGTTTTATATAATAATATTTTTTTAGTAGCAAAAAATGAATTGTTTTTCGAGTTCTAAGACTGGAGACATAATACGATCATTTATTCATTTCCGAAGAGATGACAGGGATTTAGCAATGTTTGAATTTATGGCAAAGCCTGCACCTGATAGGTGGTGATATTCTTCGCTTTTGCCAATCCAGAAAAAGGAATATCCTGCACTAAATTCCTCAAGTTGAGAAGTGCCTGGAAAATGTGTCTCACTGAGAACAGCAATATCAATATTGTGCTTGCTTAATGCATCAGCGATGAGGGCTGTTTTACGCTGCGGGGAAGAATCGTTGTCTTGGAGGAGTCTTATATTCCAAGAACAGAGGTTAACAGCGAGGAATATAATAAGTTTTAATGTGATTTACTAAAGACAAGACAAAATATGTATTTAGCGAGGAATATATTAGGTTTAAATGTGATTTACTAAAGACAAGACAAAATATGTATTTAGCGAGGGATATATTAGGTTTTAATGTGATTTACTGAAGACAAGACATTTTATTGATTTAGCATTTTATATTAAATATATTTATATTCTAAAAATTTGTTGGATTATGTCGCGCATGTATTAGCTCTTAACGGGATTTACTAAAGTCAGGAGAAAATGTGCATTGTGTCTTACATCCCTGATAATTCTACAATCTTACACGAACGCACAATGCGCTTTTCAGGCGAACAAACAAGAACTGGCGAGTGATCTCCTGCTCTGGACAGCTAACTATGGAGGAAGACGGTTTGGTCTCCCAGCAGCCTCCTACGTCGATCAACTATGTTATGACAGAGAATGACCCTAATGACCTGCCGCCCTTGATGCAGGACAGTGATGGTTGGTCAGATAGACACATGAATTTCCAAGGCAACTCGACCGAATAAATAAATAAGGCGTCAATAATCCTTTCAAACAAGGAACCATATCGCCAAGATCTCTCTGTCTATCTTTTTATTTACTTTTCAAAATTCCTAAGAAAATAACTTATATATCGAGAGAGAGAGCGACTACTGAACGTAGAAGACAAACCCCTGAACTATGTAAAGTCTTTCACCTATCTTGGTAGCAAATTCAACTACAGGGGAACTTTAGATGATGAAATCATGCATCAGATTGCTAAGGCTACCTGTGCTTTCGGTAAATTTCGCCATCGCTTGTGAAATAAGCGGGGTATCCGACTGGATACGAAAATTCGAGTTTACAGAGCTGTTGCACTTGCCATCCTTTTGTACGGCTCAAAATCGTGGACTCCACACAGGTATGATATACGCCAGCTGGATGTTTTCCATAAAAGCTCTCTACGTGCCATCTGTAAACTTAACCTTCAAGATAGCAATCTAACGTAGACCTGTTTAACAGGTGTAATATTGGAGGAATCGAGACTTTTATCATACAGTCTCAGTAACGGTGGACTGGTCATGTCTTGAGAATGTCTGATGACAGGATACCAAGGATCCTAATGTACAGCCACTTAGATCAGGGCTACAGGAATGTAGGACGCCCATGTCTAAGATACAAAGACAAGCTGACGAGCAATTTGCCAGCTGTCTAATATACCACGAGCGCTTAGCCTTGGAGCGGGTAGAATGGAGATCAACGTGTTTAGTGGACAGTTTTCAATCAGCTTGTCTGAATCGTCTTCAAGAAGCGAGAGCAAGATTTAAAAGGTCAGCCAATCTAACAGTGATCTCATCCCACAATCCTCACTCTTGCTCCATATGTAGCTTCCTTTGTATATCACTAGCGGGTCTTAAGAGCCACTTAAGATTATCGCACAAAATTTCATAACTGAATTCATTAGTTTTGTCAGATCCTCATGCGTCGAAACCGAATGAAGAGTCCATTCCATTATAGATATAATCTATGACAAAGCGGAAACTATTTTCTTGTGACGTGTTTCTTCATTGGACTAGTTTTTTTTCTGATATATATGTGTGTGTGTGTGTGTGTGTGTGTGTGTGTGTATGTGTGTGTGTCAAAAATATTTTTACAAAATTCGCGGCGTGGTCCTCACACCGACACTAGGACAAATGTTCATATAAATATTTGTCCGCAAGTCTTACGTTTTTATTAGGTTTAAATCAATTTTACAGTAGATGGCGCTGTGTTGCCATGTAGACTAGGTTACATTTGTCAATCGTGTACATTGGTGGCTATTTGTCTTCAACATTTAACGTGTTTAGTAGAGAGTTAACTGAGAAATCTTCCGTTTAACAATGGCAGGATATTCATATCGTGAGCAGGCAGATATGAGTTTTACATACGGTCGCACTAATGGTAATGGACGCTAGGCTGCACAGCTGTGTCGGATTGCGTTTCCAGGCTGAAGGTAGCCGAGTCATCCAACCTTTGCTGCTGATTATCGTCGCGTTGCAGAGACAGGATCCTTGTCACCACAAACTATGAATCGAGGAAAATTGAGAACCGCTCGTACACCTGACCCCCAATAACACATTCTACAGCCTGTCGCGGATTAACCGGGTATCAGCACACTTGAAGTGGCCCTAACATGTCATGAGTACCGCATGGAGAGTACTTCAATAGTAGCACCTGTATCCGCATCATTTGCAACATGTGTGGACTGGAATTGCAGCCGATTGTCTGACAGGTCCATACGTTATCTGAGCACGTCTTACAGATAATGTCTACAGGGACTATATTTCGAAAACACTTTCAGACCTGCTAGAGGATGTATTCCTGCTAACACGAAAACGCATGTGGTTTATGCATGATTGGGAACCAGCACATTTTAGTCATATTTCTACCATGGAAGATGGTTAGGTAGGAGAGGACCGGTTCTATGGCCTGCACGTTTCCCTGACTTCAAACATTTGTATTTTTATCTGTGGGGCCACCTAAAACAATTTTGTTTATGCAGCAGACATTAATAATGCACAGACGCTTCATCAACGTGCCACGGGTACCTGCAAAGCTATTCAACAACTTGTGGGAGTATTTGAAATGTCCAGAAAGCAATGATCTGAAAAGGTGCATTAAATTATAGAAATAAACGAAGTATATTTTGGACATATATATATATATATATATATATATATATATATATATATATATATATATATATATATGATAATGGAATCGCAGAGCCGAGTTCGAATTCCAGTCGAATCCATTACATTCACTTACGTGCTAAAAGGTATGAATCCTCTTCTTCTCCCTCCAGCTATGGGTAAAATAGCAAGACAGACTGGGTTCTATAGCAACTGGTCTAGGAGAAGGACAACTCTGAATTCAAAACCTGCGGAGGGTCGTTTGGGAACCTTGTGTTACTTAGTGCGCAAGGTCTCTGTATTCGTCTCTTCAAAAAGTGTGGATGGTCCTGCACGAAGCCTTCACCACTAGAATCAAATCTCATGTGCCGTTGTCGGGCTGTCGGTTTCCTATTAAACTGATCTGTTTTAACCCTCATACGTCGAATTCGACGGGAGTGTAGACTATATATATATATATATATATATATATATATGTGTGTAACGAATGCAATATATGCCGCAATTTCGACGGTTTGCACTAAAATTTACATGCACATGCTCCAAGTTAGTGGGATGGATAAGACCGACTTTGCATTTCCCAACTGCCATCGATAGTGGAAATAATCGATTTTTTTTATGCTTCTACGGCAGTTTTCATGTTCATATTGCGGCCATTTTGTACTGAATTCAGAGTGAGAGCCAATAGTTTAACTGCCAGGAATAGGCAGGAAAATTCTATTGATACAGCGAAGAACAAACAGCTGACTGACACAAATGTTAACTTTCATGCTAGCATATCAAAAAAAAATCGATAGCTGCATTCGTCACAAGTGGGAAAAAATTTAAATCTGCATGGCACTTTTTACTCCAATTGGCTCATTCGCTTGCTTAAACTCAACTTCTGATTCCACAGAACTGGGTTGGGTGTTTCAAAAGATTTTTGTTAACATTCTTTTTGTTTTGTAACATCAGCAAATTATGTGCCTTTTTAAATTTTCCCCTTTGTGGACAAAAATATTTTAATTCAAGTTCTAGCGATTGCTGTTTATAAGTCGTAAAGTTTTGAAAAATCAAGATAGGCAACGCCAGGCTATATTTATATATATATATATATATATATATATATATATATATATATATATATATATATATATATATATATATATATATGGTTATCTTTAGATTGATTGTTGTTGAAACTAAATCATCAAGCCAATTTCTCCCTATGTCCTCTCTTTTACACACAAAATACATACAAAAAGACAAACACACACACACATTAAACACATATTTTTTTACACACACACACACACACACATACACATAAATATATATATAAAATAAATATAATACATTTCAATCTACACATATATACAAAAATATAAAGCAAACTCTTATTAATAATAACTTTCCTAATTATATTGTTAATAAACAAAAAAATATGTTCTATAAGATATTTTAATGTAAAGCAAATAGAATATAATACTTCTTTAACTAATCCAAACTTTTATATCGCAACCAAATATATTCTAGTTTTAAACAAGACCTAAATACCTTGAAAAAATAATAAATACTAATATCTCGACCTCAGATTCTAGTAAGAAAAATAAAATTAACTATACTACACTAAACGTAGTATATATGATTAATCCATTCGTAACGACTCTTTCTTATCTAGTATTGTGTTGCAGAAAACCAACATTGTTTATAAATAAATGCCCTATCAACGGCAAAAATAATATTTATGTTGAACACACTACAACAAAGTTATCTCATCGCCTGAGTTTTCATTTGAATGATATGTCAAACATTTCTAAAACTTTACAACAGCGTTCCTGTTCATATTCGCAATTCATGAAAATAATAAAGATAAACTAAAAATTGTTGAAGTTATCTATATTAAAAAATTGAAACCAAAAACCAAATCTTAATAAAATTAATTATGAATGCTGCACAAATGTTTTAAAATGTTTACAGCAGTTACGGTATAAAAGATTAATAATAATTTTAATACTTATTTCGACAACACGATACTTAGATACCACCTCTGAAGCTTTACTCACGCCAACCACAGTTTTTAACTCAACGTTCTTCCCCTCACAGGTAAAAGAATTCAACTTTCAAACAAAAACAGCAATTATGTCTCTGAAAATGATCAACACTACAATATTTATCTAGAATTGAACAACACCCTGATGATGGCATTGTGCTGATGTCAGTAAGTAGCTCACTACCGGCTGTTCGGTTAAACTCTCTTTGAACGGACATTGAAAAACCGAAGGAGGCTACGCCGAAGGGCAACGTCTCCTTAGGGGAGGTAAAACATTATGATATGAACCCGTTTATATTTCAGTTCAATGGGCATATTTTTGGACGAGCTCACGGGCTCGGAATGCCCACCCAAGAGGCCCTGTGCCAAATGACACTCTCGTGGGGGGATAATTCATATCGTCGTAAGTACTCGGAATAAAATTATATGAATCAACACCACGATTCTGTCACTTCCTTTAATAAAATCTCGTCCGTGTGTATGAAGGCATACAATTTTTAATTCTTAGACAAAAAAATTACCTAAATTATTCAATGAAAGATGTGTGATATATATATATATATATATATATATATATATATATAATGTGTGTGATCACAAACACAGTACTATTTCAAATGCTCCTCATTGCCAAAAAAGATTGAAATCCAAACGATTTGTTGTCAGTTTAGAGCTTTTACCACTGAGCCATCTTCACTTACAGTTCAATTCAGCCAAGTGTATATATTGTTTTTACAAATGTAAACGCCAAGCAGCCAAAGTGCTCCATCCATTTTACTGAAGATAGATTTTTTTACGCAGGTGCCCTTTGTTCCATTTAAAAAATCGTGATATTGAGTTTGTCAAATTTAAAAAAAATTCTTGAAATTTTCATTTTAAATATTAATTGAAAGTTATTTTTTAAGTTTATTATTTTATTTTATATATGCTATAATGTATTATTTCAAACAGATCGGAATGGATTTTCATTTCTCTTCAAAAGCATCGTCAAAGTCATCCATTTTTGAGACATTTGCAAACACGTTTGTTCTCGTGTTTCAAATTCTTATAAAAATAAAATATACTTTTCTGAAACTTTATTCGTGAATTATCATCTGATTTAAAGTATAATTAATCTGATTTAATTCAAGTATTATTTACTTGAAATTTAAAACACTGCCAGATGCATTTTCTTTAACTCAACAGTAACTGTGTTTTTAACCCGACACCAACTGATTTGACATGTTGACACTCTGATGACAGGTCTAATTTTCTATGAAAGATTTATCTTTAAAACATAATTTCAAAATATGACGTGAGCGTCTTTCTAATGTATTTTTTAAATACTCATTAATCCTACAAAAATTACGAAAATTTCTCAGGTAACTAACGTTTTATAGAATGTTAGCAATTTTGACTTTAAAGTTAATCTCGTTATCGCTCTTATTTTATGATAATGTCACCAATGGTCGACCGTACTTACAAAAATCGGCACGTTTATACACTAATAAAAGAATTCAAAATTATTTTGAAAAAATAGTTGTGTGTGGCGATTTGTATTAAATTTTTAAATTTATGATTAGTAAATATAGTTTCACTTAACAATATAATCTAAAACGCTGACATTAATACGGTGGAGGGCAACCTCGACTTACGTCGGAGATCCGTCCTACTGGGCTACGTAATCTGATTTTCGACGTATTTTTTTTTTTTACATAAGCACCAACGAGATATTTGTATTTCGCTTTTAGCCATATTGATGAAGAAATAAAATATTCCAAAAAATATACAAATGAAAGATAGATAATGTAGCATTTTGGCGTTTAAGCCGGTGAAGAAACAAACGTCGTCTTCCTCATACAGCGCCGCGTGACGACGTATCATATTATGGGAGATGGCGCCGTAACTACGAAACGCAATACGTCAGGTCCGACGTAACCCGAGGACCTTCTGTACAGAATTTATTTTAAAAGATTTAAAACTTCATAAATTATTATAATTAAAATTTTACAAAAATAATAAAAAAATTTAAAAAATTCATTTTTATTTATTTTTTTTTTTTAAGACAATAGTGTCCTTAATATATCTTATGCATACAAGCTTTTTCAATTAAATAATGTCAGTTTGAGAGCATTTTTTTATTTTAAAATTCGGGGCAGATTTTTGGTAAATTAGCAAATGAAAAAAGAATTGATGATTTAAATTTTCCAAGGAGTCCTGTTTTTATCTAATATGTTAAAAAATGCGGAAGAAAATTTAATTTCTTGAAATTTCGTAAAATTATGTAAGTGGGGGTAACAAATTTCTAAAAATTGTTTAAAGATAATTTCATTCATTTGTAAATATGTCCTGAAAATCTCGTTAACATCCGAAAATTATTTGTTTTTTGCAAGAATTGTGTTTTTAACGCCAAAAATAACGCCAAATTCCCTACTATAATCATTGGCATACCCGCTGATGCAAGTAAAACAAGACTTTTATCCAAAATTTTGAACGTGCGAGAAAGAATTAAGGAAATTAATAAAATAAGAAAAAAATACTCTCGTCTTTCCTCTTGAATAGTAACGTAGATATCTATATATATATATATATATATATATGAAGAAAATATACTGAAAAAACAAACAAAAATCCTAATATGCGATTATACTATATTATTATCTATCTCACGCACGGTGAACACTAGACCTGGCTTCTTTAATATTTCCTCTTTTCTAGCAAGATTAATGCTCGACAAACGTACATATAAGTTTTAGATCAAAATAAAATTCTTTTCGTTTTTCATTCAAAATACTCAAATTTTAGGAATACGTTTTCACAACATCGCCCACGTGACGACGACGTGATCATATTTAAACGGAACGCTGATCTTATAAAAGATTTCAGTTATCTGTTTGGATTGGTCTTGCTTTTATGTCCATCGTCTTTTTCATGTTGAATTGTATATGGTCTATGTTAATTATGTTTTATGAATATGTCCTGAAGATGGTCTATTAGACCGAAACGTCCGACGTTGACATTAAACATTAAAACAGCATAATCGCATATTAGGATTTTTGTTTGTTTTTTCAGTATATTTTTCTTCATACTGTCGGATCTATATCCATATATTTATTACATATATATATATATATATATATATATATATATATATATATATATATATATATATATATATATATATATATATGTATGTATATGTAATCTGTGTGTGTAAATCAGATATTAGAAAGGTATATATGTACAGTCACACGAAATGTATACAAAATTTACATTTATGCTAAAATATTAAAAATTAGAATGAACCTTTTTTTCATATTTACCGTCTGTTAAAGAAATTAAGGGAATACAATGTAATAGTGAAGCTTAATCAATTATAATAGAAAGACATTTTTTTTAAAAAGTCAGATGTCTACCTCGATTACATCCACCCCTATCTGCTTTCCCTATAATGAACGGTAACTTCCATGTCGTCTCTCACCCGACGCATTAATCCCAGAATTTCTAAGACTTTATTTTCAAAAGAGCTTTCTTCACCCTGAAAAATATAGCAATTAGAAAGAAAATATATGACTTTTTTATGCCATGCAATATTTATTAAATAAAAACTAATAAAATAACAACTCAATCAAGAGATTTAAGTACCAAGCAAAATTGGTTTGAAGACAAAAATAAATGTGAAAATTGCATTAACATTTGCAAGTAGTCCATGCATTCATAATTTTTACGAATCTATGTATGCGTAGGTGCCTATACATTAAACTGGTCGTGTGTGAAATTTGTCACCGTGCGCAGGCATAAAAATAAAATAATTTATTTAAGTCCCAGACGAAGCCTATAAATACCTGCTCTCGTATAAAGTTTTTGGTCTATCCCCGACAATCGTCGAAAGAACGTCTTCCATCCTTAAGGTAAGTTATTTTTTCGAAATTGCTTAGTCTTTTTCAAACCCGTTCGTTTCAACAACCAAACGGTGATATTTCTGAAGACATATTTTTTAAAGTTGACAACACAATATCTTTTTAGGTGTCGGGAACAGGAATTTTATCTTAAAAAAAAAAGAAAAAAAAAGAATTTGTAGAAAACAAAGAAAAAAAAAAACAAACAAAAACAAGCGTTTGAATGTTCAGAAGTTTAGAAATTATTTATTCATGTCTCTTCTTCATCTTTGAGGAGATTGTTTAACATTCACTGCCATATAGGAGGACAAATATTGTGTAACAGTTGAGTACTCTTTTCATTGTTTCTCCTGTTTCAAGTGTCTTCTTCATCTGTGAAGAGATTGTCCAGCATTCACTGCCTTATAGATGGACAGATATTACATAACAGTTCAGTATTCTTTTCTTTGTTTCTCTTGCTTCAAGTCTCTTCTTCATCTGCTAGGAGATTGTCCAGCATTCACTGCCATATAGGAGGACTGATATTACATAACAGTTCAGTACTCTTTTCTTTGTTTCTCTTGCTTCAAGTCTCTTCTTCATCTGTGAAAAGATTGTCCAGCATTCACTGCCATATACGAGGACTGATATTACATAACAGTTCAGTACTCTTTTCTTTGTTTCTCTTGCTTCAAGTCTCTTCTTCATCTGTGAGGAAATTATCCAGTATTCATTGCCATATAGGAGGACTGATATTACATAACAGTTTAGTACACTTTTCTTTGTTTCTCTTGCTTCAAGTCTCTTCTTCATCTGTGAGAAGATTGTCCATCATTCACTGCCATATAGCAGGACTGACATCACATAATAGTTCAGTACTCTTTTCTTTGTTTCTAACGAAATTTTCCTTTTTCTTAATACTCTGCTTAGCTTTTGGAAAGCATCTTAGCACATATTTTAACTTGTTTGATTTTCTCCATTTGTAATTTGCATTTGTTCTGTTCTTGTTCTCTATCCAATCTCAATTTGATAACCCATTATCGTTTTACGTAGCGGTATTCCCAAGAAAGGGAATTTTATGTTATAAGAACAAAACAAAAATGGCTAAACGTACATGCATTATTATTTTTAATTTTTTTAGAATGTGACAGATTATCATTTTTTTAAATCGCATTTTTTTTTATGTTGTGTTTAGTCTCCCAAACGTTTTCGACCAATTCATTAGCCATTTGCAAGGGATTCGTTGTTAATACAGGGTGTCCATAAAGTTCGTGTGCACTTTAAAAAAATTATAACTTTATTTGTATTTGTGATAGAAATAACCTGTAAAAAATACAATACAGTGTTTCAACAAGATAAAGCTCCTTGTCCCTTTGCTCTGCGTGTTAGAGAGTTTCTAAATCAGGAATTTCCTAACAGATGGATCAAAAGGGGTAGACCATTTTATTGGCCTCCACGTTCGCCAGATTTGACTCCATTAGATTTTTTATGGGGACATGTGAAAACAATTGTGTATGCAACCAAACCTAGTTCATTAGAAGATTTGAAAGCTAAAATAACTAATGTGATTTCAAGCATTACTGTAAATCAGTCGGCTAATGTTTTCCGTGAACTGCAACATCGTATTACCCTTTGTATCACTAATGATCGAGGACATATGGAAACTTAAATAAAACCTTAAAAAAACATAGATTTACTTCTTTCTAATCCTTTTTACAAATTATTTCTATCGCAAATACAAATAAAGTTATAAATTTTTAAAATTTTTGTTATGGACACCCTGTATCTTTTGAATGTTTGTCGTGTAAGTTGTATTATGTGAAATTAATATTAAGTCTAAGCTGTGGGAGAGGAAATGCGTTTGTGATTCTATGCTGGGGTGTCTTTTAGCTCTCCGTTAATCAACACGAATTTCCATATATGGCTAGTTCCCATGTGACTGACACAGGTTTAAATGACAACACATTCCTGGCGTTGTCAATTCTGAAATTTCCTTTCAGCTGCCACGTCTGGTCTGGTGTTCTTGTTATATACTTAGAGATGCTTGATAAAAATACAAAGAAGAATCCGCAATATTATTGGTTCTGACCTGGCATCTCGGCTTCAGTCCTTTCAACGCCGTAACGTAGCTTCCCTACGCCTTTTTCTATAAATATTTTTATGGTGATTATTCTGATGAACTTGCCGCTATGGTACATAGACTTTAGGAATTTAAGCGCGCAGTACTAGATTGGCTGTATGGTCTCATCAATTGTAAATCTTATCCTAACAGTTTTTTTTTCTCTCGCATTTCTCGCTTGTGAAAGCCTCTTCCGGCTGCCATGCTTTTCCAGTCGAACTTTGAATTCAAAAATTTAAATGCAATGTCAGTCGTCATCTATTGTCGTTTTGATTCCTCTTCGTTTACTTTTCTCCTACAGTAACTATGTTTTTTTCTTTTCTCACGTTCTTTCATACTCAGACACCTTTGTGACTGAGTGACTTTATTGCCTTACTTGTGATAAAATGATTTTAAAAAGACCTTCATTCTACAATACTATCCCATCAACCAAAGATGAGTATAGAAAAGATTTATTATGGCAGACGAAGTTAAGTTTAGTGACTCTCTATATAGGATATTTGCATGGTTGTGCATATAAAACACACAGACACAAACACATATGAATAGGATACATAATATGCATGTATACATATATATATATATATATATATATATATATGTGTGTGTGTGTGTGTGTGTGTGTGTGTGTGAAATGTGTATATATATATATATATATATATATATATATATGCGATTTTTTATATATATTATTTAGAAATTATATATGCGCGGTACTTATTGGAAAGCGATCAATATCAGTGATAGAGTTAACATATTTAGTTGGACTGATGTGAATTTGTGACACTGGGTTTCACGCTATTTGCGATCGTCAGACAAACTGATTAATTTTTAAATTTTGAATTTATATATAGTTGCGTATATTGGTGTTTTTATTGAAGTGCGAGGAAAAATTATTGTCTGGACGCCACTCATACTTACGTAAACATACATACACGAACGTACACTCATTGACGTACGCAGATACACACACACGGAATTTCAATTTGCAATACTTATTAGTATTCATGCGGTGGTATTAATTTTGTGGGGTGGGGAGAAGTAAGTATAATTTTGGACTGATACGGTAATGGTAATTGTGGACTAATACGGGAATGGTAATTGTGATGTCGTAGTAATGGTGGGGGGGAGGGTGATGATAATAACAATTGTAGTAGCAAATAGTTATTGTAAAATGGTAGAAGTGATTGTAATGTTGGTGGAATCACAATAACAATAATTGTAATGATTATGATGGTAGTTTGAACTAGAAAATCCCCTCCAGTAAAATTAATACCATTGCATAAATACTATAAGTATTACAAAGTGGAATTTCTACTATTTATATATGCGCAATCGCCAAAAATAAGCAAATAACCGGCTTTAAAATAATAAAAAAACAGCCTTAAAAAATTAAAAATAATAGCAATTTTTACCTATCATAGTCTTACACAGACCCCATCATACGTATATACGTGCGTGCAAGAAAATACTATTCAGCGAACAAAAATAGAAAAACGGTCTGCGCGTTGACAGTGCAACAAACAAAAATATTCGCTACACAATCCAACATTGAATACAGCGACCAAATGCGTACGTATGTGCGCAACGACACATATATGCGCATATGTGACCAGTCACACGCTGTTCACAATGTTTATGTTTGTGAGAGCTCCTGTAAATATGTGTGTGTGTGTTTTGCGTAAGTATGAGTAAAAATAGATATATATTTTTTCTCCCAAATTCCATAAAAAACACCAATATACGCAACTATATATAAATCCAAAATCTAGAAATTAATCAGTTTGTCTGACGATCGCAAATAGCGTGAAACCCACGGTCACAAACACATCAATTTAAAGAAATATATATATATATATATATATATATATATATATATATATATATATATATATATAGAAAAATATAGTTTTAGGGTCGGCTATATTTATGGGATAAAGTGCTCAATATCAGAGAAAGAGCGTATGTAAATATAAATATAAAAGTGAACATTGAAGTCAATACTCAGAGATGAAACAGCCTGTCACCTCTGAGTGTTGACTTCAATGTTCACTTTTATATTTATACTTGATGTGATTATGTGACCTTGGGTTTTACGCACTTGCTGTCGTCAGACAAACTCATCAATTTTCAGAAAGTGCTGTTTGGTGTTTTAATTTTGGATTGGTGAACGAGTGTCTATGTTTATTGATTCTCTTTTTAAATTCTCCTACAGAAATGCCGATGTATATATTACGGTTTGCCGTATATTCTTTAGGGGTAATGGTTGCCTGGTGTACTACTCTAGTGGATCTGCACTTGCCCTTTACTGGGGAGTTTTCCTTTAAAAAAAATACGACAAACCATAATATTTACATCGGCATTTCTGCAGGAGAATTTAAAAGAGAATTAATACACATAGACACTCAAACATCAAACAGACCCTTCGAAAAACATTTGGGAATTGAAGGAAAAGGGTCTGAATCCTCAAATAAAATTGAAAATTCTAGGTTTCGCGAGACCCCACAATAGTTTTAGGGATAGGTGCAAGCTATGTTTAGAACAAAAATTCAGGATAATAAATTATAAAGATCAATGCAAACTATTAAATCAACAGAGAGAACTAATTACGAAATGTAGACATAGAAATAAATTCGAAATTACATAAGAATACATTTGCATATATGTGGGGGTGTATGTGTACGTATAGTGGCATATATGTATGGACATGTAAATGTACATATATGTATATATATATGTATGAATATATGTACGCATATAAATGGGCTGGACAGCATGATTTACTCCATTGGGTGCTCTGGTATTACCCACAATCTATAAATCTTTAATTCAATTAATTTACATTAATCTTAATGGGTTTAAGTTTAAATCCGCCATCGCTTATTCATAATAGTGGACACCTGTAGTACAAAAATTATTTACTGTGAATCCCAGAAAAACATACCCGGGGCTTGTGTAAGAAACGCCACATAGTAGGAACTGATATTAAACTACAAACAACGAAAGGTTCTCACCCTAAATAAACTCCAACCCCAGGTTCAAGAAAGCTTTTGATTTAGTCGACTACACAGTATAGTAGGGTCAGTTGGGCACCTTCTGTGAGAAAAAAAAACACCATGACATAATTCCCTCTGTCATGGAAATGGCATGCTGTACTGCTTGGAATTCTCGCCAGAAGGTCCATTACACATATTTTAGAGTGTGTCGGTGTCAATCTGATGACAGTACAAAGGATTCGGAAAGAGTTGGATGAGTCTAATGCTGATTATGAAGGTGTTTGGTGCGATTACTAGTGATGGTGATGTTATGCCTCCATTCATCTCCCCACAAGGCCTTAGAATCAACACCGAGGCCTACATCAAGTGCCTTGAGGGGGTGGTTTTGGCCTGGGTCAAGCGGGTGGCTGCTGGACGACCCGATATTGAGCAACAGGACTCAGCAACCTGACACCCAACAGGAGAACAAAGTCATGATTGTCAGACAATTTCTGCCACAACATCGCCACCTAAATTCCCATACTGCAACCCCCTTGATTATTAAGTGTGGGGCGCAGTGAAGCGAATGAGCAACAAACCTCATTGTAACACCAAAGATGAACTGAAGGCAAGGATTATGGCAGCATTCACCGTCCACAAGAATTGCAAGAGATTCCGAAGTCTTCTGGTGGCCGTGGTTGAAGCCAATGGCGATTTCATTGAATTAATTCAATTTTAGTATTTCAACATATTTTTGTGTAATTTTGAATATGTGTTAAAATGATATGTCAATGCTATTTTCATTTTTTTTTAATTCAGACGACAATTTACTCATCGCAAGCCTTGTGTGTCTATATATATATATATATATATATATATGTGTGTATGTGTGTGAGTGTCTATATATATATGTGTGTGTGTGCATATATGTGTGTGTTTTGTGAGTGTGTATATATATACATGCATACATACATACATGCATATACATATATATATATATATATATATATATATATATATATATATATTATATATATATATATATTTTTGAGGTCTAAAGAGAAGTGCATCTTGAAGGTCTCATGAACTCACCAAATGAAAAAAAAATGGTATTAAAATATTTGTATGACAAGATTTAAACTAAACTATATCTCTAACAAATTCAAGCAGATTAAATAACATACATCCTAATAGTGCACACACACACACACACACACACACACACACACACACATATATATATATATATATATATATATATATATATATATATATATATATATATATACGTTATTTATATATACATAAATATTTAAGTAAATGCTCTGTTTATAATAAACAGTATTAACAAAATTTACCGGCCTGAACGTTTCAGAAGCTTCATAAAAAATTTGTGACCTCCGGGAGAAATTGAACCTCTATCGTAGACTGAACCGTCATATAGCCTGACGTGCTATACCAGTTTAGCTACGGAGGAACGTCCGTCTGATTAGCAGGGTCAATTTTACTGCTTTTAAACTACAAATTTCTCATGTAATTTCCCGGGCATTCAGGCCGGTAAATGTTGTTAATACTATTTATTATAAAACGTCAACTTGGATAGTTGAGTTAAAGGGACATAACTGAGACATCTGGAAGAGGCATGATACGTGGAACTAGAACAAGCTACCCCGGTGGACAAAATAAAGGGTTCGGTTCGAAATTCCAATCACCTGCCGAATCCCGGAGCGAACAACAGCGGAAACGTTGTGAATATGGCAGTGCAGATGGGGGTGGCAGTTCGAATAATGTAAATAATGCAAGTAGCATAATAATTATTATTGTTAAATGCTTGATGAAAGACGATAGACAAGTAGTATTGAAATTTTTTTTAAGTTTAACTTTTATTTGCGAACAACAAAGGACAAGTCTGGGTCAGGATAAATATGAAAGTTTTCAAAGTTTTTGGGATCGAGTATTTTTTAACCAGACTTGAGATTATCAGCATCAAGGGGGTGGGGAATCTGAGGTGAGGAGTCAGTGATGAATTCTCCTTCCTTTTAACAAAAAAATCTAAGTAACGTTAAAATGTTTTATTTTTTTTTTTGTTTTTTAAATCATCTTTGATTGCTGGATCTATCTGTTTCTATCTATTCTTATCTATCTACATCTGTTCATATCTATCTATCTATCTCATTCCATTCTTATCTATCTATCTATCTATCTATCTATCTATCAATCTATCTATCTATCAATCTCATTCCATTCTTATCTATATATCTATCTATTTATCTATCTATCTATCTCATTCCATTCTTATCTATCTATCTATCTATCTATCTATCTATCTATCTATCTATCTCATTCCATTCTTATCTATCTATCTATCTATCTATCTCATTCCATTCTTATCTATCTATCTATGTCTCTTCGTATCCATGTAAATCCATTCTATATCCATCTAAATCCATTCATATCTATCTATCTATCTATCTATCTATCTATCTATCTATCTATCTATCTATCTATCTTTCGTCATCTGTTCATATCTATCATCTAAATCCATTTATATCTATCTATCTATTATCCATTCATCTATCTATCTATCTATCTATCTATCTATCTATCTATCTATCTATCTATCTATCTATCTTCGTATCTATGTAAATCCATTCTATATTCATCTAAATTCATTCATATCTATCTATCTATCTATATATCTATCTATCTTCGAATCTATGTAAATCCATTCTATATTCATCTAAATTCATTCATATTTATCTATCTATCTATATATCTATCTATCTTCGAATCTATGTAAATCCATTCTATATTCATCTAAATTCATTCATATCTATCTATCTATCTATCTATCTATCTATCTATCTATCTATGTCTGTTCGTATCTATCTAAATCCATTCTATATCTTCCATCTAAATCCATTCCTATCTATCTATCTATCTATCTGATACTGTTCCTATTTATCTATCTATCTGTGAATTAATTTTAATTTTGTTCATTCGTTTCAGATTCCAATACAAACAAAATCACCATGAATAAAGAATCGTCCTCAATGCATAGAGACACTTACTCCAAAACCGGCTCCGGCCCACGAAGCATGCACAGAAACATGGACCACGAGAGCCGAAGTTCGTATAGTAAAAACCGGGACATGGGTGGCTTTCACGGTGACATGGAAGGCTCACGACACGGCATGCCAGGCAGCATGTACCCAGGCATGTATGGTAGCATGCCCGCTGGCATGCACGCTAGCATGTCCGCTAGTATGCCACCTGGCATGTATCCACCTATGTATGGGGGTATGTCCGGATTTGATGCGCCGCGCATGATGGAATATCCAATGGATATGGCTAGGCGTTATATGGACCGACAAGAGCGCCCGATGGAGATGCCTTACGGGCGGTATATGGACATGTACCAGGGTCGTTACATGAGCAGCCAGGATCGCCTGATGAACATGATGCACAATCGTCACTTGTATATGCGGGCAATGAATCAAAGGCGCATGGCAGATACGATGGAGGGTAACATGGGACCCAGAGGAAGGAATTTCTATAACTATGAGTAAATTTGGGCGTTTAGTTAAAAGTTATGTTTAGGAGAGGTTTTTTTTCATAAAAAAATAAAGGAAAAGTTCATCCATGTTTATTTTAAAATACCTTTGAACCACAGATTTAATACCAGTAAAAAAAAAAAAAAAAATTTCGACTTTGTATACCTATAAATAACTTAATTATTACAATCGTATTAATTAGTTTTAAATAATAAATGTTACTAATTATATAGAGAGATATTCCACACTACATCCTTAATTGGTTTCAAAAGATGTGACCTGGGTTTTGACATAATGACTTTTAAAGAACTAGTAAATAACTAATAAAAGAGACTAATTAACGCTAGTCACTCAAGAACATTATAACTACAAATCAGTCTTATTTTTTAAAGAATAACAAACACAATTGATACATTTATTAAACTTGTGGTTTTTCGTTAAAAAATGCCTTAAATATGGCGCCAAACCTCCACAATTATCGTAAAGAACTCGCGCCAAAATGTAACACGCTTTAAGTTATTAAAGAATTTTAAAGAACTTTTGTATTTTATTGTTTTTGATGTTTTATATATTTTAAATATATTTTTTAAGTAAACCACTATTTATTTCACCTTCTTTGGTTTCGTTTGGTGTGTTTTACAGCATATCAACCTCAATGTGTTATTTAATGCCGACAAGTGTTTTATTGCTGATAATATATTTTTTTTAAATGGTAATATTTTTTTTCTTCAAAAATGTATTGCTGGCATTAAAACTTATTTTTACACTTTCATAATGTTTTGACCACAGTTTGGGAATCAAATATTTGTTCATAGCTGAGACCCTAACAGATGCTACCGCCCCAAGTCAGGGTGGTCCTGGGAACATCAGCAATTAAGAGGTGGTTTCACGCTCTTCAAAACCTCCTGATCAGAGCGCTTGCAGTTGGAGGTGGTTTATCGTCTCACCCAGGACGCGGATGAAGTTTATCGTCTTACCCAGGATGCGGATGTAGTTTATAGTCTCACCCAGGACGCGGATGTAGTTTATAGTCTTGCCCAGCAGTCGGATGTAGTTTATCGTCTTACCCAGGACGCGGATGTAGTTTATAGTCTCACACAGGACGCGGATGTAGTTTATCGTCTCACCCAGGACGCGGATGAAGTTTATCGTCTTACCCTGGACGCGGACGTAGTTTATAGTCTCACCCAGGACGCGGATGTAGTTTATAGTCTTGCCCAGCACTCGGATGTAGTTTATCGTCTTACCCAGGACGCGGATGTAGTTTATCGTCTTACCCAGGACGCGGATGTAGTTCATAGTCTCACCCAGGACGCGGACGTAGTTTATAGTCTTGCCCAGGACGCGAACGTAGTTTATAGTCTTGCCCAGCACTCGGATGTAGTTTATCGTCTTACCCAGGACGCGGATGTAGTTTATAGTCTCACCCAGGACGCGGATGAAGTTTATCGTCTCACCCAGGATGCGGATGTCGTTTATAGTCTTGCCCAGGACGCCCTTCTTTTTTATGACGTGAGTGGCGTTGTTTATCAACCGTAACGTAGAACGTGATAACGTTCATTGGACTGAAATTGACTCTAGAAAAATGGCGTAAAGGCAGATTTCGACGTAGGCCGTATTACTGTAAAGGGGATATCACTGTATATTACATGTGCATAATTCGGAATTAACTCCTCCTAATTTCTTAGTTTCTGAAACTGCTACTAGAGGACGCTTTCCAGTTCTATAAATACTTGGCGATATCACCTCTCGCTCTCTTTTTTCTTACTTTTCAGCTGACACTATAACAATGTAAATCTCTCCCGGAGATGTTGCGTTTTTTCCCTTTGGAGGGGGGAAACGACATGAACAACTGTTATAGTGGAACATACCTATTCTATAGATAATGGACTCTCCCACCTATAATTAGGAGTCGCTCAGTGAGTTAGTCAGTCGATGTCGGTCGACCGGCTGATCGGTTGAACTCTCTGCCTTCGGGCGGAGAGGAACCTGAACGAGGCTTCAATGGGCCTATTTTTGGGCCGAGCCCACGGGCTCGGTTATCCCACATTAAATAACCGACCTTGTGTCACATGATGCCCCAGTGGGGGGTTACTGAATATCGTCATTCGATGTCGGACGACAGTCAAATACTAAAGTATCAGCGACCACAACTAGATTTCTCTGCATCATTACCTATTATATCAAGGTCCTAACGTTTTGTACGTCGAACCTATTTTAGGACCGACTTAGTACAAACACAAGCCTCCACTGTGAAATCATTCCATGACAACAATACATACACACATACACGCACGTACGTACTCACATTTACTCACACATACTCTGAAACATAATGACAAAACTAACCTGGACGTTAGTTTCGAAAAGGACCTCCAATCGGTTGTGGACTGAGGCAGGAATTGGTTGATTAACGTTTATGCCTCAAAAACAAAACTGCTCTCTATTACTCACCACAGAGAACCACCCCTGCCTCCTATTAGAATGTCTGACGCTCAACTCCACAAGAGCACCTCTTTGCGACTGCCTGGTCTCACATTGTCCGCTGACCTGAGATGGAGCAGATACATTGAATCAATAGCTTCATTCACCACAAGGAAAGTTGGTTCCCTGTGTCGCGCCAGAAAGTTTTTTTTCCCGCCCGAATCCATCCTTCAAATCTATAAATCAGCTATTCGTCCTTGCATGGAATACTGCTACTACATATGGTCTGGTTCCCCCACTGCTCCTCTTAAGATCCCCGACAAAATCCAGAGACGGATATGCAACGTGATTGGCCCTGATCTGGCATCTCGTCTACAGTTGCTCTCTCACAGACGTGCCGTCGCCTCCCTCTGTCTTTTCTACAAATACTTTCACGGTAACTGCTCCGACGAGCAACTTTAGCTAGTGCCCAGACTTCATGAATTTAAACGTGCTACTCGGTCCCACCCTTTCACAGTCGAAACGGCTAAATATAGCTGTCTCTCTGATTCCAATAGCTTCATGTCTCGCACTTCCCGTCTGTGGAACTCCCTTCCTCTTACTTGCTTCCCTGATAGTTATAATCTCCAATTATTCAAATGTAATGTCAATCGACATCTCCAGATGCCTTGATCTAATTCCCCGTCCTTCTCTTTATCCTTTTCTTTATCATGCCTCTTTACTCTCGCTCACACTCTCTGTAATCCCTTGCGTGCTAGTAGCGTCCCGCCATTTCTAGGGTGGAAGCGTACAAAAAACAAAAACAAAAACAAAACAAAAAACACACACACACACACACACACACATTATTGTCTATGTTATTTCGTAACTTTTTTGTTTGTTAATTCTTTATTATTTGTCTTTCTTGCTTCTTTTATTTCTTTATGGTGGACTCAATCTCCAAGTCCGCCATGTTTGTTGTAGGCCATTTCAGGAGACACGTTTTCATCTCACTGTTGTGGCCTGTTTAGGGACCAGAAAGAAAGACACGGAAGACGAAGGCAGGATTGAACAAGTGTAAGAGAGTTAGTAATAAGCAGATAGCGGTGTATGTCCGAACGGTAGGTTAATACTGCGTCTCCGCTTCAATAGTTGTTGTTGTTGTTGTTGTTGTTCTTCTTCTTCTTCTTCTTCTTCTTCTTCTTCATCTTTTTCTTCTCCTTCATCATCATCATCATCATCATCTTCTTCTTCTTCTTCTTTGTCTTTCTGTGACTTTGGCGACTATAGCTCTCCTCAATTTCCTGTGCTTTGCAACCCTCAGTAAACGTTGTCCCTGTTGCCACCTCTCCCCACCCATCCAGCCATCCATTAAACAAGCTCGCCTTATTGGTTATACGTTGTTTTCATCTGTCACTCTTGCCTTCGATCTATTCTGTAAGTATCAAATTTTCCAAGCCTTCTTTCCTCCCTATATGTACTAGAATTTTAAACCCTTTCTTTCACACGTTAAGCGTAAGTTTCCTTTTTGTTTCTATTTGCTCAAACGTTCGATCGATCTTATTCTCAGCATCCTTCTGTAGCACAACATTTCTCATGCCTCAAGTCTCTTCTTCATCTGTGAGGAGATTGACCAGACATCACTGAGAGGACTGATATTACATAAAATTTCAGTACACTTTTTGTTGTGGCCTGTTTAGGGACCAGAAAGAAAGACACGGAGGACGAAGGTAGAGTGAACAAGTGTATTGAAATAACATATATATATATATACAAATCAAGAGAGTTAGTAATAAGTAGATAGAAGTGTACGTCCGAACGGTAGGTTAATACTGCGTCTCCGCTTCTCAACCGACTGCCCTACGGATCTTGCTAGGAAGTATCGCAGTTAGTATTTATGAGAGGAGGAAGAGTTCATTCTACTGTAGGTGGGTTTACCACAACACTTTTTACGCTAAGAACCTTTCTCTTACATTGTAAAATGTATGTACCAAATTTGTTCAAAACCAGTTGGATGGATCTCGAATGAAAAGGTATCACACAGTGGAACAGACACCCAGACATCCTCTGTTTTATATATATAAATTATTGTTTTCCTTCTCCTCAATAGGTCCGTCTATCATCCTCCCTGATCTTTTGAACAAGAGTAAATGTTTATCCCTTGTCCGCTGTTTAAGATAGGATTCCTGGTTCCTCCTAAAGTCTACTTCCACTCTATACTTCTAAAGTCTAAGGCTGAACACTGAAAATGTCTTTACTATACTCTTTCCTCAATAGGAGTAGATAGGTTCGCCTAACGCCCGATTCACACTCCTCCTCGATCTCTTGAACAGGAGTAGAGGTTTATCCCTTGTCTCTATTTTGAGTTTTCAGTTTCTTCTAAAATTTACTTCAGCTCTACACTTCTCTGACCGAACTCTGAAATTTCATTCACTAATTATTTTTCGCCTCTCTCAATAGGAGCAGATAGGTTCGCCTATCGTCCGGTTCATACTCCTCCCCGAATTATTGAATAAAGACTGGGGACGAGTGTGAACCGGGCGATACACGTTTACTTAGTTTTTTGTGTTGTGGCCTGTTTAGGGGCCCAGAAAAGAAAGACACAGAAGACGAAGGTAGGTTGAACAAGTGTATTGAAATAACAGATATTTACAAAGCAAGGGTTAGTATTAGGCTGGTGCAAAAATAATGACGTAATAATGTCGTTTTTTTTTATTTTTTAACGTCAAAGAACGACATTATTAAATCATTATTTTGCACCAACCCAATTTTAAGTATTATATATGTACATCCGAACGGTAGGTTAACACTGCGTCTCAGCTCCCAAACCGACTCTTTCAGTTAGTATTTATGAGAGGAGGAAGAGTTCATTCTACTGTAGGAGGGTTTACCACAACAGTAACAAGCCGTCATTTATACATGTTCAGCTAAAGATAATAAACAATGGATAATTTTTATCTCAACTTATCAATTACCTTTTAACGTTTTTAACTATATACAAGAGGACGTAATTTGTGGTCGAATGAATGTTAATATTGGCCGAACATTTACGGCCAAAGAAGGGAGTTTCCAGACGACAAATATCTCGGGTATTACCCATCAAATTTAAACAATATGGCTACCTTGTTCAACATTAAATGAAAAACAAAATGAAGCAAAGAAAAAACTTCGGATTCTTGAAATGTTAAGCTTGAAATCAAAACTAGACTGACTTCAGTCACTTTTCACCGACGTGGCTTCCCTCTGTCTTTTCTACAAATATTTTCATGGCAAATGCTCTGAAGAGCTTTTTATACCTTTTGCCCCGATTACATGATTTTAAGCTCGATTGGTAGTTAGGTCTCAACATTTTACTGTTGAACTAGCTAGATGCAACCACCACTCTACCCTAAGAGCTTTTTTCACGCACGTCCTACATGCAGAACACCCATCCGACGTATTACTCCCCTGATAACTAAAATCTTAAAAAATTTAAATGGAACGTCAATCGCCATTTTTTTTCTGTTTTCTTGAACCCTACTCCTTTTTTTTTGTCCTTTTCTCAATCATGTAAACAAGAAAAAAGGAAGAAAGAGACAAAAGGAAAGTGAGAGGAAAAGAGTAGTGTGACCGGAAAAGAGAAAACGGGAGTAAGGAAAAAAAAAAAAGAAGGAAAGTGAAAGAGGGAGGGAAATAAAGAAAAGGAGAATAAGAAGGACAAGAAATTAATGAGAGAGAAAATAAGTCAGAGAGAGAGAGAGAGAGAGAGGCGAGAGAAAGAGAGGAAAGGATAAAAAATTGAAATAAGAATATAGAAAGAGAAAGAGGAAGCAACAAAGAGAGAGGATGATAGAAACAGAATGTAATAGGAGGAGGAGAGAGAGAATGAGCCAGAAAAAATCTGATATAAAAAATTTTTATTATCTTTAAAATCTCTATATGTAATACACCATATATATATATATATATATATATATATATACTAGCAGCATGGCCCGGCGTTGCCCGTGCTTAATTCAAAAATTGTACGACTCATACAGCAATCGCTATCACTTGACTTAAAATATTTTTGCCCTTCCTTTGCCTTTAAAGGAGTGCCCTTTGCCGTGCTGATGTTGCTACATGCCTTACTTCTTGCCTATCTCACACTGCGAATTTTTCTAAGCTCTAAAAAACATTAAATCTGTTACGAAAAAAATTAAACAAAATGAACACAAAACGATCAGCTTTAAAAAAGGACTCGTAACTGGAAAAACCGAATGAAAAAAGAATGTTAACAACAAATACTTTTTCACACCCAACCCAGTTCTGCGGAATCAGAATCAACGTTGAGTTTAAGCAAGCGAATGAGTCAATTGGAGTAAAGTGCCATGCAGATTTAAATTTTTCACACTTGTGACGAATGCAGCTATCGATATTTTTTGCATGCTAGCATGCTAGTTAATATTCGTGTCAGTAAGCTGTTGGCTCTCACGCTGGCCAATAGAATCTTCCTGCCTATTCGTGGAAGCCAGCTATAGGCTCTCACTCTGGCCAGTACAAAATGGCCGCAAACTACATGAAAACTGCCGTAGAAGCATGACAAATCGATTATTTCTACTATCGATGGGAGTTGGGAAATGCAAAGTCGGTCTTGGCCTTCTCGCTAACTTGGAGCATGTGCTTGTAAATTTTGGTGGAAATCCGTCGGAAATTGCGACCGTGCAATCGTTATACACACACACACACACACACACACACACACACACACACACACACACACACACACACACACACACTTTTTTTTGGTTGTAATGTGGATTTTTTTAAAAATATTATATATATATATATGTTTAAATTTTTTGTGTCTGTAACAATTCAGTGGCAGTGTGCAAAATTTTGACATGAGACGCACAGAAGCTAAGACCCCTTTCACATCGACATGCCAAAAGCTACCGCACTGACAAACTACAAAGATACCACCCCAAACAATTCTTACTATTTTTTGTGTGTAAAAATCCTCTCCTTTTTCCCAGACTCTGGAATTGCAAATTGAATCTATGGATTGTCAAGGATTACTCAGATCTTCCAAACTTTACACAAAAAATCCCTAGATTCAATTTGCTATTTCATAATCTGGGAAAAAGAAAGGGTCCGTTACACGCACAAAAAAAAATAAGACTTCTTTTGGGTGGTCGCCTCCCACTGTCTTTTATTTAAATACATTCACGGTAACTGATCTTAACCCCCTTCCTCTTACTTGCTTCCCTGATAGCTATAATCTCCAATTATTCAAATGCAATGTCAATCGACATCTTCAGATGCCTTGATCTAATTCGTCGTCCTTCTCTTCATTCTTTCCTCTATCAGACCTCTTTTTTTTTGCTCACACTCTCTGTGACCCCATGCCTGCTAGTGGTGCCCCGCCTTGCTTAGGGTGAAATGCTTACCAAAAAAAAAAAAAAAATTTTCAAGGATTACTCAGACCTTTCAAACTTTGCACAAAAAAATGTGCTTTGGGAACTTTTGCATGAAAAAAATGGTTTTAAATATATAACCTTTATAAGTATAAAATATGCATATCTTTCCTTAGGTGTTTATAAGTTGTACACTGTTCAATTATTAATGATAACAAAAAACATTTTAAATTAGAATATTGTAATTGGATTATACAATAAATTACATATCACTTGTAATACATTCCTTCTTGCCATCAATTTTGACAGCACGGTTACACTAACATACGTAATATAATAGCGACACTAAGTAGAAACTTATGAAGTTTTATTAGACTAAGCCAGTTTTCGCACTAAGAAACATTATATTAATTGTAATGGATATAGTAACAAGCGAGTTATTTTATTGCCACAACAGCAGGAGTAGTGTTTTACCGTTACCCATATTGCTCGTTAGCTGTCTCTATTTCGTCTAGTTTCCAGCAGGTTAATAATACCAGTGTGGTGAGTCATAATCAGGTATAATTGATCAGCTCGTACCAATAAACATGTTTAGTAATCTGTTGTGATATTTCCTTTTAGAGCATCAATAATAATAATAATAATAATAATAATACCTGTTGTTGTTGGAGCCCTAGGATTGGCTGGAAAAGATTCCAGTAGACTACTTGAAGGAATTCCTGGAATTACACGCCTCATAGAAATACAAAAAAATTGTTCTCACAAGTACAGCCCACACTTTACGAAGGGCTTTATCCATGTAAAATATGTCTTTTTTTCTTTTTTGTTTTTTGTCAGTGAAAAATGTCATGATGTCTTTTTTAACCTTAGGTCTCTGGGCGGGACCCGGAAAGAAATGTGTACACGTCAGAAATCAAAGGAAATAAAAACAATAATAATAATAATAATAGACTGACAGAAACTGGTATGAACACCACCCAGACCCGGTTACGGAGATAGGACCTGTTACAATTCTATGGGACTACACAATACACACTGACAGAACAATCAAAGCTAACCGGCCAGATATTGTTATTAAAGACCACAAACAAAAAAGTGCTTCCTTATTAATATAGCAGTCCCTGCAGACTGCAATGTATCTTTGGAGATATTCAAAAAGTTGTCAAAATACAAGGACCTTGAAATAGAAATCTCGAAAATGTGGCACATGGGAACATCAACGATCCCTGTTGTAGTTGGAGCCCTAGGATTGGTTGGAAAAGATTGCAGTAGACTAATTGAAGGGATTCCTGGAAGCCCATGCCTCACAGAAATACAAAAAAAATTATACTCATAAGTACAGCCCACACTTTACGAAGGTGTTTGTCTATGTAATTTTTTTTGTTTTTGTCAGTGGAAAGTGTCCTGATGCCATTTCTAACCTTAGGTCTCAGGGCGGGACCCAGAAAGAAATGTGTACACGCCAGAAATCAAAGGAAATAAAAACAATAATAATAGTAATAATAATAGTACCCACATACATAACAATGTAGCAGCATATATGCACTGGAAGATAAGAAAGAAGCACAAAATCGAAACCACTCAGAGATGATATTGTGGAGTGTTTTCACAGTGGAGGCTTGTATTTATACTAAGTCGGTCCTAAAATAGGTTCGACGTACAAAACGTTAGGAACTTGATATAATAGTTAATGACGCAGAGTAATCTAGTTGTGGTCGCTGATACTTTAGTATTCGACTAACGGTCGTACGGCATCGACTGACTGACTGACCCCCTGAGCAACTCGCTACTCTTACTACTCCTACTTATTATAGGTGGGAGAGTCTATTAACTATAGAATAGGTGTGTTCCACTATAACAGATGGTATGAGCACCAACCAGACACATTTACTCAAAATAACGATGTAACTATTCTATGGGACATGCCAATTCAAACTGAGAGGGAAATAAAAGCCAACAGACCTGATATTATCATAAAAGACAAGGAATTCAGGAAGTCTATGCTTATTGTCATAGCAGTACCATCTGTGAGAAACACCTCTATGAAAATTATCGAGAAATTGTCCAAATGTATGTTCCTGGAGGTCGAGATTAACAAGATATGGGGAATGAAGACTGAGATTGTACCAATAGTAATCGGAGCACTGGGCTTCAAGAGAAGAGGAATGAACAATTTTACTAACAGTGCCCCAGGTAACATCAGCATACAGGTTGCCCAGAAGATCATCCTACTAGGAACATCCCATATACTAAGAAAAGTGCTATCAATTGAATAACAATTCTCCTATAGGACCTCGATTAATAATTCCGAGCCATTATCCATAACACCGCCCACACATCCAAGCTTACAGCACCTGGTATTCCCAAGTGATCACCCATCTAGGTACTGGCCAGGATCGACGTTGCTTAAGTTCGGTGATCGTTCGGGAACTCGGCTCCCCGATTAATAATTCCGAGCCATTATCCATTACACCACACTCACACTCAAGCTTACAGCACCTGGTATTCCAAAGCGGTCACCCATCTAGCTACTCACCAAGCTCGACGTTGCTTAACTTCGGCGATCGTTCGGGAACTCGGCTCTTGATTAATAATTCATTCACCATTATGCATTACACCATCCGCACATCCAATTTTTACAGCACCTGGTATTTCTAAAAGGTCATCCATCCCGTAGTGATCAGACACAACGTTGCTTAACTTCGCTGATCGTATGAGAACTCGGCTCCCTGATTTATAATTCCGAGCCCTTATCCATTACACCAACCGCCCATCCAAGCTTACAGCACTTAGTATTCCCAAGTGGTCACCCATCTAGGTACTGACCAAGCTCGACGTTGCTTAACTTCGGTGACCGTTCGGGAACTCGGCTCCTTGATTAATAATTCCGAACCATTATCCATTACACCATCCGCACATCCAAGCTTAGAGAACCTGTTATTTCTAAAAGGTCAGCCATCCCGTAGTGATCAGACACAACGTTGCTTAACTTCGCTGATCGTATGAGACCTCGGCTCCCTGATTTATAATTCCGAGCCATTACCCATTGCTCCAACCGCATATTGAAGCTTACAGCACTTGGTAATGCCAAGCGGTAACTCATCTAGATAAAGAGCATATAAGGAGCCTCATTGAGCATACAATGGTTCATCTTGGCGGGAGAAATCTCAAGGTCTGCTCTCTGACAATGAAATGTTACTAGCATCTCGACTGAAGTGGACTGTTGGTACCCAAAGCCACCACGGAGCCACTCTGTGGAAATGGAAAAGGAAGGACAAGTAAAACAACTCCCAAATTACACGCTTAATTCATTAAAGTAATCTTTCTTATTAACCGGATATAAGAGAAAACCGGATATAAGAAAAACCCGGATATAAGAGACTTCTCTGGTCCCGCCAACTCTCTTATATCCGGGTTACACTGTACGTTGTTTTCCTCTTGCCTTCAATCTGTCCTATGAATATACAATCTTTTAATATCATATAACTTCTATTTAATAATGTTGAATCTGTATGTTACTACGGATATAGCTAAGGTGTTGATAGACTTCATTTTATTGGCTCCCTTAAGTCCGCTTGAATGTTGTATTCTGTCTCCTTCATTAATTTCAATTTAAATCTGTAGTTTTCGTTATTTTAACGCCTTTGAGGGTGGCTTTGGCATATATGTCGATTCCGAACTCTGTCCAAATGTCTTTGCTGAAGGTTTTGACAATGGTAAGTTTTCTGTTGGTTGTCATCTTTGGCAAACATTTTGTGATCATCAATATAGAATAGGTGATTCACTTTGCCATTCTGTCACTTGTATCCATAGCTACTGTTGTTCAGTAGGCATCTGAGTGGCGCTAATGCAAAACAGAAGAGTAGTGGTGACAATGAATCTCCTTGGAAGATCCCGCTTTTGATGCTGATTGGTCATGATGCGCCATCTTGATCTAGTTTCTTAATCTTGTTGATATCAAGGTCTAAATCTGCAGTTTTCCTTAGTTTTAATATACTTTATTATTATTATTATTATTATTATTATTATTATTATTATTATATTCTTTTATTTTCTTTCACATTTCTTTTCCGTCCATAGCCCTAAGTTTCAGAAATGGCATCATGACATTTTCTACTGACCAATTAAAAAAAAAAAAGAACAACACACATATTTTACATAGATAAAGCCCTTCGTAAGGTGTGGGCTGTACTCGTGAGAACAATCTTTTGTATTTCTTTAAGGAATGGGCTTCCAGGAATCAATTCAACGAGTCTACTGAAATCTTTTCCAACCACTCTGACGGCTCTAACTACAACAGTTGATGTTCCCATGTGCCACATTTTTGAGATTCTGATTTCAAGGTCCTTGTTTTTGATAGCTTTTTGAAGATCCTCAAAGATACATTGTAGTCTGCAGGGACTGCCATATCAATAAGAAGGCACTTTTTTTTGTTTGCTGTCTCTAATAGCAATGTCTGGGCTGTTAGCTTTGATTGTTGTTTCTGCGTGTATTGTGTGGTCTCATAAAATTGTTACAGGTCCTATCTCCGTAACCGGGTCTGGGTGGTGTTCATATGAATTTCATTCATTTTCCTACCCCGAAGAAGTCTCTGATTTTCCAGTGCAGATATTGGCCCACTCTGTCATGACGGGTTTTATATTCAGTGGGTGCCAATACCGTGCAACCTGACACGAATTGTTCAATTTCTTCTGGATATTTATCACATAATCTGCATTTTGGGCTAACACAATAATTTAGTATGTGTGCTTGATAATTTCTACTTAACAAGCATTGGTTCTGTGCAACAAGGATAAAATATTCAGTTTCAGATTTTAAACTTGTACAACGTAGCCACTGATGGGTACGGGTTTTGTATACATCAGCTTGTTTGGTACGGGCAGAGTATTGAACGTGAAATGGTTTATCTTGTCATCGTTTCTGTGTCTGGTCGGTTGAATTCGCTTTTTGCTTTCTTTTTTTAAAAAGTATTTTGCAGGTTCAGACGGTTAATTTTGCTTTACTTGAATTTCTGCACCCATTTGAAATTATTATTATTATTATTATTATTATTATTATTATTCTAACATGAGAAGAAATTGAGATTTAGCTTCGCGATTTGTTGCCCCGGTTTCAGTTTCTTATCAAGGTAAAAGGAATTTCTACCATCAAATAAACAATTCATACACACACACACACACACACACACACACACACACACACATATATATATATATATATATATATATATATATATATATATATGTGTATTACAATTTACAAATAAAAAAATGTTAAAAAATTGGGATCTGTGAAAAATTTGGCAAAAAAAAAATTACTAGGGCCCCAAAAATCGCCTAGCGTCGTAATTTATAGTCCATAGAAAATAAAACAATCGAGTAAAACAAGAAAAAAAAAATGTGAAGTTTGGTCAACACACTAAGTAGATTATATATATATATATATATATATATATATATATATATATATATATATATATATATATATGTGTGTGTGTGTGTGTGTGTGTGTATATATATATATATATATATATATATATATATATATATATATATATATGGTAGTACTCGTTTGAAAAAACCTCGATAGCTTAACTTGTAGTAGAACAAATAGGTACCTGAGGAAAAAAAAACTGGAATTAAAAAAAGAAAGAACCAAGAACATTAAAACAAGACGAAACCAATCGTCAAGTGCTTAAGCTACCAAGTCCAAAGAAAAAAATCCCAAAACGAGTAAAAAGACTAAAACGTAGAGTGCTCAATACGGTAAGTGGTTTAAAATCATTCATACGGCTGGTTCCAACAATCATTTGAAGATTTTGGAATCAGTCTGTATAGGATTATGGAAACCTTCTCTCTGCCGGCAGAAAGAATTTGTAAAGTCTCTTAATCTGTTGGGGGATATTTTATTTTAACTGTCTCTCGCTAATTTATTTACACGATTGTTTCCCCTCCCCTCGTTACAAGTATATTCACTTGTTTGTTATTTTAGTGTGTTTCCCCACTTTTTTTGCTCTTTATTTTCGTTACTGTTCTTTTCGTTGATTAATGATCCAATGAGATGTTGGTTGTAAGGGCCTTAGAGACTAATAAAATTAAGATCAATAAATTCTTAGTTTTTAAAACTGTATATAAATTTTGTACCTCTAAACATTTGTTTTTATATATATATATATATATATATATATATATATATATATATATATATATATATGTATATATGAAATGACAATTTGAAAAAAAGAAATATTCCGACTTTTTTCAAGGCAAAAATGAAACCCGATTTTTTTCCAATTGTCATTTTATACCAGTCTGTATTGTCCAATGAATTCATCTGGGAATTTAACTATATATATATAATATATATATATATATATATATATATATATATATATATATATATATGTGTGTGTGTGTGTGTGTGTGTGTGTGTGTGTGTGTACACGGGCGGGGGCTGGAAAGTTCATAGGGTGACGTGACTATGAAGGCGCAATGCTGAAGCTGTGAAGTCTTGTATGCATTAATTTCATCTGCTTTATTTAATTCAAGGTAAATTGACATCTGAGTGTTCAAAGTTGGTTAAAAGAAGTCATCAACAGCAGATATGACGTCATCACCACTACGATACTGGCGACCAGCCAAGTCTTTTTTTCATCTTGGCGGACAGATGATATTCAAATCAGGAGAATAGGGAGGGTGATCAACCAGATCAAAACCACAGTCACACACGTCAGTCATTGACCGAAAGGACTATGAATGTATTAATTTGTTTGGAATATAATATTCGATTTTAGAATAAATCTTTTAATTGTATTCTCATATATAATTACTATACGTGGGTCAGCTGAAAACTTCAAAATATTCTCATGGAATGTAATTGAGGATCATTTTTCAATATGTCTCTGTCCTTGCGGTTCACACACTTTTTCCTTTGATCCAATTGATGAAGAATTTTTCATCCTGTTGTGCAAAAATGTTATCAACAATATTTATGAAGTCATCGTCCCAGCCAAGTGGTTTTTCATGTTGGGGAACAGATGATAGTCAGATAGGGCCAAACCAGGAGAACAGAAAGGGTTATCAAACAGTTCAAAGACATAGCCACGCAGAGTACTTATTGAAACGAAAGACTTCTGCGCAGGAGTATCGTTCTGATGAAACAAGACCCCGTTCGTCACTTTTTTTCATAGTTTGGTCTTGATAACCTTTCGTATCATCCTCGACAAGTTGGTATAGTACATTTCTTTGAAGTCATGACCGTTTTGAAGATATTCAAAAAACACAATGCCTTTTGCATCCCCTTCCCTGCATATAAAACGACCTTGGCTTTCTTTGGAGCAGGTAAAGAGGGTGTTTCCACTACATGGATTGTCTCTTTGTCTCTGACACAAAGAGATGAACCCGACACTTATTAGGAAATCAGCTGGATCTGCCCAAACAATGTCAGATTTTCCCGTGATGTGATCAGCCGGCACCCACCGATCAGTTTTCCTCAGAGTTTGATCTTGATAGCCTTTTCTATGTCCCTTCAGCCAGTTGGTATTGTACACTTCTTTGATGGCGTGGCTCTTTTGAAGATATTTAATAAACACAATGCCTTTTGCATCCCATAAAACTGAAACCATCACCTTCCCTGGAGATGACACGACCATTGCCTTTGATGCAGGTAAGGCGTTGTTTCTATTGCATGGATTGTCTCTTTTTCTCTGGCTCAAGGTGATGAATGCAATACTCGTCATGGTTTAGTAAAATCAACTGAATCTGCCTCAAACAATGTCAGGTTTTCCCGGGATGTGATCAGCGCAGTCCGATTTTGATCAAAAGTCAGAAGACATGACTCTCAGCAAGTAGAAACTCCCATAATGCCAAGATCACAGTGCAGTATATTCTAAACACTTTATAGGATATGGGAATAGCATTGGCTGTTTGGTTTATAGCTAAATCGCCTGTCATCCATAACCATATAAGTTTTTCTCGGTAGTGGCTGTTGCGGGACGTGAAGACCTTGGGTCATCTTCAAGACTCTTCCTTCTCCTTCTCCTAAATCCAGCTTCCCACTTTTGCACTGTTGATAAAGCTGGGGCGGGGTTATTTAACAACCATGTCAGCAAGAAAATATTTGGGAGCTGAACACTTTTTCTAAAGATAATACCACGATGCCAGATTTTGTCTATTTTCAAGAGAGGTTGCTACTAATTAATCTTGAAATCTTTTTTTGAAAGTTAGTTTTACCTGGAAAGAAACAATAAATTGAAGAGCTAAAATGAACGCAAGCAGTTTATAAATATCAAATAAAAGCAAATTATTAGCCTATGAATTTTTCAGCCCACCCTCGCATATATATCTATATGTATGTCTATCTATCTATCTATCTATCTATCTATCTATCTATCTATCTATCTATCTCTCTCTCTCTATATATATATATATATATATAGCTGGGGCGCCATTCCCTTGTTTTGTACAGGTATTTGATAGCAGCACGATTCCAAGTTTTCTCCATTTTCAAGAGAAGTCGCTACTAGTTACTTTTCAAGTTTTTAAACCGTCAGATTTACCTGGAAAGAAACAATGAATTGAAGAGTTGAAATGAACGCATGCAAGATTTTCATAACTCCAGCATTACTCCTTCCAGTTTTTAACACAGTCAAGAATTTTATATCAATTTTGTATCTATATATATATATTAACATCCCATTCTCCTAAGTATCTCAGTAATATCTATTTATGATCTATATATATTTTAACAATTTATCTCAGTATATCAATATATATATATATAAACTTTTCATCCCATTCTATTAAGTATCTCAGTCAATATCTATTTATGTATCTATATATATTTTAACTTTTCAGCCCATTCTCCTATCTCAGTCGATATCAATTTATGTATCTATATATATTTTAAATTTTCAGCCCATTCTTTTAAGTATCTCAGTCGATATCTATTTATGTATCTATATATATTTTAACTTTTCAGCCCATTCTACTAAGTATCTCAGTCAATATCTATTTATGTATCTATATATCTGTATATCGAACTATTAAACAAACGGTCAACTTTATATTCACAACGGTGGAGACGACAATGTGAAATATCTTTCTACTATCTTTTCCAAGAACGAACATTGCAAAACACAGTTTACAAATATCAAAGAAAAGCGAATTATCAGCCCATGAATCTTTCACCTCACCCTAGTGTGTATATGGCTGAAAGATTCATAGGCTGATAATTTGCTTTTATTTGATATTTGTAAACAGTGTCTTACAACTGTGTCTCCCCCCTCTTTTCTTTTTCTTGTTCCCCTTTTTTCCTTTTCCCATATCATTTCCGTTGAGTTGACCGATTAAATAGGTCAATGTCTGATCCTTTCCCCCTCCTTCCTCACTATTAAGTATTATAATAAAAATAAATTTTAAAACTCTCCCTTCCCTCTCTACACTCGACTATGTCTCTCACACTATTCCTCACCACCCTCTATGTCAACTTATATAAGCTTAATACTGCCCGTCAAAAGTGTAAATTTTAAATTCATTTTTCGTTTCACCTTCGAAAGTGAAGTCTGAAGATCCAGAAAAAAATAAAATTCTCTGGTGAAATAAATTATTCCAAATGGAGCCTTAAAGTGGGGTCTGTTTTTCTAATAATTTTTACTCCTTTCCTACCATCTCTTCTTTTATTCATATTGCTCACCTCTTTCATCTTATAATTTTGCAGAACGTATCTATCTTGGGTTTCTCTCGAGCCATGAATCGGAGAAACACCAGTATAAACAAGAAACATTTTCAGGAGTTAGTGTCAAAGAAAGAAAAAAACTTTACAATCACTCAAGTTAAGCAAAAAAGCAGATGACTGCGTGGGTTTTGTAATAATCACAGCTTTGATTAAAAATTAATTAATTTATTTGTGATTCAGTTTACTGAGGTTAATTATGATATTCGGTCTGGTATGTCAAACTGATTAGCTAGCACCAACCCTTTACCTAAGTGGGATATGGCCCAAGACATTCCTCTTGAAGATAGTAATCAGCTGTAGATGGGATAAACATATATAAATGTTTATATATCAATAACAATTTGAAGGGAAAATGCATGACAAAATTCTTTATAGTTTTATCGGCCATGACACCAACGGGAGATGCTGGGAATTTTATATTTAAAAATAATTTTATTTATTTATGTGTTTTGGGTATATAATCTAGCCGTTTTCATTTGGATTCTTTTTCTTTTTGTCTGCGTCACGTTTTTTATGAAATATCCCATCTTCTAATAATAAAAGACATGCCAACAAAGATGAAATGTTGTAAGAACCTAGATGTAAATTTACAGCGAATGAACTAGCGATTGAATCACTTTCTAAACATTTTCGTCTCAGTCAACTCTTAGAGTAACATTTTTTATGTTAAAATTGTGGTCAGTCTCGTTACGGTTTGCAACTAATGCGTTTAACGTGTTGTTTTGTAAAATATCCCTTTTGTGTTCATATAATCTTAAATTTAAACTTCTTGATGTTTCTCCAATATATTTGGGTCCAGGTTCATTTTTTTATATCAAAATTGTGGTCAGTCTCGTTACGGTTAGCAACTAATGCGTTTAACGTGTTCTTTTGTAAAATATCCCTTTTGTGTTCATATAATCTTTTATTTAAATTCTTTGAGGTTTCTCCAATGTATTCTTTGTGGCTATTATTACAGGTAATAGAGTAGATTCATCCTTTTCGTTTTAGCTTATTGTTTTCTTTTATACTGATTAAATCTTTGATTGTTTTAGATATAATTGTGATATATTTTATGTTGAGTTTAGATAAATTCTGTTTGATTGTAGTTGTGATAGAGTTAGTCGGTAGAACAATATATTTTTGATTCGATGGGTCTGTCAGGAGAGACCGTTTTCATGAGGTGAGTGCTATGAAGGAAAGAAAATTGATAGGAAATGTAGATTATGAAGATAAGGTGGACAGATAACAATTGATCCTTCACTTGAAGTGGTTATGATTGTAGTGTAGATGGTTGCAGATAAGATGCTTATGATGCATGAGGTGTGTCAGAGAAATAAAAGTGAAGGTGGTAGGAAGTGAAGGTTATTAGGATAGGGAGGATAGATAACAATTGATCCTTGAATTGAAAAGGCTAAGATTGTAGTATTTGGGAAAGCATCCACAAAGTAGTAGTTTTCGAAAAGAAAGTTATTTGAGTGGAACTTCATGCTTACAAATGGAATACGGAGTGAAAGATGGAAAAAGTGATCGTGTAGCGACAGGATAGCAATATTGCGGCTGTGTAGAAAGAGGCTGAAGAATGAAGAAGCTTTCGCTCATATACGTGCGCAAGGGATTTTGAACGATAACAAACAATTACGGTCCAGATATGACAACAATATTCACTTTTGGGTTTAATCCGATTCTTGTAAAGATGAAGCATGGCAGAAGGACTCTATCAAAAATGAAAATTGAAGATTGTGCAGCTCCAGCCCAGATATGTCAGAAATATTCCATTTTGATCTAATCTGACATGAAGCATGGTAGAAAGACTCTATCAAAGCTCTAAAGTGACGATTGTGTAGCTCCAGCCAAGATATGGCACCAATACCTCATTTTTGTCTAATCTGATCCTTGCAAAGATGAAGCATAACAGAAGGATTCTATCAAAGATGGAAAGTGAGGATTGTGTAGCTCCAGCCCAGATATGACAGTAATACTTCATTTTGGTCTAATCTGATTCTTGCAAAGATGAAGAATAACAGAAGGACTCTATTAAATCTGGAAAATGAGAATTGTGTGGTTCCAGACCAGATATGGCAACAATATTCCATTTTAGACTTATCTGACTCTTGTAAAGGTGAAGCGTGGCAGAAGGACTCTATCAAAGATGGAAAGTGAGGATTGTGTAGCTCCAGCTAAGATATCAGGGCAATATTCCATTTGGGTCTAATCTGCCTCTATTACGACTTTATTAAGGCGGGAATGTGAAAATTGTTCAGCTCCAATATCGAATAAAGAGTACCTTTTTAGTCTGTGCATTTAGAGATAAATATCATGTACTTACAAGAGCAATATAATGGTCTGTTATTTTTCTAGAACATTAAGTAATTCTTACATTACTTCTGTCATCATTAATTGTTTGTTTTACTTCACTTTATTTTTCTTTATTTTTATTTCTAGGTCGAATATATTACGATAAAGAATCGTCTTACACATACGAACCCTTACCCTCTTGGAACATATAGTCCTGCCTTCATTTTATTGCCGCTTCTGCTATACTATGAACATATAGTCCCTTCATTTTCTTGCTTCTTCTGATATACTATGAACACAGATTCTTCTTCATTTTATTGTCGCTTATGATATACTATGAACATATAGTCCTTTCTTCATTTTATTGTTTCTTCTGTTATACTATGAACACATAGTAACTTCTTCATCTTATTGTCGCTTCTGATATACTATGAACTCATAGTATCTTCTTCATTTCATTGTCGCTTCTGGTATACTATGAACACATAGTCCATTTTATTGTCCCTTCTGGTATACTATGAACACATAGTCCATTTTATTGTCGCTTCTGGTATACTACGATCACATAGTCCATTCGTTATTTTATTGCTTCTTCTGGTATACTATGAACATATAGTCCTTTCTTCATTTTATTGTCGCTTCTGGTATACTATGAACACATAGTCCCTTCTTCAATTTAGTGTCGCTTCTGCTATACTATGAACACATAGTACCTTCTTCAATTTATTGTCGCTTCTGCTATACTATGAACACATAGTACCTTCTTCAATTTATTGTCGCTTCTGCTATACTATGAACACATAGTACCTTCTTCAATTTATTGTCGCTTCTGCTATACTATGATCACATAGTCTGTTCGTCATTTTATTGCTTCTTCAGGTATATTATGAACATATAGTCCTTTCTTCATTTCATTGTCGATTATGATATACTATGAACACATAGTCCCTTCTTCAATTTAGTGTCGCTTCTAGTATACTATGAACACATAGTACCTTCTTCATTTTATTGTCGCTTCTGATATACTATGAACACATATTCACTTCTCCATTTTATTGTTTCTTCTGGTTTTCTATGAAGACATAATCCCTGCTTTATTTTATTGTCGCTTCTGCTATACTATGAAGACATAGTCCATTTTATGGTCGGTCATGGGTACTATGAACATATAGTCCTGTTTTCATTTTATTGTTTCTTCTGGTATACTATGAAGACATAGTCCTTTCTTCATTTAATTGCCGCTTCTGCTATATTATGAACACAGAGTCCCTTATTTATTTTTGTCGCTTCTTGTATACTATGAACACATAGTCTCTTCTTCACGTTATTGTCGGTCCTGGTATACTATGAACACATAGTCCCTCCTTCATTTTTTGTCGCTTCTGCTATACTATGAACACATAGTCCATTTTATTGTCGCTTCTGCTATACTATGAACACATTTTCCCTTGTTCATTTTATTATCGCTTCTGGTATACTATGAACATATAGTCCCTTCTTCATTTTATTGTTGCTTCGGATATACTATTTGACTAATACTGTGAGAAGTTGGATCCATGATTCTCAAATGCCGGTCCGCGGCACACTGATGCGCCGCGTCATCCTCGTAAGCGTAATTTGTCTTGTCTTGAGTAAATGATCAGATTCGTTTCACCTCATCTGATTTATTTATTGATACATATATATATATATATATATATAAAAAGAAAGAACAGTAAGATATAAAATCCGGTGTTCTTATAGATATTTTTATTTTTAAAAAATAGTGCTCAATGTAAATTTACAGAGCATTAATATTATAAATTATATATATATATATATATATATATATATATATATATATATATATATATATATATTTCGTAGGTGTTGGGGAGTAGTAATGTTACAGTGTTAGTAATAAATGACTATTAAACTTTGTTCTAAGAACTCTTTTCTATCTCCTTCGATCATGTTATTTTAAACATTCGACCATAGTCATTAAATGCTCAGTAATCTTCATATTGAGCCAGATTAACTTTTATTTAATTAGTATTACTTATTAACTTTAGATTTCCCCTATTTACTTTGCCCGCCCAGCTCCATACATCTAAAATATTGATTCTCAATTGCCGCGGCACACTAATGAGCCGCGCGAGCCTCTTAAGTTTGCCTCGAAAGTTTGATTGGATTCGAAATCTCTTCATAAATGTTTCTTCTAATATTTGACTTCAGTTATGTCAAAAAGAAAAATGGCCAGCATTTTTAGTGATCGAGGGCTCGAAATAAAACATTCGACGGTAGCCATTGATATATTATGGATTTGAATACAATAGGAATCGTCCACATTACATAAAAAGAGAAATAATGAATTAAAGTCAGTTCATATATGTGTGGGTATTTTTTTTTAAAAATGTTGCTAAGTGTGCCGTGATATTTTCATTTGCTCCAAGGTGTCCCGTTGATTGGATTCGAAACCTCTTCAGAAATGTTTCTTCTAATATTGGACTTCAGTTATGTGAAAAAGAAAAATGAGCACCACTTCTCGTGATCGAGGGCTCAAAATAAAACATTCGAATACAAAAGTAACCTTCCACATTAGCTAAAAAAGCTTTATCAGTTTTATTGCAATTTTCTACTTCTTATTTATGTGAATTACGCTTATCAACCCTAAATAACATCAAAAATAAGAAGCGTGAAAGACTACGCTCAACTGAAGAGGAAATGAGGGTCTGCTTATCGCCCATTCGACCATTGAAGAAATCGTAAAAAAAAAACAAACAAAAAAACAACAGGGCATGTTTCACACTACATAAGCTACATAAATATTTGACTAGAAACATAAAGTAAGTTCATATTTGCTTGTGCATTTTTTTTTTAACCTATGGTTTTATTTCATAACATTTAAAAATTTTGCTAAGTGTGCAGTGATATTTTCATTTGCTCCAAGGTGTGCCAATGCTTAAAAAAGATTGAAAAATACTGACTTATACAAACAGATCGCCATTAGTTTTCTCCTTCTCTTCTGCTGGGATAAGAAATGAGTTTGCCAAGGGTGTCTAAGCGAAAGCACACGCAATAGATGAGGGGCGAAACTGAACTCGAAAAGCCAGTTTTGTTTCAAACGCTGTTACGACAACAGCGCAACAACCGTAATTTTTAAAAAAAATCATTTCACCCCAAGCAAGGCAATGAAGCCGCTAAGACCAAGTGAGAGGTGTTTACTACGCGCAGGAAAATATAAGAAAAAGAAAACATTATTAAAAAGAAATGACAATAAAGGAACAAGAAAAACAGAAGATAACGATTGACACTAAATTTTGGCAGGTCAATGTGACTGGAGAGCAAGAAGCGAGGTAAGGGTTCCACAGGAGAGAAGTGCGAGAGAAGAAACTGTTAGCAGAAAACAGAAGTGGCCAGACTTGCTTTATGTTGTAGCCAAATACAATAAAGTTAAGACGTTTGAGAGCCTCAAGACATGAAGAAAATTCACACTTACGGACCGGGGCGCCCAAATCTTTAATCGCCTTAATCATAACCCCAGTCTTCTGACATTCCTCTCCAAACCTTGAGGACCGGAAATTTCATTAATCTCTCCGCCTCCCACCATTCCTTCTCTCAGTATTAAAGAACAACACCTAACATAGATCTAGCATTAATATTAGGATTTAAATACTTTTTTTACTAACCACGAACGTTAAATTTACGTTTTTATCCAATGGGGTCTCAGTTCATACTCAGTAAATAATTATAAAGTTTGAAATATTTCTTACTAGCAGACAGAAAAAGCGTTCAATTAGAATTGAGCAAAAACAGTATCATGTTTAGATATATTATTATTTTCATTGAAAAAAAACATTTTGAATTAATGCAGTTACTGATATAACAGATGTAGTCTGCATTTATTCAATCGAATTTAGCCGAGGACATGAAGGGTAAAACAGGTAAAATGAAGACCCATTTCAGACCACAAATTATTTTGGAGTTTTTGAAAATGGACTAAAGAAAACAAGTGACCAAATGTTACATTTAATTACAGATTCAATCAACAATGTATTTTCCCTGATTATCTATGACTTCCTTCCATCTATTAACAAGCTTACTAATTCCATTACCATTACTAAAATTCTTTTGGCTTTGATTCGAAGAACTCACAAATGTCAGTTTTAACCTCTTCCTGTGTTACAAAAGCTGTTTCTTCCAAATGATTCTGTAAGCTACGAAACAAATGGTAGTCTGAAGGAGCAAGATCAAGGGAGAATAAGGTGGATGAGGAATTTTCTCCCAACCAAGTTCTTCGATCTTTTGTGACGTGATTCTTGCTGTGTGGGGTCGCGCATTGTCCTGATGAAACATCACCTTTTTCGATTCACTAGAGCAGGTCTTTTTTTTCCTCAAAGCTTGGTTCAAACGCTCTAATTGCTGACAGTATATTTGAGCATTAATTGTTGCATTAGGTGGTAAGAATTCAAAGTGGATTATTCCTTGGCGATCCCACCAGATTGAAAGAAGAACCTTTTGCCCATGAAGTTCCCTTCTCGGCTGTGGCTGGGGTCCTTCCCCTTTACCAAGCCACTGTCTACGACGCTTAACATTTCGATAAAAGATCCATTTTTCGTCGCCAGTCACAAGTCTATCCAAAAAGGTGAAACAAGTTGGCGAGAATGGAGAGAAGAGCAGATGTCAACTCGGGATTTGAGGTTGTTTTCAGACAATTCATGAGGCACCCATTTTCCAAGTTTAGGAACTTTTCCAAGTTGTTGAAGATGACGATGAACAGTTGTATGGTTTGAACTGAGAACCACTGCCAATTCCTCAACTGATAAAGCAGGATTTTCTTCAAGGGCTGCTTCAAGAAGCTTTTCATCAAACTCAACTGGACGTCCGGTTCGATCTTCATCTTCAAGGGTGAAATCTCCACCTCTGAATTTTGCAAACCATCTTCTGCAAGTTCTTTCATTCACACATTCCTCTCCATAAACTGAGTGAATGTTTCTAGCCGCTTCGGCTGCTGAGTTTCCTTTCTTGAACTCATAAAGCATTATGTGCCTCAAATGATTATTGGGTACTTCCATGTTAGCAGGGTTTTAATCAAACAAAATTTAATTTTATTGTTCTCTGAAATAAAATTTGATCAGTTTAAATGCATCTAAACATAAAAATAATGTTCAGCTCTATTAGACATTATAAAATACTCTTTAAATTTCGTTCATTTTAACAAAAAGTAAGAATTCGGACAGAACTTATGGGATGAGCTGATATAAATATATATAATATATTTATTTATATATATTTTAGTCTTTTTATTTTAATTGATGAAATTAAATACGTTATTAATTTAATTTCGATTGATTTTGTAAATAATTTTTTTTCAATGATTTACAAAAAAATTGAATTTTGTTCTATTTACCAATTTTTGAATCATTAAAAATTTTCTATCAAATTTTTGAATCTCATCAATTAAAAAAAAAAATTATTAATTGAAAACTTTTATGAATATTAAATCTATATGAACCAGTAATTATCAATTTATCAACATATTATATTTATTTATTTTTATATATAAGAAATAAAACAAAAATTTTTTTTTAAATTACAAAAGAAATTTTCTATAATTGGTAAATTTTTTCTTTTTTAAAAATAAATATTTTCAATGGAAAAAAAGAATTTATAAAATGGGTTTTTAACAAAAAAAATTTCGTTCTGAATTTTGATATATTAAAAATTCATCAAGATAATAAATTTGTAATTTAATTTTAAATTCTTTATAAAATAATTTAATTAAAAATTCATATTCCCGAATTAATTTCAGAAATTTCATATAAAATCATATAAAATGCATATAAAAATCTTTAGTTTTAAAAAAATAAATTAATTTATTCAATGATATAAAAATATTAATAAAAATTTTTTTTTATTTAATTAGAATTTTGTAATTAATTTTGATCTTTAAAAGGTTATTTAGTCCAATTTTATAAAACAATAATTTTAGAAAAGATAGAATAAAAAAAAACAAAATTTTCATTTAAAACAAGTCATTTAATTTTTTTGATTTAAAAGATGTTATTGAACTTTTAACTGTAAATAAAATTTTACTAAAAACATTTTTTTATATTAAAAATTTTTTTTTCATGGAAAATTGTAAGTCATACAACATAAATTGCATTTTTAATAATTCTAACTTTTAATACTGGGAATGAAAACATATCATATAATCCTAATTTGAAAAAATAAAATTTCATTTGCCTGTAAAAATTATATTAAATGAAATTAAATTTTTTTTTTATAATATTAAAATAATTAATTGTAAAAAAAAAATCCTTAAAAACAAAAAAAAAGATTTAAATAGATAATATTGAAATACATTTTTTTTGAAATTTATTTTCCTGTCTTCAATATTGAAAATTTCATTGAAAAAAAAGTAAGGTTAGTCCATTTTAAAAGTTTAAAGTTTAATTATATATAAAGAAATAATTCAAAAATATATTATCTGAAATAATTTTGATAAATAAATTTTTCAAAAAATGATTGATATAAAAATTTTGAATAACTATTTTTTTAAAAACAAGTTTTTTTTCCATAATTTAAATGATGAAAATGAGGTTCAATTTATTTTTCTTCAAAATTTTCGAATTTTTTTTTTTTTCAAATTCCTCCTATAAAAGAAATTTTTTGAAAAAGAAAAATTTGAAAAAAATATTTCAAAAAAAAATAAATTTTATTCAGAATTAAAATTTGATTGTTTTTTTTCTTTAATTTTATAAAAATAAAAGTTTTAAAAAGATCCCATAATGAAACTTCTTATCAAAAAAATGGAATTTATTTAATTCAGAATTACGATGATTTACAAATATATATTTAAATCCTATAAAAAATAAAAGAAAATATTTTTAGAATAATAAATGAAACTAAAAATTGAATTTAAAAATTTTTCATTCAAAATTTTTTTTTGATTGTTTTTATATAATATCCAATTTTTTTTAAAAAAAGTTTTTATGTCATAAATAATGAAACTGGTATCAAAAAAAAAATTAATAATTTATTTCTATTTTTGAATTTTCAAATTTGAAAATTTCTAAAAATGTCTTTTATATCCTATAAAAAAATTTTTCGACCAATTGCCAAATAATGAAAATAAAAAAATAAAAAAATTTATTTTTTCAAGAATTACTAAAAATGATGGATAATAATTTTATTATAATAAAACAATAAATTATACCATATTGAATAATTAAAAATATCAAAATGAAAAAAATTTATTTCTCTTTAGAATTAATCATTTTGATTAAAAAAATTTTGATCAAAAAAAACATGTTTTCGACCAGATAGAATAATTTGAACTTTTTAAAAATAATTTTAATTTATTTTTTTCAATTTCAAAAAAGAATTAAATTTTTATAAATAAAACAAAAAAAAAATTTTTCTGGAATTTTGATATCATTTTATTAAAAAATTTTCCATTGTATATTTAAAAATTTATTTAAAAATTAATTTTTTAAAAATTTTTTTAAATTTTGGCATATAAAAATATAATTTAACTAAAATTATTTTATTTAATGTTTTATCAAAATTTAAATTATTTTTCTTAATAAATAAAAAATCAATTATTTAATTATCATTTTTTTAATATTTTTTTATATATTTTCAATCATAAAAAAATTAATCAATTTTTTTATTAAAAATGAGTAAAAATGAAGAGGAAAAAAATGCAATGAATTGAAACTGTTTTTTTTGAAAAATTAAAATTGAAAAGATTTTTTTTTTGATCTCATCTTTAAAATTCAATAAATTTGTGTGTGTGTGTTTTGTGTGTGTGTGTGTTGTGTGTGTGTGTGTGTGTGTATAAAAAATGGAAAGCCGCAATTTTCGATTTTATTTATTAAAAAATATTTATATGCATATATATTTATTTTAAATTGGAAAAAACCGACTTTTGCATTTCCCAAAAATTATCGATAGTGGAAATCATTTTTTTCATTTTTCATGCTTTAATCGGCAGTTTTTTTCTAGTTTGTAATTATTTTTTACTGGCCAGGTGGAATGCAATAGCTTAATTTTTAGGCAGGAATTTTTTCAAAATGAAATAAAAAAAAAACAGTTTTGACACGAATGTTAACAGCATGCTTTAATTTGAAAAATCGATAGCTGCATTAAAAAAATGGGAAAATTTAAATTTTTTTATTAATTAATATTGACTTTATTTTAAAAAAACGTTGATTCTGATTCCGCAAAATTGGGTTAGTGTGAAAAAAAATTTGTTTAATTAACATTCTTTTTTCATTTTATTTTTTCCAATTAAAAGTCCTTTTTTTTTCGATATGATCGTTTTGTGTTCATTTTGTTTAGTTCTTTTTTTGAATGATTTAATGTTTATTATAGAGATTATTTTTGAAAATCCTTGTTCCAAATTGCAAGAAGTATTTATTTAGCAACATCATATTATATAAATATATCTTTATTAAAATTACAAGAAAAAATAAAAATATATTTAAGTCAAGTTTTAATTTAATATTGCTGTATGAGTCGTACAATTTTTGAATCAAGCACGATTACGCCGGGACCATGCTGCTTGTTTATATAACGATTTATAATAAAATAAAAATGAAAATAAAAATAAAATATGACGGATAAAATTTAATATTCTTTTTATTTTCTTGATTTATTTTTATTTTTTATTAACCTTTTCGGTGGTTATTTAAATGCCGAAAATATTTTTTTTATTTGGATTTACCAAGTCTTAATTTTTTATAAAGATTTTTAAATTTTTAAAAAAAAAGGATATAATCAGGAAATTTAAATTGTAAAAAAAATTTGTTTGCGTTTTTATTTCTAAACAAAACCAACTGGAAAAAACTAGAACAACATTGCTCTGACGATTAACAATTTTGAACAATTATCTTATACACCATCCGCATTTCCATATAAAACAAAATATTTTAAAAAAATAAATTTTTATTTGCAAATTTTTAAATTTTTTCTTTTTATCGAATGTTGTTTTTTAACTTTATGATCTTATTTAAACATAAGTTTCCAAAAATATATAAGGTTCCCAAAAAAAAAAAAAATAAAAAAAAAAACTTTGTGTTCGATAAAATAATCGTCTGATTGATATTTTTTTGGAAATACTGGATAAAAACATTCATTCAATTTTTTATTATAATCATAAATAATAAAATATTTTTGAAAATATAAAATTTTTTAATAAATTAAATTAAAATTTAAAAATCAATTTTTAAAAAATAAAAAAAATTTAAAAATTATATTTTAAATTTTTTAAAATTAACTTTTTTTTAAAAAGATTTATTTTTAAATATTTTTTATTTTTTTTTTTTATGTTTTTAATTTTTTTTTTGTCAAATTTGAACATTTTTAATAAAAAATTTATTTTTAAATTTTTTTTTTTTTAAAATGAAAAATATCATCCTGGTTCAGATATATTTTTTTTAAAATTTAAAATTTTTTTAAAAATTTTTTAAAAAATTTATTTTTTAAACTTTATTTATTTATGAAATGACAAAAAATCGTTTCCATATTTTCCTATTTTTGAAAATTTACAAATTTTTATAAATTTTTTTTAAAAAAGATTTAAACTAAAATTCCTTTCTTTATAAAATGAAAATTATCGTGGTTCAAATATATTTTTTTGATTTTAAATTTTACAGTATTTTAAATCTTTTTTAAATAAAATTTTTATTTTAAATTTATTTCTTTATAAAATGAAAAATATCGTGGTTCAGATATATTTTGAAAATTTTACAATTTTTTAAATAAAAGATTTATTTTTAAATTTATTTCTTTATAAAAATGAACAATATCGTGGTTCAGATATATTTTGAAAATGTTCCAAATTTTTATAAATTTTTGAATAAAAAGATTTATTTTTAAATTTATTTCTTTATAAAATAAAATATCGTAATTTAAGATATTTTTATAATATTTTTTTGATAAATATTACCACCTCGTCATTGCTGTAGTTCAATTTGAACGGTGCCAAGTTATTTCCATTTTAGTAACTCAACAACTCAATTTTTTGTTCACCTCTACTGTTGCAATGTATTGAACTCACTTTTCTTTGCAATACATTTTTTGAGAAGAAATATTACCAGCAATACATATTTGGAAAAAAAATATTACCAGTAATAAAAAATCTTGTCGGCATTCAATAATCCATTGTTGTTGGTATGTCGTAAAAAAAAAAAAAAAAAAAAAAAAACAAAAAACAAGTAGACGTAGGCTCTGTAGAATAAAGAATGAGTAAGAATGAAAATAATTTGCGAAGAAAATCTCTAAAAAAAATATGATTAATTTGAAACTTTTGTGTTCGATAATTCTATAGTCTGATAGATATTTTTATAAAATTCTGAATAAAACCATTTTTATATTTATTTATATAAAATAAATAAAAAAATATATCAATATTGCATTGAAGTAAATAATAAATATTGCATTGAAATTGGTTCATATATTTTGAAAATTTTACAGATTTTTATAAATTTTTGAAATATAGTGGTTCCGATATTTTTTTATAATATTTTAAATAAATATTACCGAAGGAGTCAAAAGTATATATTCATTAACGGTGTGTTTTCCCAATTAGTGACTCAAAAAGTCAAAAAAAATTATTCACCTCTGCTGTGACCAGGGATTGAAGTCACAACTCTTTGGATCAAGTCAATTCATTACTTCAACCAACGCTTTTATCCACTGAGCCATGTAACTGAAACTGAGATATCCAATGGACGAAATAAAGGGTGCATTTCGAAATTCCAATCACCTGAAAAAGTCCAGAGCGTACAACGGCCGAAACGTTGTGAATGTGATAATAAAGATGAGGAGAATAGTCCGAATCAAGTAAATAGGTTAGTTACAATATCTCATCTCAGAAATATAGACAAATCGTAAAGAAGGCCGGAGCTTACAATGGCTGAATGTAAATAGTGTAAATAATTACAATACCTCATCTCATAAATATAAACATGTCATGAAGAAGGCTGGAGCGTACAACGGCCGAAACGTTGTGAATGGGCAACAGTCCGTACAATATAATGTAATAAATGATAGGAGCGTAATACCGGAAGTAAATCATCAGTCATAGCATTTATCAAAGAAATCAGAAACGAAATGTATACAATGATATCGGGTACTGAACTTGATACTGGACATAATACTAAAGATCGTAATGAATAGATCTCGAAGTACAATGGCTTAAGAAAGGATTTTAGCCAGGAGAAATAAATTACATCCAATTTCAAAATTTAATTACGTAATCCCTACTCAACATAAACAAACAGTATCTAGAACTAGTATGGAGTAGGTCCTCCATTTGCTAGTTTCAGTGCTTGTATTTGATTTTTTATGGATTTGATCAAATTATCAACAATCATCTGATCCATATTTTGCCACCCCTTTAGCAATGTTTCTTTAAGGGTTGCCACTGACGTGATTTTGGTTGCACGCTCTCGAAGTCTTCGGTCAAGGTGCTCCCAAACGTGTTGTATTGGATCCATGTCAGGATTTGGGGCTATCCATGGCAGGGACTTGATTCCTTGCGATTCCGTCCAGGCCTTTACTACTTTCTTCGTATGACATGGCGCTCCATCTTCTTGGAAAAGATAGACATTCTTGTCAATCTGATTGATTTCAAAAAGTGGGAGTAGTCCTTTCTCTAATATTTGACAGTATTTTGGACCATTCAATCGCTGGTCAACAAGAATCCGCTCAGATTTCCCTCCAAACCAGACAGCGCCCCACACCATTACTCCAATCCCTCCATGTTTAACGGTTGCCTGCAGATATCCAGTGTTCCAAGTCTCATTCTGATTTCTCCAAACATAAACCAATATCTAATTCGAATATTGGCAGAATTTACTTTCATCTGACCAAATTACACTGTCAAAATTCAAAAACTTTGTTCTCGAATTCTCTCGCTCAGTCCGTACGCCTGTTTCTGTTAACCTCTGAAATCAAGGGCTTCTTTCTTTCAACTCTTCTTTGATAGCCTAGCTCTTTCGGAATCTTTCTCACCGCATATGGCGACATTTCCATGCTGTTAGCGACATCTTTGACGTTCTGACGACAGTTTCTCATGACTTCCCTTTTCGTTCGCTCAGACACGATGCTTGGTCTTCCTGAACGTTGTTCCACACAACAATGGCCTTCTTCATTAAATTTCTTGACAATATTTTTAACCGTTTGATGATTAACCTGGAAAAAACCTTAATTTCTCTATTTGACTTGCCACACTGATGCCATCCTATTATTTGCCCTTGTTGAAATTCACCAATTTCCTTACTTCCACGAACTTTCATTGCAAAATATAAGTCAACTATTGTTCATAGATGAAATTAGCTTGATACTAACACGGTATTGTCTGAAAAAAAAAAAGAGACATTATTAAACAAGCAAAAATTGCTGTAATCAAGGGTGGCTAAAAAAACTTATCATAGCCCACTGTATATTCTGACTCTAGAGTTTTAAAAAAAATTCAATGGATTACGTCAAATTTTGGAATAAAAAAAATGCAATTTTCATTTATTTACACTCGAATTAGAATCCTTCACATTTCTAAAATTAAAAATAAAAATATTTGGCCTTCATCAGGATGCGGATAACTTTCAGGAAATTTTGAACAGAAAGAATGATATTTAAATTAAATTGACGGAAGTATAAAAATTGTTTCCTAGTAATAAAAAGAAAAACAGAATGATAAAGCTAAAAGCAACAAAGAAAAAAAAAGAAAGAGAAAACGATGAGAAACTCAAGAAGAACGGGGCAAAGAATGTGATGCACGAGAAAGAATGAAAAATAAAATTGAGAAAACTTGGAAAATTACTTAGAAAATAAGAAAGAAAGAAAGTAAGATAAAAGTGAAAGGAGAAATCTACGTAAAACGAAGAAAAAAAAGTTTCCTTTGTTTTGGCTACATTTTTGAAAACTTAAAAAAATGAAAAAAACAGGTAAGGTAAATTCTAAAGAAAGAAAGAAAGAAATTTTGAAGAAAGAAAGAAAATAAAATTGCTTTTGGGATCAAAGCGAAAGATGTCAATATACCTTCAAAAGAAGAGAAAAAAATCAAAGAAAAGAAAGAAGTGATGAGAAAGTGAAGAAAGAACGAGTCAAAAGAACGTGATGCATGAGAAAGAATGAAATAAATAAAGAAAATGCTAAAAGCGAAAAGAAAAATCTACGTCTAACGAAGAAAAAAAAAAGAAAAAAAATCAAAAAAACGTAAAGAAAAGTTTTTGAAGAATTTAAATGATGAAAAATTTAAACGTTATTTTTTTTAAATACAAAATACGAAAAAAAAAGAATGACAAAGCTAAAAGCGAAGGAAGAAATCTACGTAAAAAAAAAAAAAAATAAAAAAAAGAAACGATTCAAAACTGAATATCAAAAAAACACGGGATGAATTTAAAAACAAAAAAAAAATGGAGAAAAACAAAGAATATATATAATCTAAACATGTTTTTACTAACAGGTTACTCGTTTATTTATTTCGGTAACATAAAATGTTGACGTACAAGAGGTGATGAATTCTTCGAGGGTTTATCTTTCTAGCTGTTTGGCCATTGTGGGCTTACGACCACATGACGTTCAAACAACTCAGAACCGAGATGGGTGACTACATGGGAATACCACGTGCTGTAAGCTTGGATGTGCAGGTGGTGTAATAGATAATGACTCGGAATTGTTAATTGGAGAGCTGAGTTCCAATTCAAGTTGGGTTTGTTATATTCACTTATGGGCAAATACTCTTGGGAAAGATATAAATCCATGGCATTCTCCCCTATTATTGATTAATTAGAAAGGCAGAATTCACATTGGGAAATTGAAAAATGTTTTCCAGAAAGTATAATATACAATAAATTAAAAAAGTAAAATTTCATTAGAAACATCAGTTTAGCCCGATGAAGTCCTAAAGAACAAAACGAGTCACGTCTGTTTTGTCATAGTCCGCCATCAATAAAATTATAAACAAAGAAAAGAGTACTTAATTGTTATGTAATATCAGTCCTCCTATATGGTAGTGAATGCTGGACAATCTCCTAAATGATGAAGAAGAGAAAAAGATTAATTTGAAAAGAAAACTGTTTCAGTCCTCGTATTAGTGAATGTTGGACAATCTCTTCACAGATGAAGAAGAGGCTTTTGTAAGAGAAACAAAGAAAAGAGTACTGAACTTTATTTAATATCAGTCCTCCCCGATGGCAGTGAATGCTGGACAATCTCCTCACAGATGAAGAAGAGACTTTTAAGCAAGAAAAGAAAAAAAAGTACTTCAGACTGTTATTTATCAGTCCTCAAATAAAGCAGTTTAATGGTTTTTATTTGAAGAATAGAAGAGACTTGTAATACTGAAAAAAAAAAGTATTGAACTGTTATGTAATATTTTTCCTCCTATATGGCAGTGAATGCTTGAAATCTCCTCACCGATGAAGAAGAGACTTGAAAGAATTCAAAGAAAATACTGAATTGTTATGTAATATCAGTCCTTCTATATGGCAGTGAATGCTGGACAATCTCCTCACAGATGAAGAAAAAAAAGCAAGAGAAACAAAGAAAAATTTCTATTCTGAACTGTTATGTAATATCAGTCCTCCTATATTTTTTTTGCTGGACAATCTCCTCACAGATGAAGAAGAGACTTGAAGCAAGAACAAAGAAAAGAGTACTGAACTGTTATTTAATATCATTCTCTCCTATATGGCAGTGAATGCTTGACAATCTCCTCACAGATGAAGAAGAGACTTGAAGCAATAGAAACAAAGAAAAAAAGTACTGAACTGTTATGTTTATCAGTCCTCCTTATGGCATGAATGCTGGACAATCTCCTATAGATGAAGAAATTAAACTTGAAGCAAGAGAAACAAAAGAAAAGTGTACTGAACTTTATGTTTCAGGAACCTATATGGCAGTGAATGCTGGACAATCTTAGATTACAGATGAAGAAAAGACAAAAACAATAGAAACAACCAAAAGTGTACTGAACTGTTATGTAATATCAAAATATGGCAGTGAATGTTGAACAATCTCCTCAAAGATACAAGGAAAGACTTGAAGCAATTTCTTTTTTGAAAAGTATGAACTTTATGTAATATCAGTCCTCCTATGGTCTCCACTGGATTAATCACCCCAGGATGAAGAGAGAGACTTAAGGCAGCAGAAGAAAAGGAAAAATCTGAACTTTAGACATCAGATTTGAATGAAGGAGAATCTCTTTTAATCCAGAAACAAGAAACTCTTTGAAGAATAGAAACAAACCTGGTTTTTTACTGAACTGTTATGTAATATCAGTCCTCCTATATGGCAACTCTGAATGCTGGACAATCTCTCTCAAAGGAATGAATTTCACTTGAATACAAGAGAAACAAAAATTAAAGTAATACTGAATTGTTATGAATATCAGTCCTTCTATATGGCTGTGAATTAAATTACAATCTCCTTGAAGAAGAAAGCAAAGAGAAACAAAAAAAAAGAGTACTGAACTTTATGTAATTTCAGTCCTTCTTTATTTTTTTTTATGCTGGAAATCTCCTTTGAGACTTGAAGCTAAATAAACAAAAATTCAAGAGTACTAACTGTTATGTAATATCAGTCCTCCTATTTAATCAGTGAATGCTTTTTTCCTCACAGATGAAAAGAGACTTGAAGAATAATTTTTTTAAAAAAAAAACTGTTAATAATATCAGTCTTCCTATATTTTGGATAATCTCCTTACAGATGAAGAAGATTTCATTAGCAAGAAAACAAAGAAAAGTTACTGAACTGTTATTAATATCAGTCCTCTTATATAAATGTGAATGCTGGACAATCTCCTTACAGATGAAGAAAAGACTTGAAGCAAGAGAAACAAAGAAAAGTGTACTGAACTGTTATGTAATATCTGTCCTCCTATATGGCAGTGAATGTTGAACAATCTCCTGGAAGATGAAGAAAAATGACTTTTACTAGTAGAAACAAAAAAAAAGTGTACTGAACTGCTATTTAATATCTGTCCTCCTATATGGCAAAATACTGGATAATCATTGGATGAAGAGACTTAAGGCAGCAATTTGAAAAGGAAAAATTCTGAACTTTTCATGCCAATATCAGTCCTCTCTCATGACAATGAATGCTGGAGAATCTCCTCACAGGTGGAGAAGAGACTTGAAGCAACAGAAATATGGTTCTATCGAAGGATGCCGACAATACTATGGACTAAACATGGAAAATGGAATTTAAAAAAATACACTTATACATAGCATTAGTAAGCAACAGTTGAAATTTCTAAGACCCATAATGAGGAAAGAGGGATTGAAAAATTTGACACTCACGGGAGATATTGAAATCAAGAGAGACAGAGGAAAGTAGCAGATAACTTATCTAAAGAGATTGTGTAAATGTTTGGTAGAACAGGGATTAGGAGAGACAGCAAAAAAGACACATTTTACTACAAGTTAAAAAGGATAGGAAATTGTAGAGACTTAGAAGCACTTTAAATTTCTTCTGTTAGTTTATTCCAGGGATCCGGAAAGTGGCTTATATCGACCATTAGTGACTGTCTCAGACAGTGGTTCCCAGTTAAAAGAAATCAGAGAGAGGGTTAAAGGGAAATAACTACATATTCGAAGTCAGAACATTATCATTGATAACTCTCTCCTCCAATTTGCAGCCCTCAGTTACTATATTCTTAATACTTGATATAATGCAAACATATCATAATGAAAAAATCTGTTAATAATTAAGTCTGTTTATATTTCTGAGATGAGGTATTATGTACATTATTCGGACTATTGTCCTCGTCGCCATATTGTCCGGCCTTCTTCAGGTGGCTGGAATGTCAAACTGAACCCTTTATTTCGCTCTCTGGTGTAGACTGTTCTAGTTCCACGTGCCATGTCTAATGGATGTCAATTATCTCCTATTAATTCCCATCTCCAAGCTATTCACCACCTTAACCGGGTATTGAACTCACACTCTTTGGGTTCTGTCACTGGATCTAACCAACGCCTTTATCCACTGCGCCATGCGTCCTTGAGTTCAATACCCAGTTTTTTTTTTGTCCGTCCGTCCGTCCGTCCGTCCGTCCTTTCTTTCTTTCTTTCTTTCTTTCTTTCTTTTTTTCTTTCTTTCTTTCTTTCTTTCTTTCTCAGACCATCCATTTTTTCTTCGGTTTTTTGTTCTTTCTTTCTTCCTTTGTTTGTTTGTTTCTTTCTTTCTTTCTTTCTTTCTTTCAAATTTTACTTACTTTTATGTAGATTTCTCCTTTTGCTGTTAGCTGTTTCTTTCTTTTTTGTTTCTTTTTTGTTTCGTTTCTTTCTTTCTTAGATCTTATTTTATATTTTTTCTTCAGTTTTTGTCCTTTCTTTCTTTCTTTTCATCATTTTATCCACATATTCCTTCTTTTTTCCTACTTCTTACATTTCTTTCGCTTTCATTCTCTCACGTCTTCTCTCAATATTTTTCCACACTTTTCTCCTTGTCTACCCTTCGCTAAACATTCCCGAACCACTCCCAAATAAAAAAAAAAAAAAAAAACATTTCGGATGTCACAGCGTATTTTCCTCAATGAGATTTTACAAATTTCTAATTTTCTGGTTGTTTAAATAATAATAATTATAAGAATAATTACTTTTTTTTTTTCTCTCGAATTAATAGATTCTTCAAAGACATGTTGATTCACAGCATATATAGCCGAACACGCCCTCATCACTGATGCTTTATATAAAGGCATGTAGATTACCGACCTGGTGTCTCCAGATGATTTAATTTTTCACCGAAAGGCAAAGGACGAAGATCCGGTCGAATCCGAAGTCTGTTTGATATTATCTGGAGGTAAAAGAAAAAACAATTTATTTCATTTATCATAATGTTTACATAAGTACACTTATACACACACACACACACACACACACGCGCGCGCGCGTTCATATTTATATATGGGCATTGATAGAAATATATATATATATATATATATATGAATTCATTGTTATATGTGTGCATTGATATATATATATATATATATATATATATATATATATATATATATATATATATATATATATATTATATATATATATATATGCGTGCAATTTATATATATATATATATATATATATATATATATATATATATATATATAAATGCATTTGCATATATGTATTTATAAATAAACACACACACCCGTATATATATATATATATATATATATATATATATAAATATACTATATTGGCGTCAACCATTAAATCATATATATATATATATATATATATATATATATATATATATATATATATATATATATATATATATATATGTGTTTTGATATATATATATATATATATATATATATATATATATATATATATATATATATATAAATCGGACTGTTTGTCTGATGAGTGCAAAAACATGAATACCCATTTTGTATATATATATATATATATATATATATATATATATATATATATATATATATATATTAGAATTAACTGATTTAAAATATGGTTACTTCGCTTTACAGTAATTACGATGTTTCAAAAACAGAAGCTAAAAACTTCAAATTTAATTATATTTATAAAATTCGATTGAAGGTGAAACAGAAGTAATGCTTTTAATTTAATTATATATATATCGGTTTTTTGAAACATAGTAATTCCTGTGTAGCGAAGGAACCATTGTTTAAATCAGTTAATTTATATTTATGCTCTGTAAATTTACATTGAACACTGTTTTGTAAAAATAAAAAATACAATAACACCGGATTATGTATATATATATATATATATATCTATATATATATATATATATATATATATATGTATCTATATATATATATATATATATATATATATAAATAAATACACATATATATGTATGTATATATATATATATAAATATATATATATATATAAATATAAATATATATATATATTATACACATATATATATATGTGTGTGTGTGTGTATGTGTCTGCGTGTGTGTGTCTGTGTGTGTGCGTGTGTGTGTAAAGTATACAATGGTAAAGGAACATTTTGTAGGTTTTTATTAATTTTATTTCTATTATGTTTTATTTTTTGTTTTTTGAGACTAAATGCACAGGGAAAATCTTTTTAGTGTTTATTGGCATTTGCTTGTTCAATTAATGCTTAAAACATATGAAGAACCTCTAATTGTAGAAAAGATGTTTGACGCTTCTTCTCTTTAGAACGTTAACGATCATGGCTCTCCACAATTTCCAGTCCATTGTAGCTCTTAATATATTTTGTCTTTCTGTTATCTGTCCTAAACCTTGTTCCGCCATCCATTTACTCAAGCTCATTCTTATTCGTCTATGTGCCGTGTCCTTTCATGACATTGGTGATCATGGCTCTCCACAATTTCCTGACGTTTGTAGCTCTTAATAAATATTGTCTTCTTGTTATCTATCTCAAACCCTGTTCCGCCATCGATTTAGTCCAGCTCACTTAGTTATGTTTTGTTGTCTTGTTGCTCCCTTGCTTTCAATCGGTCCTGTGAGTATCAGATTTTCCGAGTCTTCTTTCCTCGCTATATGCCCTGGAAATTAAAACTCTCTCCTCCTGAACTGTATAAGTTCCCTTTTTGTTTTCATTTTCTTTAAAACTTCGTCGTTGCTCACATGTTCGCTCCATGTATCCTCAGCATCCTTCTGTAGAAACACATGCCTGTTGTCTCAAGAGAGGAGCTTGTTCAGCATTCAATGCCAAATAGGAGGACTGATATCACGTAAAAGTTTAGTATCTGTTCTTTGTTTTTTTTTTTTTTCTGGTTTCAGCATTAAAAATCATTTAGCTGGTTTCGGCAATAAATAATCCTCTTAAACCGACTCACAACTTGTCAAGTTTATAAATGTTTTCTTATCTCTTCCCGATTTAAGCATGTTTATCTCTCTCTCTCTCTCTCTCTCTCTCTCTCTCTCTATATATATATATATATATATATATATATATATATATATATATATATAGATAACTAGACTCGTTTCGAAAAACCCTCGAATTTTTGATTTGCTAATCAAATCAATCTCGAGGGAAAAAAAAGTTTTAAAAAAAGAAAGAGCTACAAACATGAACTTCTGCCGACAAAAAATCGCACAGATGCAGGTCTGAAGCCCAAAGAAAAAAACCCGATACGAGTAACAACTAACTAACAAAAGAGCTCAATACAACCGTAGAGCAGACCTAGATACACCTAGTGAGCCAGACAAACCTACCTAGGTTTCACCTAAACGGATCGTCAGGAAAGTTTCCCTGACGATCCGTTTAAATGAAAAAACAAGGTTTCACTAGGTCTATATATATATATATATATATATATATATATATATATATATATATATATATTTGCGTATTTAGACAGCAAATTCTCATTTAGATATGTTTGATTCAATAAATTACAAACATTATGTCTGCTAATTTTTAATTATAGCATATAAGAAAAAATTCCATAATGGATAATTTTTTTCACGTCCTAATGAACGCACAGCACATTGTCAACCGTTTTGCATTTAAATGCATAAGGAAAAAAATACTGTAATGGATAACAACGCACATGTTTGTATAAATACTTATACTAATGAACAACCTATAGTTTTGTACTACTTGCACCCCTGAAGATGATCTTGGAAAAAGATCGAAAGTACTTGGGAAATGAAAATAAACGAAAACAGCATTAGCACATCCTTTAATATGAATACAAGGAGGGTTATTTGTGAGTATGAACAGATTTTATTAAAAATTAGCAGACATAATGTCTGTAATTTATTCAATCAGACTCCCCACACACACACACACACAAACACACACACATATATATATGTCAGTCTGTTCATATCAGCCTATCTATTTGGGACATCTATCTATCTATCTATCTATCTATCTATCTATCTATCTATCACTGTCTATTCATTATCTCTGTGTGTGTATCTGTCTGTTAATTATCTATCTATCTATCTATCTATCTATCTATCTATCTATCTATCTATATAAGGTTTTAAAACTCTTTATTCTACATTCAACGCCATCACTTGAGAAGTCACCAGAAGTGTCGAAAGAAAATGACTATTTTTGTAGTGATTTTATAACATGTTTATGTTATAATATATATATATATATATATATATATATATAATCTAAATGTACTCCTAATTTTGCATGATAATATATACTCATATAACGATATATACACAGACATGCACAGACAGACAGATACACACCCACACATATATATATATATGTTCATTTATTTCTTAGAGATCTTATAAGAAAAATATATCCTCTGCCAGAGAGCAGATATTTGTCTAATACAATTTCTTGAATATTCAGGTCGTTAGATGGAAATAAATAAATATACTGTTTAATAAATAAATGAATAAAAAGAGAACATCTACCCAAATATGGTTATCCATTAAAAATAACGTTTAATAATAAATTATGTCGGATTAATAAATGATAAATCCATTCTGTGTGCCTGTGTTTGCTGTGTCAGTGTACTTATATACAGATGTAGCAGTTATCTCCCTTTAATTTTCTACGTGTCTTTTCGCTTAAGTAAACCATTCAACTAAGTCAAAATTCGATTTAATGCTTTCAGGAGGTCTTCGACTAGTTCTGTGTAATTTTCAGCTCTTTCCTTGCCAGAAAGTTGGTTGGTACTGACTTGAAAGCTTCCCGTCTAGTCTTTTTCTTTACCCCGAAGTATTCTGTTAAAATTTGAATCCAAAATGTTTACGAATCTGGAGACTAGCAAAGATGCCTTCCTTTATCTTTGCTTTACTTATCGCGGGAAATTTATTCTGCTGCCTTTACTTATTGTTTTAATATAATCACCTGAAAGACTCCTTTCTGTCACCCCACCCCATTAGCATTGCTGATGCTCACCTCCAGGAAAGATTAGATTCACTTTGTCGTGCTTGGCAGTTTTTCACTCCTGAATCCATTGCGCATCCTCGAACGAACGTTTTCTACAAACATCAAGTAGAAATAGTATATTAAATCCATTGCTAGGTTTTCTGCTAAGAAAGTTGGTTCACTGTGTCGTGCGAGACAGTTTTTCTCACCAGAATCTGTCTTACATATTTATAAGTGTACCAGTCGTCCATACTTTGAATATTGCTGCCACATATGGTCCGGTGCTTCTACTGTATATTTAGAGATTCGTGATAAAATACAAAGAAGAATTTATCTTGCATATTTATAAGTCTACCATTCATCCATACTTTGAATATTGCTGCCACATATCGTCCGGTGCTTCTGCTGTATATTTAGAGATTCTTGATAAAATGCAAAGAAGGATCAGTAATATTATTAACGACGTTATACCAAGATGTTTCTTATGACTTCAGTGAGTCATACCCCAGTTTTCTGTAACTTTATGCTCTTTCATTAACCAGAAGGTTGCATACCACTGATTTGAAAGCTTTCTGTGCAGTTCTCTTTTTTTTCTTTTACATCCAAAAGAAGTTTACGAATCTGGGGACGAATAAAGATGACTTTATTTCTATTTGCGTCACTTATTCTCGGATATTAATTCTCTACATACTCGAATGTTGCTTTTATTTTCTCCATAGACTTCATGGAAATTTTTATAAGATGTGAAGAAGAATCAGTAATATTATTACCTGGACTCTGGACTCCAGTCATTTTCACACCGCCGTAATGCAGCCATTTCTATAAATACTTTCATGGTAACTGATTCGATGATATCTTCGCTATGATATCTAGAATTCATGAATTTAAGCGCAGTTCTTTTTTATAATTTATCCATCGAAAAAAAAATCACATGAAAAATTGTATAAAAAATAAATCAAATCACCTTCTCTTGTCATATTCAATGAAAGATGCATATATATATATATATATATATATATATATATATATATATATATATATATATATTGTCTTTCTCACTGAGAGATCTGGGCATATGATAAAAAAAATATATTAAGAAATGAACATTAAAAGAACAAGAATTAACGATTGACATTGCATTAAACTTTTGAAGATCAAAGTTGACTGGAAAGCATAAAGTCAGAAGAAAACAAAATTACAATCGAGAAATACAAGAGCTGAAAGAGCATAGAACTTGCGGTTGCATCTAGCCATTTCGATTGTAAAATGACTAGATCTAGCTGACAATCTCAGACCTATATTTTGGGGCCCTGAAGCTTGAACCGAGGTGGGTGGGACCCCTTCACAACCGACAAGAATGGTGTGGAGCATTCAACTGCCAAAAGGTATGGTATGAATAGATTCTGGCAATCTCAAAATGTCCGTGTTCAAACAGCTTCTCCAACACACCCTGACACATCCCGAGCGGATGCTCCTCTGACTACTACAATCCTAACCTCTCCAAATCCAAGCCTCAACAGTTATCTATCCTACTTATCCTCATAATATGCGATTCCTCCTTTTTCCTTACAATCTCCATTCAGTGAGTGGCCCTTGTCCAAACTGAAATATTTGTCACAAATATATCAAGTGTCTGACAATTGGAGAGGCTGTGAATAGATTATTTAAGCAAGGTAACAAGATCCCTAAAACGCCGGGATTTATTGAGTGTGAAAGATAAAAATTATTAAGGAGAGAGAATTAGAACAATAATTATGACAGAAGATAACGATTGACATTTCGTTTAAATTTTCGAAGACTAAAGATGACTGGAATGCAAGAGAGTTCGACTAATAAGAAGTGCGAGAGAAGAAACTAATAGCATAGAACTTACGGTTGTATCTAGCCATTTTGAACTGTGAAAGGATGAGGCTTTGCAGCCAATCTGGTACTGCATTTAAATTCATAAAATCTAGTTACCATAGAGAAAAGATCATTATAACAATTACTATAAAACATATTTTTAAAAAAGGCACAGAGAAACTTACGTTACGGTAGTGACTGAAGCTGAGATGTCTGAGCGGGACCAATAACATTGCAGATTCATCTTTGCACTTTATCGAGAATCTCTAAATAAATTGCAGAAAGCACCAGTCCAGCGAACCAATTTTCTTTCAGCAACCAGTTAGGATCGAACTCCCTATACAGATATATAACAAGAAAAACTCGCTTCACCCCAAGCAAGGCGGGAAGCCACTAGGACGCAAGGGGTTACAGAAGATTTGGAGCAAGATTAGATAGGAGTGATAGAAGAAAGGATGAGGAGAAGGATAGTGGAAATGATTTTCTAAGCTTAGCTTAAATGTGGCACAAGATCGAATATATGGAGCACCCAGTGATGATCTCACTCACTATTACACCACGTCGAGCTACCCCAGGCATGGGTAAATGTTCCCAGAGAAGGGCCGTTTGACAGTGCCTAAAAGTCATACCACAGTTTGAGCCAAGTTATTTGAATGAAACCGAGGCAACCAAACTGTTTAGAAGCAGTCGATAATTGCCATCAGTCATCGTGGCCGAGGGTTTGATTGTACTGGTCTTATTCAACAACATATTACGCGGAGCACTCACCCAGAAATTTTAACTAAGCCCCGCTCGGCAATGTTTGAATATTGAAGAAATTATGTATATGCCTAGGTGGGCGACTGCGGCAGAAGTTAATTAGTAGGTTAGCCACCTCAACAGACGAACGGCAGGCATTATTATTCACATATCGAATCAACTTATTAATTGGCTTTTAATTAATTGATGTAGACCTTTTTTGTTCAGCGAATTCCAAGTAAAGAAAGAAAATGTCCTATGGCGAGGATTAAAGAAGCAAGGGAAACGATGAAAGCAGATGTTTATGAAATTATACTTGAATTTTGTACCATTTAGCAGTCAGAGGCGGGTATCTATCTATCTATCTATCTATCTATCTATCTATCTATCTATCTATCTATCTATCTAATATATGATTGCGTGCGTTCTTGTGTGGTGTGTCTACTCAGCGCATAATGATTTACGAGTTGTTTATACAGTAAGTATTTTTCTTTTTCTTCAGACAGTTTTTTAATTAAAATATTTTAAAGTTAAAGACATGCACAAAGAGATCCCGCTTTGCTGTTTTGTCCAGTGGTTTGTAGAGTAATTATATATATTTCAGCTTTCTTTAAACAAACAATACTTTAAATATTTAAAGAATAATTTTCGGCATCTTTAAGTAATATTTTCAAGTGAATATGATTTAAAAATATTTTTTGGCATATTAAAAACTATTTTTAAGTTAAAGACATACACAAAGAGATCCCGCTTAGCTCTTTCGTCTAGTTGTTTGTAGAGTAATTATATATTTATATTCCAGCTTTCTTTAAACAAACATATTTTAAATATTTAAAAATATTTTTTTAGCATATTAAAAATTATTTAATTTGATTTAAAGTTCAAATTTGTCCCGGACGTTCTGTTCCTATTAAATGCCGTAAACAATCAATAAAACGTTAAACATGAACATGAAACCGGACCAATGATGAGACGAACAAATTGAAATATTTAACTGAATCATAATAAAATTAAATTTCATTTCAATGTAATGTCGAAATCACCTTCAGTGTTTTATAAGCTGAACCGTCAGTGAACCACCGAGTCACGGGTAGTTTAGTGACGCAATAAAGGCCGATTGCTTCATAAATAAGGCAACGCCCTACTTCTAAAGAGCTGTAATTAAAACTATGTCTGCAAGCGTTTAACGACTTATTCTCATCTAGAAATTATTAATTCAATAGTTCGTGTGACAGAAAGTTATCTATCTTGATAGCTATCTATCCATCTGTTTATCTATCTCGATGGTGCCGAGGGCGTTTATTTTTCTAACAAGAAACAGGCCGGTAGATATAAGTAAATAAATATACTATTTAATAAATAAATAAAAAGAGAACATCACCCCAAATATGTTTATTCATTAAAACTAACGTTTAAGCAATAAATTAAAATAGGTCGGATTAATAAATGAAAAATCCATTCTTGAATATATACATTATCTATCTATCTATATATATATCTATCTATCTATCTATCTATCTATCTATCTCTGCTTCAGTCTCTTAATATCTATCTATCTATCTATCTATCTATCTATCTATCTATCTGTTTGTCTGTCTCTGCTTCAGTCTCTTAATATCTATCTATCTATCTATATATCTATCTATCTATCTATCTATCTATCACGACATATGTTTTCGACTAATAGTGGGTAATTGAATGACAAACTAGACAAAATTCGTGTGTAAAGGGTTTTGTCATTAAATGAACTTTTTCAGACTAATAACATTTTTTGATAGGGTACATCTCAAAATTGATCGCTGCCTTTAAGTATTGCATTAATATTTTAGCTTACCTTTTAAAAGTTCAGCGACAGTTCTTCTGTCGCCACTGAATTTAAAGACAATTTGATGCGCGTAGGTCTTTACTTTCTGTACAAACCATTGTTTTTATTTCATGGGTGACTTTCGCTGAGTATTGTTTCGTTCATTTACAAGCCAAAACACTAAAGGTTTTTGCAGACGAGTATAATTACTTATATTTATAAGATTATATATATATATATATATATATATATATATATATATATATTATTTGTTGGATCAAATTTGTTAGCTCTATCTCTGATATTGAGCGCTTTCTAATAAGTAGCGTGCATATAATATATAAATAATTATATATATATATATATATATATATATATATATATATATTTATATTCACATTTAACACATATATATATATATATATATATATATATATATATATATATATATATATATATATATATATAAATTATGAATAAAAATGACAATAGGAAAACTGGTAATTGCTGACGCGTTTCGTCCAATGTGGACTTTATCAAAGCAAAATACGATAAAGTCCACATTGGACGAAACGCGTCAGCAATTACCAGTTTTCCTATTGTCATTTTTATTCATAATTAAATCGGAGACCGATTTTCGGAGAAATTTATATATATATATATATATATATATATATATATATATTATGACAGTTGAATGAGAAAATAGTAAAAGCTTATGTTAGGAGTTTCAACCTTCGAAAGGATTTCTTCAACCAAATTAGTTACTGTATTTAAACTCCAGTCTTCCATGAATCTCTCACGTACATTCATATCTGCTCAAAGCGCATCCAAATGTAAACAAATGACGTCACACATTATGAAATGGACAAAGACCGACAATTATTTTAAGACATTTTTATGTTTATACATTCTTTTTATAGAATTTCTTCAACCAAATTAAATAATGTATTGTATCTATCTATCTATCTATCTAACTATATATATATATATATATATATATATATATATATATATATATATATATATATATAAGTGGTAAGTGGATGGAACGAACTGGAATAAACATTAGTTAAAATTTGATGGTTATATTTCTGTTCTGATTGCTCCATTGTAAATTTTTGTCCAGGTTCATAAGACATGTCGCCATTCTTGATAAATCTGCTGCTATTATTAAAAAAAAACACTGATAAAAAAAAGTGTAGGAAGTTAAATAAAGCCAGCTAGACTGTGCGTCGAGACATATTTGAAACTGCACACCCTCAATAAAATTTTAAAGGCTTCGGAAACGGCATCCCATTGAAATCTGCATTATGAGAACAAAAATATAATGTCTTCTAGAACGTCCTGCCATTGACCTCTGCATTATGAGATCAAAAATACGAAGCCTTTTCGAACGTCCCATCATTGACCTCTGCATTTTGAGGTAATAAAAAATTTCATACTTTCTGAAAGCCCTTCATTGACCTCTGAATTATGAGATAAGAAATATAAAGCTTTCTGGAAAGCCCGCCATTGACCTCTGCATTTTGAAATAAAAAAAAGAGTCACACTTTCTTAACACCCCAACCAATTGACCTCTGCCTTATGATATAAAAAAATTTACTACTTTCTGAAACGGCACCCCATTAATCTCTGCAATATGGGATAAAAAAATATAAAGCCTTCTGAAAAACCTGCCATTGACCACTGCATTTTGAGATAAAAAAAAAACGCCATACTTTGTAAAAGTCCCCACCTCAATTGACCTCTGTATTATGAGATCAAAAATATAATACTTTTTGAAACGGTCCGGCACTGATCTCTGCATTATGAGATCAAAAAATATAAAACCTTCTGAAAAACCCACCATTGACCTCTGCATTTTGAGATTAAAAAAACGCCATACTTTCTTAAAATCCCATTCCCAATTGACCTCTGCATTATGAGATCAAAAATTGTAATACTTTCTGAGACGCTCCCCCCCCTTGATCTCTGCCTTACGAGATCAAAAAAATATAAAACCTTCTGGAAAGCCCACCACAACCTCTGCATTATGAGATTAAAAAGATGTAAAGTATTCTACAGTATTTTATATGGATTTTCCGGATCTTAGAGTTTCAGTCAAGATGCACTGACAGTTTTGCAGTAAGTTCTAAATTTGAACATATTTTAAACAATTCAAGGAAAATTATTTGAATTTCATACTCCGATATTTCTTACTTTTAATGCACTTTTTCATTTCCCTCTTTACTTTTTTTTTAGGGCCGCCCAGTGACATTCAGAAATCAAGATGAATCAATTCCAAGATAGAAAACGCTTTATGGCATCATCCAATCCAAGCAATTTCAATAAAGGCGCTAAATATAGGGAAATTATGGAACCTATGTCCAGATTACCTATGGACTTCCATAGAAGGTACATGAATTACCAAGGCCGAATGATCGAACCGAAGTTAGCTGAATTTTACAGAAAATACTATTTTGGCGATCAAAACGTTACTGGTGACAGTCATCAAAATTATTATTGGTACCCGTATCTTGCCGGATATATGAAAAGAGACTGGTATCCACACTTCGTTCGTCAAATGAATTCTCCAGAAAGATTCATGGATCTTTCTAATTACCAGATGGACATGCAAGGACGCTGGAAAGACATGCAAGGGCGTTTTACAAATCCGTTCAGTTTTGAAAATCAGTGGAGGCGATACAAATTTCCATGGTTTTCCCCGCACATGCATTTCAATAATTACTGGCATTTTCTGCTTCACCCCGAGAGATGGATGGACATGTCTGGGTACCAGATGGACATGCAGGGACGCTGGATGGACATGCAGGGACGCTACACAAACCCTTTTAATAACCAACATTTCCCCAGATACCACCCATATATGTCAAAGATTTGGCGTTTTATGCATTGGCCGGCCAGGTATATGGACATGTCAGGCTATCAGATGGACACGCAAGGACGCTGGATGGACATGCAGGGACGTTACAGCAACCCATTCAACCATTTCGGGTACAGGAGACAAGGTCACTATCCTGGGTCCTTTTACGGTCGTAATATGTTCTACCCCGAGAGATGGATGGACATGTCTGATTATCAGATGGACACACAGGGCCGCTGGATGGACATGCAGGGACGCTACACCAACCCGTTTAACCAGTTCGTTAACAGCAGACAAGGTCATCATCCTGGCTCTTCTTATGGCCATCATATGTTCTACCCCGAGAGATGGATGGACATGTCTGATTATCAGATGGACACACAGGGCCGCTGGATGGACATGCAGGGACGCTACACCAACCCGTTTAACCAGTTCGGGTACAGCAGACAAGGTCATCATCCTGGCTCTTCTTATGGCCATCATATGTTCTACCCTGAGAGATGGATGGACATGTCTGGATATCAGATGGACACACAGGGCCGCTGGATGGACATGCAGGGACGCTACACCAACCCGTTTAACCAGTTCGGGTACAGCAGACAAGGTCATCATCCTGGCTCTTCTTATGGCCATCATATGTTCCACCCTAGAGATGGATGGACATGTCTGGATATCAGATGGACATGTCCGCTGGATGGACATGCAGGGGATGGTTCAGGTTTTGTTGCAGACAAGGTCATCATCCTGGCTGGCCATCATATGTTCTACCCTGACATGGATGGACATGTCTGGATATCAGATGGACACAGGGCCGCTGGATGGACATGCAGGACGCTACACCAACCCGTTTAACCAGTTCGGGTACAGCAGACAAGGTCATCATCCTGGCTCTTCTTATGGCCATCATATGTTCTACCCTGAGAGATGGATGGACATGTCTGGATATCAGATGGACACACAGGGCCGCTGGATGGACATGCAGGGACGCTACACCAACCCGTTTAACCAGTTCGGGTACAACAGACAAGGTCATTATCCTGGCTCTTCTTATGGCCATCATATGTTCTACCCCGAGAGATGGATGGACATGTCTGGATATCAGATGGACACACAGGGCCGCTGGATGGACATGCAGGGACGCTACACCAACCCGTTTAACCATTTGGGGTACTATAGGCAAGGTCACTATCCTGGCTCTTTTTACGGTCCTAATATATCCTACCCAGAGAGGTGGATGGATATGTCTGGTTATCAGATGGACACAAAAGGACGCTGGATGGACACTCAAGGACGATACACCAACCCCTTCAACCAATACATGTACAACCGCCAAGAATCCAATCCTGGGTACGTTTACGGTCGTGGCATGTTTTATCCCGAGAGAAACATGGTCATGTCTGCCTCTCAGATGGACAATCAAGGACGCTGGAAGGATCCGTATGATGACTACGTGAATACGACTATTGGTTATGGCGGCCAGAGAAATATTTTCGACGATGATTTTGGTAGCGATCAAGAAAGATCCTTATGGGAACCGCAGATGTATATGGGCACTTTTGACAACATGGACATGCAGCGCCATCATATGAGAAAAATAGATAACATTAACCAATATGAATCTCCTTATGGCTATCATCACCAACCCCAGATGTTTAATTCCCATGGTTCTCCTAACAGGTATAGAAATATGATGGGAAGTGTTTATGAATTTTAAGTGTATTACCACAGTCCCATAAAGAGTTATTTGTATATATTTTTCTAGCTGTTGGAAACGCTCATTAGGTTTCAGGTTCATAGGTCCTAACAAGGACATTTTTATATTACGTTTAAACCTGACAACAGTAATTAATGACGAGGAGAAAGAGGTAAAAATCAAATGCAAAAAGACGGAATGTATGGTCATCAGTAAAAGGAACAGCCTAATATGCGAAGTAGAAACTGAAGACACCAAACTGAAGTACAAAAAATTTAAATATCTATGAAGAGACAGTAAATGCGATATAGATTTCTATTTCCTTAATTCTTTTTCGCATATCGTTTGAAACTTAGTAACATCATGTTTCTTAGTGGCTTTATTGCCTTGCTTCTAGTGATTAAAAACAACTTTCTGAGTGCAACAAAATCTATTTTTTATCTATTATATTTATCTATATCTATATAATAGTATCTATATATACATAACACTACAATTCTGATCTTGTATGTATGTATGTCTGTTAGCGAGATAAAGCTAAAACAATACAATTTGAGTTAGGAGTCATGATTGCACACGTCCTGTGGGGAATTTTAAAAAAATAATTTCACCCCAAGCAAGGCAATAAAACCACTAGGATGCAAGGGATTACTGAGTATTAGAGAATATGAGAAAAAAATATACTGTTAAGGAGAGAGGACAATAATAGAACAAGAAAGAAGAAGACAGTTGATTGACATTGCATTTGAATATTTGAAGATCAAAGTTGACTGGCAGGCAAGAAGCCGGAATAGAGTTCCACAAGCGAGAAGTGCCCGAAAAGAAAGTGAGCATAGAACTTAAGGTTACATCTAGACACTTCAACTATGAACTGACGATACCTTGACACCAATCTTGGCCTGCGCATAAATTCATGAAGTCTAGGTACCATAGTGAATAGTTCATCCGAATAAGTATCCTGAAAGTAATTATAGAAAAGGCACAAAGAAACTACGTTACGACGATGGAAAAGGGGAAAATCGAGATGTCAGGTCAGGAGCAATAATATTGCAGATTCTTCTTTGGATTTTACCAAGAATCTCTAAATATATAACAGAAACACCAGAGCAATTGTTGTCAAATTCAGTCTATGAAATATATATACAAATGTACAACAATTACGGGGCAGAATTCATAATATATGAATTCTGGTCCATAACATTTGCTACATTTCCTATATGAAAGATATATTCAAATGTACAAGTATTATGGGCCATTATACGGTGTTTATCCCATGAAAGTTGTTACATTTTATCTATGAAATATATATACAAATCTACCACTATTATGGGACATTGATAGAATCTGGATTCGACCGGAAATAAAATAAATAAATAAATAAATAAAATGATTCCACGTTGAGTTGAAGGACTTTTAAGCTCATTTTGAACAGACCCCAAAATGTCAGGAGAAAAAGCTTTTGACCTTGTCATTAACTGTAAAAATAATTAAAAAAAGGTAGAAATAAAATATAATAAAAAATTATAATCACAACAAAATGCGTTCAATTATGATTTAATCGATTTGAATTCTGCCATTAAAATGATTGTATATTTTATTAAATGTTTAATATAATTTGTTTTCCAAATGTGCTTTTTTAATTATTTTTTTTATATATCATATTTATGTATATTCAGATAATGCTAAAACTCAACTCTTCTATGTGTGTTCACGCGAATCAACTTAAACGATACATGATACACAAAACAAATTTAGGGGGATATTGTACGTTGAAACCCTGCCGAGTGAAGCGTCAGATGTTATTAAAATTAGATATGAGGTACTTAAGCTAGGTACGGTTTTTTATTTCTGTTTTTACATCATTTTTAATAGGAAATTCATTACTTTTTCGGTACACATTCTTATATCTATCCACATTTATAAACAAAACACTTTCATATTTTATTCCAGTTATTAAATCTATTTAAATCTACATAACACAAATTATATTTACACAATTAGATGCTTTACATTGGAACATTTTTATAAACAAATACTTGAAAGGTGAAGAGTCTATATGTGTTACATGACTTGCTGGCAAATAGATGCACGCTGATTTGCTGCCGTTACGTAATTTGAAATAAATGCAAGGAAGAAGCGATATAAATATACATAATATTTTGAACCATAATACACGTGTTATAAGCTATTATTCCAAATTTTCATGTGTTAAACCTGATATTCAGTGGAACAATTACATTTTTTAACGTCTTTTATGTTTAATATAATTTGTTTACCAAATGTGCGTTTTTAAAAATTTATTTTTTATGTATCGTATTTATGTATATTCAGATAATGCTAAAACTCAACTCTTGTATGTGTGTTCACGAGAATCAGCTTAAACGATACATAATACACAAAACAAATTTAGGGGGATATTGTACGTTGAAACCCTGCCGAGTAAAGCGTCAGATGTTATTAAAATTAGATATGAGGTTCTTAAGCTAGGTCCGTTTTTTTTTCTGTTTTTACAACATTTTTAATAGGAAATTCAGTATTTTTTCGATACACATTCTCATGTCAATCCACGTTTATAAACAAAACACTTTCATATTTTATTCCAGTTATGTCCGTGAAAAATGATAAAAATATATGATAAATTATTACAACATCATAAAATCTATTTAAATCTACATAAAACAAATTATATTTACACAATTAGATGCTTTACATTGTAACATTTTTATAAACAAATACTAGAAAGGTGAAGAGTCTATATGTGTTACATGACTTGATGGTAAATAGATGCACGCTGATTTGCTGCCGTTACGTAATTTGAAATAAATGCAAGGAAGAAACGGTAAAAATATACATAATATTTTGAACCATAATACACGTGTTCTAAGTTATTACTCCAAATTTTCATGTGTTAAACCTGAAGTTTAGGGGACAATAAAAACTTTTTTAACGTCTTTTATGTTTAATATAATTTGTTTTGCAAATATGCATTTTTTAAAAAAATATTTTTTATGCATCGTATTTATGTATATTCAAATAATGCTAAAACTCAACACTTGTATGTGTGTTTACGAGAATCAGCTTAAACGATACATAATACGAAATTTAGGAGGATATTGTACGTTGATAACCTGCCGAGTAAAGCGCCAGATGTTATTAAAATTAGATATGAGATAAAAATTACTTGAAAAGTGAAGATTCTATAAGTTACATGACTTGATGGTAAATAAATGCACGCTGGTTTGCTGCCGTTACGTAATTTGAAATAAATGCGAGGAGGAAACGATAAAAATATACTTAATATTTTGAAACATAATACAACCTGTATTAAGCTATTAGTTCAAATTTTCATGTGTTAACTCTGAAGTTCAGTGGAACACTAAACCTTCTTTTGCGTCTTTAAATACAAATTAAAAGGTGTAATTAATAATAAAATTGATTGTATTGTTACCTCATCCTTTTGCACCATCAACTACTTTTAAAATAAACACTACAGGTTTATGGGTGGGATAGTATATATCCACTAGATTCGAATTGAATCGGATCCCACGTTATGTATATTAAACATTATAATACTAATATTTTACGCAGGCTTAAAAATGCAGGAAAAGTTTTTTTTAAATATTGATGGGCTTTCGTATCTGTGAGTTTAAATATATTTAGCCAATTATTATCTTAATATATAGTAATTATCAGGGATTTATTTATTAATAAATAACAATAGAAAAACAGAACCCCCAATTTATATGCAATATTATATTATACTCTTATGCAATATCAGTCCTCCTATACGGTTGTGAATACTGAACAATCTTCTCACAGATGAAGTAGCAATAGGAAAGTGCACTGAACTGTTATGTAATATCAGTCCTGATATATGATAGCGAATGCTGAACAATCTCCTCACAGATAAAGAAGAGCCTTGATGTAAGAGAAACAAAGAAAAGTGAACAGAACTGTTATGTAATATCTGTCTTCCTATATGACAGTGAATGCTGGACAATCTCCTCACAGATGAAGAAGACTTCCTATATGAAACAAAGTGAATGAAACTGGACAATATCCCTCTAATATGGCAGATGAAACAGATAAAGAAGAGACTTGAAGCAAGAGAAACAAAGAAAAGAGTACTGAACTCTTACGTGTTGTCTATCCTCTTATATTACATTGAATGCTGGACAATCTCCTTACAGATGAAGAAGATACTTGAAGCAACAGAAATGTGGTTCTACAGAACGATGGTTGGAATATTATGGGCCGAACACGTAACCAACGACGAAGTTTTAGAGAAAATGGAAACAAAACGGAAACTTAAAATAACACAAAGAAGTGACAGGGGAATTTGTTAGGATACATGATGAGGAAAGAAGATTTGAAGAATCTGATACTCACAGGACAGATTGAAAGCTAGGGGGAGAGAGGAAACAGTGCATAACTTAACTTGACTAAATGGATACCGGAACAAGGTTTAGGAGCTACATTATTAGAATTGCTTAATATATATATATATGATATTAGTGGTCAATACACACACACGCACATATATATATATATATATATATATATATATATATATATATATATATATATATATATATATATATTTATTAAAGACATTTTTATGTTTAACGTTGTTATTTATAGATACAAGTATTTAAGCAAATGCTCTGTTTATGATAAACAGTATTAAATAACATTTAGCGGCCTGAATGTCCGAGAAATTTTCATAGAAAATATTCGTTTTTTGACAGGATTCGAACCTTGACCGCTCGGCCACAAAGAACCTTACGGCAGACAAGGTCGAATTTACTGTTTATAAACTTCAATCTTCCATGAATCTCGTACATTCATAACTGCTCTGGCGTATCGAATGTAAACAAATGACGTCATATGTTAAGAAATGGAGAAGGTCCGAGAATTTATTTATTAAAGACATTTTTATGTTTAACGTTGTTATTTATAGATACAAGTATTTAAGTATTGTGGCCGAGCGGTCACGGCACGTCAGCATATATGACAGTTCCGTATAGGATGCAGGTTCGAATCCTGTCAAAGAACGAATATTTTCTATGAAAATTTCTCGGACATTCAGGCCGGTAAATGTTATTTAATACTGTTTATCATAAACAGAGCATTTGCTTAAATACTTGTATCTATAAATAACAACGTTAAACATAAAAATGTCTTTAATAAATAAATTGTCGGACCTTGTCCATTTCTTAACATATATATATATATATATGATATTAGCGGTCAATATATATATATATATAAATTTCCAAGAGGATAGAATCCAGGTAGGACTCAATGTCCAGGACAGTCTAATAAAAAAGGCTGAAACACTAATATTCCATGGTTATAATTTATTACATTGGAATCGTAATCACGATCCAATTCATCAACCTACAAATTCAAAAGGAAATCGGAAAATATAACTCCGGGTATAAAAAAAAAAAATTTAGTGACAGTGTATGTGCGGGAGTGGGAAACAAGTTGGAAAGTGAGATGTATGAAAGCTTTAGAGAGGGGGTGTAATAGAAGAAATAAGAACAGGAAAGGCCTAAAGGTGGGGGTTAAAATTTAACAGGGAGAAGTTATTATATATATATATATATATATATATATACCGTGTGTAACAACAAAATGGGATAATTGTCCATCTCACAAAATGTTTAATATGTAAAAAAACAACAAAAAAAAAACGCTAAATTAATTGATTTTCTTTTTTCTAAGTTTTCCGATAATATATTAAGCCATTTTGACGCCATTTGTCGTAAAAGTCATTGAAAAACAATTTGAGTTATTCATTTTGAAAGAGGACAGGTTAAAATCGTTTTGTGTCAGTCCCACTATGTCTTCTCAACCGAGCAATGGTGATAGGGGAAAGATCATTCAGGCCTTCAGTAATGGTACCAACATTCATAATCTGGCTCCCGTCTTCAAAGTCTATTGAAGAACCATCAAGAGAAAGGTGAATAAATCTAAAAACTAGGAAGAGGAGGTCACAACAGGAAGAGGGATCATTGTTTCAACTAATAACTAAATACATTCTTATTATTCAAAGTAGATTATATTAGTGTTATAAAAACCTCAGAGAATTCCAGTAAAATATCTTTAACCATTTCTAAGATACAATAAATTCAAAGCTTAATCTAACATTTGGACAATTTTGCTGTTACACGATTTGAACAATTTTGCTGTTACACACGCTTTGTGTATATCTATATCTATATATCTACATATATATATATATATATATATATATATATATTATAGAAATATAGTCTTAAATATATTATATATATATATATATATATATATATATATATATATATATATATAAAGGTTTTTTCATGAGTATGAACAGATTTTATTAAAAAATTAGCAGACATAAACATTCAGACTGTAATTTATTTAATCAAACATGTCTAAAAAAAAGAATTTGCTGTCTTAATAAAAAAAATTAAAAATATGATATATATATGAAGAAATATAGTCTTTAGATGTGCTATATTTATGAGATAAAGTGCTTTTTATCAGAGATAGAGCGTGTGTAAATATAAAAGTGAACATAGAAGTCAACATCTTAGAGGCGACAGGCTGTTTCATTAGATGCAATCGTCAATGCCTGACGATTGCATATATTTATATATATATATATATATATATATATATATATATATATAATATATATATTTGTGTAAAGTGTGTGTGTGTATTTAAAAAATTTCCTTTCCAAACTATCTTACTGAATGTATCAATATATTTCCAATAAATTGAAGATATATTAATATGTTCCCAGAAAACAAACATATTCGAATACTTATGTTCTTCCCTTAACGTGTACGTTACGCCCTCCCAACAGCGAAAAAATCTACTATTCAGTGTTGGTCGCGAGGAAAGACGGTAAAGACATATCAGGGACGCTGTTTGATTTCAGTGAGAAAAAGAAAGGAGAAGATAGAAAGATCTACAAATCTGTATCCGTCTTTGCGTCATTTTAATCTAGAATACTATACCAATTTTGCAATTGTGCTTGTTCGTTCGTTTCAAAATTTTGCACGTACATTACGCCCTGTCATTAAATCAGAAAACACAATGGTTCATTCTTCTTGTTTGATTGCGAGGATAGACATATCATCGCTTGACTGTCACCTGTCCTGAAAACGGAAGGAAAGACGCTATTTGGTTTTAGGTAAAGAAAGAAAGAAAGAAAAAAAGAAAGAAAGAAAGAAGGAGAGAAAGAAAATATAGAGAAGGCGATAACACATTTGAGTGTTTACAATCTGCTTCATTGAGATAGAAAACATTGTCAATTTCAAATCTTTTCATTTGTATCCTCATACTTCGTTAATGGACCGCATATGATTTTTATTGGCATATTTGGTTAAAGTTGTGGAGCTCACATATTTAACGAGACAATAGGAGAATTTTCACGGGTATTTTATAGTCGTGAAATTTGTAACGAGCTTATTTAGTCCTTAACTTAAGAATTATAATTCATCAGAAAATTAAAATAGGAAAACCGTGAAATCTGCACATGTATTTCTTGTCATATCAAAGGCGTTGTTTGATTTTAGGGAAATAAAAAGGAAAGGAAGAAAAGAAGTAAACTAAGCAAAGTTAAAGAAAGAAAACGGAAGCAGGTAAAGCAAAAAGGAATGACTCAAGAAAAATATAAAAGAAAGAAAGCGATCTAGGAACGTCATTCTCGTGTGTTAAGCGTCTTCTTCAGAAAAATGAAAAGAATACTTGCTAATTTTAAATATTTTGATTTGTACCCGCTTACTTCTTAAATAATGATCTGTCTCCATATTTATGATTGTTATCGTAATATTTTAGTTAAAGTGTTTAGCTCAAATATTTAACGATGATGCTTTGGAAGAATTTCAGCGGATATTTTATAGTTTATTCAATAATTAACTTCGGAATTATGAGGTTTATAGATATATCTCGTTGAAACACCGGTTCCGTAAAACAACCAAAGTTAAGCAACGTCGAGCCTCATCGGTACATAGATGGGTGACCGCTTGGGAATATCAGGTGCTGTAAGCTTGGGTGTGCGGATGGTGTAATGGATAATGGTTTGGAATTGTTAATAGGGGAGACGAATTCCCATACGATCACCGAAGAAAAGCAACGTCGAGCCTGGTCAGTACCTAGATGGGTGACTGCTTGGGAATACTAGATGCGGTAAGCTTGGATGTGCGGGAGGTGTAATAGATAATGTCGGAGTTTTTAATCGTGGAGCGGAGTTCCCGTAGGATCACCGAAGTAAAGCAACGTCGAGCCTGGTCAGTACCTAGATGGGTGACCGCTTGGGAATACTAGGTGCTGTATGCTTGAATGTATGGATGGTGTTATGGATAATGGCTCGAAATTATTAAATAGAGAGTCGATTTCATGTACGGTCATCGAAGTTGAACAACGTCTAGCCTAGTTTAGTAAATTGATGGGTGACAAAATTTAGGAATACCAGATGCGGTAAGTTTTTTATATTCACGTGAAATTTAATGGATAATGACTCGGAGTTATTAATCGTGGAGTCGAGTTTCAGTAGGATCACCGAAGTTGAGCAACGCCGAGCCTGTTCAGTACCAAGATGGGTGACCGCTTGGGAATTCCTGGAGCTGTAAACTTGGGTATGTAGGTGGTGCAAAATGCTTACGGCTATATCACATTGAAACAACGGTTCTTGTACAATCACCGAAGTTAAGCAACGACGAGACTGGACAGTATCTAGATGGGTGACTGCTTGGATGTGTGGGTGGTGTAATAAATAATATCTCGCGTATCGGAGAGACGAGATTTTTTAATTCCCTTTGGGTTCGTTATATTCACTTACGTGCAAATAGCGAAAGATATGAATCCACCTCTTCTCCTCCCAACTATGGGTTAAAGTTGTAGAAAACGAATCAATCAGTCAATGAAATATTAATTATCTGCACCTGCATATCTTTTAGATTTATTTACATTGCCTGGAATGTAAATGTACAGAAACTAACGTAGCCGAAAAGTGGGGGATCAGTTTATATATTGATAGTAATGTAGAATTGATCCCCCACTTTATATCCACATATAATTTCTTGTTTGTTTACCAAATTCTAATGAGGTATGAATCCACCTCCCCCCACACCTGCTTGTATCAGTAAGTCATTATTTTTCAAAAAAATTCTTAGAATCTAAAAATATTTCCTGGCTTTAAATTACTTGGAAAGGGTTGATAAGCCGTAAAAAAAAGAATAAATTAATCAATTTTCTTAAGTTCCTGCAACACTTACACGGTAACCTTATAGCTTGAGTGACTCTTGGGCACTATATTAGAAAGCGAGCTAGGAACGTCACTCTAGTGTGTTAAGCGTCTTCTTCAGAAAAATGAAAAGAACACTTGTCAATATTAAATATTTTGATTTGTACCCGCTTACTTCTTAAATAATGATCTGTTTTCATATTTATGATTGTTATCGTAATATTTTAGTAAAAGTGTTTAGCTCAAATATTTAACGATGATGCTATGGAAGAATTTCAGCGGATATTTTATAGTTTATTCAATAATTAACTTCGGAATTATGAGGTTTATAGATATATCTCGTTGAAACACCGGTTCCGTAAAACAACCAAAGTTAAGCAACGTCGAGCCTGATCGGTACATAGATGGGTGACCGCTTGGGAATACCAGGTGCTGTAAGCTTAGGTGTGCGGGTGGTGTAATGGATAATGGTTTGGAGTTATTAATCGTGGAGCCGAGTTCCAGTAGGATCATCGAAGTTGAGACACGCCGAGCTTGTTCAGTACCTAGATGGGTGACCGCTTGGGAATTTCAGGAGCTGTAAACTTGGGTGTGTAGGTGGTGTAAAAGTACTTTATATACACATATAATTTCTTGTTTATTTAGAAAATTCTAATTAGGCATGAATCCACCTCTCCCCTCCACCTATTTGTATCAGTAAGTCATTATTTTTCAAAAATAAATCTTAGATTCTAAATATGTTTCCTGGCTTTAAATTTACCTGGAAAAGATTTTTTGCAAAAATGAATAAATTAATCAATTTTCTGGGCAAAATTCACGGTAAATATAGCTTGATTGACTCTTGGCTTTATATTATTTTACTTAGTATATTTTTTCTTTTAAACTACGTCTGCAAAGAATTATTATTTTATTATTATTTTAAATTTGTATTATTTTAATTATTATTATATTATTTTCTTATTATTATTTATTATTATTATTATTATTATTATTATTATCATCATCATTCGATTTCTGCTATGGACACACTACCTACCAAGTCTGCGGAAAGACCTAAGGCAGGTCGTGGTGTGTTGTTATGGCCACATTTCATGTTAATTTTTTTTTTTTTTTTTTTTTCTCCGATGAAGTTGCTAGCGTTACATAGACAAAGTTCTCCTTAGTGTGTGTGCTGTACTTAATAAGACAATTTTCTGTATGTCTCTTAAGCTGGGGTTTCCAGGATTCTTTCAATGTGTTGTTTTGTTCCATTTTTTATAATTCCAAGTGCACCTATTACCACTGGTATTATTCTTGTTTTCAATTTCCACATTTTTTTTCTATTTCAATTTCCAGGTCTTTGTATTTTGATAGTTTTTCAAATTCCTTGGTTGCTATGTTTACAATCCGCTGGACAAGCCATATCAATTAGTAGGCAAGTTTTTCTTTCTGGTTTTTGACAATAATGTCCGGCCTATTTGCTTCAATTTTTCTGTCTGTGTGGATGGTATAATCCCATAGAATGGTGACATCTTCTATTTCTGTAACCGGCGCTGGCCGATGTTCATACCAGTGTTTGCTTACACATTTTCCAAAGTGTTTGCACATTGTCCAGTGTAAGTATTGCCCCACTCTATCGTGACGATTTTTATATTCATTTGGGGCAAGTATAGAACATCCTGAGATTAGATGGTCTATTGTTTCTTGGTATTTGTCACAGAACCTGCATTTTGGATCCACATTATTATGTATGATATTTGCCTGAAAATTCCTAGTGAAAAGACTCTGGTCTTGCGCTGCAAGAATAAAGCCTTCAGTTTCAGACTTTAATCCAGATGCTCGTAACCATCGATGAGTATTAACTTTATCAACATTGGGTTTATTTGCATTTCTGGATATTGGCCATGCAGAGGTTTGTCTTGCCAGCGTTGTTTCATCTGTTCAAGGGCTTTATCCTTGGCTTTCTTTTTTTTTTCATATCTTTTGCTGCAATAGTTGGTTCTTGGCTTCTGTTTTGATTTACTACAGAATCTACTAAATGTAAATGTTGTTTGTATTTACTGCCTTCTTTTATTATTGAATATTTTTTTTTCTGTTTTCATGTTGTTTCACTAATTTTATCATCCAGTCATTTGTTGTTTCCATGTAAGTTAGTAAGCCAATAGTTGTTGTCTTGTATGACAATTCTAGCTGAATAAGACCTCTTCCACCTTCTTTACGGGTATTATTATTATTATTATTTAATTATTATTATTATTTTTTTATTAAGATTATTGTAATTTTATTATTATTATTATTGTAATTTTTATTATTTTTTGCTTCCTGTTGTCTTGACATTTTTTTTCAGGTCCCAATGCATTTTTTCATAGATAAAGCCAATTTATAAGGTGTGGTCTGTAAACCTTAACAATTGTTTATCTTTTTCAAAAGGCATGGAAACAATCCATTTAATGAGTCTATTGGAACTTTTTCTAAATCTTTTATTTCAACTATAAGGGTGGAATTATTGATCTCCTCATATGTGTGACATTTTTGAGATTTCGATTTCAAAATCCTTGTATTTTGATAGTTTTTGTTTATCAATTCTTGGAAAGGGTTGATAAGCCGTAACAAAACAAATTATAACTCATGAGAAAATTCCAATAGAAAAACTAAAATTTTTCATGGGTCTTTTTTGTTTTTAATACTCTGCATTTTTTCCTTGTTTATATTTGTGATGAGTATAACATGGTCGGGACATGCGTGAAACTAGGAAGTTTTAAGCAAAATAGGGGGAAAAGGACAACTGTAGTTTCTATTTGAAATAATGAAAGATGCCTTCCAAAAGCTAACCAAAGTAACAATAAAATTTCATTAGGGACAATGAAAAGACTTGCTAAAATCATATATGACAGGCAATGTCAGTGAATGCTGGATAATTTCCTCACAAGTTTAGATGCAGCTCTACAGAAGGATGTTGAGAATACCAAGGACAGCAACAAGGAATTTTTAACGAAATAGGGCATTTGTACTTAGAATCAGAAAGAGAACATTAAAATCGGAAACTATTAATAACTAGTTTAAATGCGGCCCTATGGGGCGTCATTTAAGCTAGCTCCTGAGGAGGGCTCTTAATTGGGCCTTTGGCTTGTCCAGGAGTTTGAGAGTCCCTAAGTCTTTTCATATTCCCAGCATTCGAACTCTCCTGGCTGCCGTTTCATCTGGGGTTTCATTTTCAGAGGATTTCTTTTTCCTCGCTGCAGTCTTGGTCTTTTTTTTTATTGCAACCTGGCCTTCTGTTGGAATAGACATATATTTTCGCGAGTCACAGTGCTGCCGTATGCGACAGGCAACTGTAAACTACAGAACTCATATAAGATTACATTTTAAAAATTCAAGGATAATTCTTCTGCCGCCACTTAAAGACAAGTTGATGTACGTAGGTCCTTATTTTCTGTGCAAACAATAATTTTTATTTCATGGGTGACTTTTGCTTAATTTCGCAAGTAATTTTGATTATTCCCTAATTTATTTCCAAGTTATAAAAATTGTTTCGCACAAAAAATTCGTCGCAAAGTATCACGTAAAATAAATCGCAGTAACCTGGGAATCTAAAATTTCATAATAGTGAGTCCGGATCTGGCTAGGAATGTTTTTAATTTGTCACGGAGTCGGCTTGATTCCAAAAAGGAATGATATGTTGGGCTACAGCCTCTAGAAGTAAAGCTGAAAACGTGTGACACAGAGACACACCGATATTAGCATTTATTATATAGAAGAAGATGAGCTATTGAAAGTTAAAGAATTGTGTCCCTTTAATTGATAAAGGTGTGACACAGTGACATACTGACATTCGCATTTATTATACAGAAGATGAGCTATTGAAAATTAGAGACTTGTGTCCCTTTATTTCAAAAGTGTGACACAGTAACGTACTGATATTCCTATATATATATATATATATATATATATATATATATATATATATTACCGTTCTTGCTCTGATATCCGGTTTGTGTGTTTCCGTTATGTACTTATTGATTTTTTATGAACTCCTAAAAAATTTGCACAATTTTGGTTTTCACCCGGTATATATATATATATATATATATATATATATATATATATATATATGTGTGTGTGTGTGTGTGTATATATATTAAATAATATAGAATTATTTGACTATTTATTTTATGTAAATTCATAACATCATATCATCTGATATGAAAATCACGATATTGATGATGTTTTCCTATCTAATTCAACCATTATCAAGATGACAATTCAACAATATAGATAAACAATTTATAAATGTATTATCTGTTTTTGTTGCATAGAAAGATTCCCAATAATTGGATAAAAATACAACAGCTTAATGTCATCACATGAGCATTGAGTGAAAACGTTTATTTTCGTTGGTTGAAATTCTGTAAACAAAAACAGACATCATTATTTCTTATTCATGCATTGTTTAATATATTTAAAGTAATTTACATAATGGCTTAGCCTTAAGAAAATTAAAACATTTTCAATATTGGGATTTTAATCAAACCATTATTTGTAGTGGATACCGTATTTTGGGAAAGATTTCGAATTTGCTGAAGATTATTTTTTCTCATACCATTTCTTGAATATTCATCGACGAAAAAAATAAATATCATCCAGTCAGTCAAAATATGAAAATGCGTGATACACAAACATTATGTACCTTTCGATACATGACTGACGAGGCAGATCAGATTACAGAAGTATGTTTCTCATTTTTTCAAACGGTAAACCAATCTAATCCAAGACTCCCCAAAAACCTGTTACGTCGTGCTATTTATCTTGATTCATGCCTTTCCTAAGGGTTATTAGCACATAAGTTTATATTTTAAGTAGCTTTAATTATTTGTTTATTTAGATTTTTCTATTTTTTTCTTTTGCTTTTCTTTGCTTCTCTGTTTTGGTGTCAGAAATAAACTTAGGTTACCGGATTTTAATTTCGTCTCACTGTAGATAGCGAAGAAAGAATTTGTTTTCGTGTCTGTATTTGGTAATGAATTCTGTTCGCTTGTTTAGGAGATTATCATTCTAGAAAAGGTAATTATCACTATTTTCTGCTCTCGGTAAATCTTACATTTATTTGTGATTTATTGTTCGGTTGGAAAACAATTTTTGTTATTCTTTTTATTATTTGTTTTTTATATCTTATAATTTGTCATAAAGTACTATCATTTGCATGACTTATATTTCAGAATTTTGTTTTGTACATGTAGATTTATTGCTTCAATGACATTCTGTTTTTCATATATGGTTGACTCACCCGTCATATTTGACGTATGAGGGTCAAGGAACCGATAGCCCAGACACCAGCACATATGATTTGATCATAGTGGTGAAGGCTTTGTGCAGAACCAACCACACTTTTTGATGAGCCGAATAACGAAACCTGTGGCACTAAGTGACACAAGGTCCCCAAACGACCCTCAGCAGGTTTTGAATTCAGAGTTGTCCTTCTCCAACACCCGTTGCAATCCAATGCTATAGAACCCAGTACGTCCTAGTATTTACCCATAGCTGGAGGGAGAAGAAGGAGGAATTAATTTCCCAAGGGTATTATTAGCACGTAATAAGAATGGAATGGATTTGAAATTTTAATTAATGCTGATTCCTCAATCCGAGCGGCTATCCATTACTCCACAATACCTTTTTTATTTTAAATTATAATAAATTGTTTTGGCCATTTGTAATATGCTAATAAATCAAATAAGAAGAGGAAACATACCTTTCCCAAGAGTATTTTACGTAATGTAATGGATTCGACTGAATTTAAACTCGAAACCTTCTGATTCCTCAATGACATATGGCTATCCATTACTCCACAGTGCCTCCTTTTATTATAAATTATAATAAATTGTTTTTTTGTTTTAATAAATAAATCAATAGAAAGAACATTCATAATTTCCCAAGGGTTTAATTTAAGTGAATGTAATGGATTCGACTAAATTTGAATTTTCTCTTTCCTCAATTTTCATTGGCTATCCATTATCTCCACAGTGCCTCCTTTTATTATAAATTATAAAAAAATTGTTTTGTTTGTGTTAATAAATAAATCAGGAGAGAAGAAAGGATTATATTTTCCCAAGGGTATTAGCACGTAAGTGAATATAATGGATTCGACTGGAATATCGAACTCGATTTCTGATATCAATCCGAATCCATTTTCTTTTCCTTTTATTTAAATTATAATAAATTGTTTTCATGTGTTAATCTAAATCAGGGAAAAGGGATTCATTTTTTGGTTTTAAGTCTACAAGAGAAATCCATGTGATTCCTCAATTGCAATAATATTACATTTTTTTTTCCTTTTATTATAAATTAAATAAATTGTTTTGTTTGTGTTAATAAATAAATCAGGATAAATAGAAATTTTTACATTCCCACCAAAAGATGAATGGATTCGACTGGAATTCGAACAGACACTTAAACAATCAGCGGCTGCCCATTTCCACAATGCCTCATTTTGTTTTAAATTAAAAAATTGTTTTGTTTGTGTTAATAAATAAATCATGAGAATTTCATACCTTTCCCAAAGTTATAATTTATGTAATGGATTCGACTGAATTCGAACTCGGCTTTATTCCTTTATGAAATCCATTATCCACTAAATATTTTTAAAATTATAATAAATTGTTTTAAATTTAAAAAATAAATAAATCAGGGAAAGATTCAGAAATATTAGCACCCTAATGTACCGACTGAATTCAACTCGACTTTTCCTCAATCCGAGCAATTACTCCAATGCCTCCTTTTTGTAAAAAATTTTTTTATTGTCTTAAATCTGATTCATACCTTTCCCAAATTAGCACGAAAGTTATAATGGATTCGACTGGAATTCGAACTCGAATCTCTCTGATTCCTCAAACCGAGCGGCTATCCAAACAGTGCCTCCTTTTTGTTGTAAATTATAATAAATTGTTTTGTTTGTGTTAATAAATAAATCAGGAGAGAAGAAGAGGATTCATAATTTTTTATGGTTTAACACGTTAGGGAATAAATGGATTCATTGGATTCTTAACTCAGATCTTTTTATATTCGAGCGGCTATCCAAATTGCCTCCTTTTATTATAAATTAAACCAAAATTGTTTTGTTTTTATTATAAATTATAATATATTCATACCTTTTTTAGCACGTTGAATGTTGGATAACTGGAATTCGAACTTCTTGATTCCTTTCGAAATCCATTACTCCATTTTATAAATTATAAAAATTGTTTTTTTTTGTTAATAAAATTCAGGAAATAAGAAGGATTCAAATTTTTCCCAAATTATTTTCTGAATGTAATGGATTCTATCTCGAACTCGGCTCTCTGATTTCTCAATCCGATATTATCCATTATTTCCTTTTTATTAAAAATTATAATAAATTGTTTTGTTTGTGTTAATAAATAAATCAGGGGAGAAGAAGAGGATTCATACCTTTCCCAAGGGTATTAGCACGTAAGTAATGTAATGGATTCGACTGAATTCGAACTCATCTCTTTTCCGAGCGGCTATCCATTTTTTTTAATGCCTCCTTTTTATTATAAATTATAATAAATTGTTTTGTTTGTGTTAATAAATAAATCAGGAGAAGAAGAGGATTCATACCTTTCCCAAGGGTATTAGCTTTTGAATGTAATGGATTGGGAACTCAATGATTCCTCAATCCGAGCGGCTATCCATTAAGACTGGAACTTTTATTAGAAATTATAATAAATTGTTTTGTTTGTGTTAATAAATAAATCAGGAACATTTTCATAATTTCCCAAGGGTATTAGACACGTAATGGATTCGACTGAATTCGAACTCAGCTCTCTGATTCCTCAATCCGAGCGGCTATCCATTACTCCTCATGTTCCTTTTTTTATAAATTATAATAAATTGTTTTGTTTATAAATAAATCAGGAGAGAAGAAGAGGATTCATACCTTTCCCAAGGGTATTAGCACGTAAAATGTAATTCGACTGAATTCCACTCGGCTCTCTGATTTCTCAATCCGGGCGGCTATCCATTACTCCATTTTTATTAAAAATTATAATAAATTGTTTTGTTTGTGTTATTTAAATAAATCAGGGGAGAAGAAGATTTCAAACCTTTCCCAAGGGTATTAAAAATTTAATGGATTCGACTGAATTCGAACTCGGCTCTCTGATTCCTCAATCCGAGCTATCCATTAAAAAACAATGCCTCCTTTTTATTATAAAAGAATAAATTGTTTTGTTTTATTAATAAATAAATTAGGAGAAAAGAGATTTTTCCTTTATTAAAATCTATATGGATTCGACTGGAATTGAACTCGGCTCTCTGATTCCTCAATCCGAGCGGCTATCCATTACTCCACTCCTTTTTTGACAAAATTATTTAAATTGTTTTTACAGAGTGTTAATAAAAAATCAGGGGAAAGAAGAGGATTCATACCTTTCCCAAAAATTAAAATGTGGAATGGTGAATTCGAACTCGGCTCTCTGATTCCTCAATCCTTCCAGAATCCATTACTCCTCAAGGCCTCCTTTTTATTATAAATTTTTTAAATTGTTTTTTTTTTGTGTTTCTAAATAAATCAGGAAGAAAAGGGATTCATACCTTTCCCAAAATATTAGCACGTATAGAAGAATGTAATGGATTCGACTGGAATTCGAACTCGGCTCTCTGATTCCTCAATCTGAATATGTATCCATTACTCCTCATAGCCTCCTTTTTATTATAAATTATAATAAATTGTTTTGTTTGTGTTAATAAATAAATCAGGAGAGAAGAAGAGGATTCATACCTTTCCTAAATATATTAGCACGTAAGAAATGTAATGGATTCGACTGGAATTCGAACTCAGCTCTCTGATTCCTCAATCCGAGCGGCTATCCATTACTATCCAGTGCCTCCTTTTTTTTATTTTTATAATAAATTGTTTTGTTTGTGTTAATAAATAAATCAGGAGAAGAAGAAGTTCATACCTTTCCCAGGGTATTAGAAGTGAATGTAATGGATTCGACTGGAATTCGAACTCGGCTTCAGATTCCTCAATCCGAGCAGCTATCCATTACTCCACAGTGCCTCCTTTTTATTATTTTATAATAAATTGTTTTGTTTGTTTAATTAAATCAGGAGAGAAGAAGAGGATTCATACCTTTCCCAAGGGTATTAGCACGTTTTGAATGTAATGGATTCGACTGAATTCGAACTCGGCTCTCTGATTCCTTTTAATCCGAGCGGCTATCCATTTTTCCTCATGGCCTTGTTAATTTTTTTATAAATTATAATAAATTGTTTTGTTTGATAATAAATAAATCAGGAGAGAAGAAGAGGATTCATACCTTTCCCAAGGGTATTAGCACATAAGTGAATGTAATGGATTCGACAGGAATTCGAACTCGGCTCTCTGATTCCTCAATCCGAACGGCTATCCATTACTCCTCATGACCTTTTTTTGTTATAAATTATAATAAATTGTTTTTGTTTGTGTTAATAAATAAATCAGGAGAAAAAAGGATTCATAAATTTCCCAAGGGTATCGTAAGTAAATGTAATGGATTCGACTGGAATTCGAACTCGGCTCTCTGATTCCATTTGTCAAAGCGGCTATCCATTACTCCTCATGGCCTCCTTTTATTAAAATTATAATAAATTGTTTTGTTTGTGTTAATAAATAAATCAGGAGAGAAGAAATAATTCATTTTTTTTTCAAAGGGTATTAGCAACGTAAGAAAATGGATTCGACTGAATTCGAACTCAATATTCCTCAATCCGAGCGGCTATCCATTACTCCATGCCTCCTTTTTATTAAAATTATAATAAATTGTTTTGTTTTGTGTTAATAAATACTCTCAGGAGAAGAAGAGGATTCATACCTTTCCCAAAGGGTATTTCTAACGTAAGTGAATGTAATGGATTCGACTGGAATTCGAACTCGGCTTCTGATTCCTCAATCCGAGCGGCTATCCATTACTCCACAGACCTTTTATTATAAATTATAAAAATTTTTTTTTTAATAAATAAATCAGGAGAGATTAAGAGGATTCATACCTTTCCCAAAAGTTTAAAATTTGTGAACGTAATGGATTCGACTGGAATTTAACTCGTTCTCTGATTCCTCAATTAGCCAAATATCCATTACTCCACAGTGCCTCCTTTTTTATTAAAAATTATAAAGAAATTTGTTTTGTTTGTGTTATAAATTTAATATAATCAATTGGGATTCATACCTTTCCCAAGGGTATTATTTTGAATGTAATCGATAAATTCCGAGCGGATCCATTACTCCTCATGGCCTCCTTTTTTGTTATAAATTATAATAAATTGTTTTGTTTTGTGAATATAAATAAATCAGTATTAAGAGGATTCATACCTAATAGCATTATATAATATTTGATATATATATTCTTAATATAATCTATATATATATGTTCTCATAAATTAAGTAAAGGAAACCACTGCCACTATTCACTTTATAAAAAAAGACTCTTCCTGTAATCGAAAGTTTTAAGACGACTATAACTTATTAACTACATTATTGAAAGGAATCGATAAATTGAATAGACATAAAATGTCTTTTATATCTATATATATATATATATATATATATATATATATATATATATATATATATACAACATTTTAAAAAATTTTAATTATACTAACTTATATGTTATTGAATCCAAACATGTCCTCATATTAAATTATTTTACAGTAACAAGAAAGATGATGAAAATCTGGGGTTTTAAAAAAAAAGAAAAAAATTTTGAGAAAAATTTTAAATAAAAGTTTTTAATATTTTTTATTTTCTTGTAATCAAAATTCCCGGGCAATGCCGGTTTGCCCTACTCTGGAAATAAATAAAGCTAAGAATTGAGAACAGTTGAATGATTAAAAATGGCAGGAGTAACCTTTTAGAAATCAAGTTTATTTCATGGATCTTTTATTCGTTGCCCGTCTTTGCGGTTTGATCATGTCTAGCGTTCGAAATTGTCATAGAAACCCCAATTCATATCTGTGTAGAGATTCAGACGACTCTCATAATCGTCAGGGTTCCAGGGTCTGCCAAAATAATCCATCCGAGATCCGTATGGGTCTCTCTCGTACATACGCCTTTCACTCCGATTGGCGTAGATTTCGGCATCATTCCACTCGGGGGGACTTGCTTCAAACCTGCGACTGCCGTAGTAACTGGGATCGACCAGCCGACCCTGGGAGTCCATGTATCTTCCTTCGAAATCCATTGTCATTCGGGACATAGGCTCCATGAGACCCTGGAAGGATTTAGCGCCTTTGGATTGACGCATTTTCTTGTTTCTTCGTAGAATGTTCAGACTGAAGAAGAAACACCTGAAATAGCAAAGAAATATTTATTATTAAAGGAAATAAGTAAATAACGTTTCATATTTATCTATATTTCTGATTCTCTTCTAAATATTTACATTATTTACACTGTTCGGACTGTTGTCCTCATCTTTATTGTTACATTCACGACGTTTCGGTCGTTGTACGCTACGGTGTTCTTCAGGATATGTCTATATTTCTGAGATGAGTCATTGTAATTATTTACATATACATTGTTCGGACGGTTGTCCTCATCTTTATTGTTATATTCACGACGTTTCGGTCGTTGTACGCTCCGGTCTTCTTCAGGATATGTCTATATTTCTGAGATGAGTCATTGTAATTATTTACATATACATTGTTCGGACGGTTGTCCTCATCTTTATTGTTATATTCACGATGTTTCGGTCGTTGTACGCCCCGGCCTTCTTCAGGTGATTGGAATTTCGAGAATTCAGCTCGATGAGGACGACAGTCCGAACAATATCGATAACGACAATGAACGGAAACCGAAGCCTAAGCAGGAAACACAGGATGAACATCTATTCGTTTACAAAAGAACAGGGAGGAGCATGAACCGAGCGATAGTCAAACATATCTACTTCTATTGAGAAGAAACAATGTAAATAAATATTAATTCAATATTCAGAGATTTAGGTGCAGACATTAGCGTATAGATTTGAGGTATACTTTAGAAGGAACCGGAAACCGATACCTAAGCAGAAAACACGGAGTGAACAATGACTCCGTTTCAAAAGAGCCGAGAGGAGCATGAACCGGGCGAAAGACAACCATATCTACTCCTCGTCGTCGTTGTCGGCATCCGTCCCTCTCGATAGACGATAGAGTAACGCGGTGCGCTACGAGCCTGGGCGGAATATATAGAGACCTAGGGCTGCCCGGACGTCGAGTGCCCCGTCTCGGCCTTGCGAGCAGAGTCCAAAGGAGAGGATAAACCAATACAGTTTGGTACCAGCACGGCTGCAGGAGTTGCCGGCAAGTAGCACAAAGTGCCGTCCATCCGCCTTAGGGGCTCCAATCCGGGTTTGAATTCAAAGTTGTTCTTCTAGACCAGTTGCCATCCAAGGCTATAGAACCCAGTCTGTCCTGCTATTTACCCATAGCTAGAGGGAGAAGAGGATTCACATATTTCCCAAGGGTATTAGCACGTAATTGAACGTAATGGACTCGACTGGAATTCGAACTCGGCTCTCCGATTCTTCAATCCAAACGGTATCCATTACTCCACCGTGCCTCCTCTACTGAGGAGGAAAAAAAAGTAAATAAATATTAATTCAAAATTCAGAGATTTAGGCGAAGATGTTAGAAGTATAGAATTGAGGTAGAGAGATGACTCCGTTTCAAAAGAGCCGAGAGGAGCATGAACCAGGCTATAGGCAAGCATATCTACTCCTATTGAGGAGAAAAAATGTAAATCAATATTAATTGAATAAAGCCCCTAAAATGCAAGGTGATAATAATAATAATAATAATAATAATAATAATAATAATAATAAAGAATACTCGAAAATGTGGCAAATGGGAACATCAACAATCCCTGTTGTAGTTGGAGCCCTAGGACTGGTTGGAAAAGATTCCAATAGACTAATTGAAGGGATTCCTGGAAGTCCATGCCTCAAAGAGATACAAAAATTGTTCTGACAAGTACAGCCCACACTTTACGAAGGGCTTTATCTATGTAATTTTTTTTTTGTCAGTGGAAAGTGTCATGACGCCATTTCTAACCTTAGGTCCCTGGGCAGGACCCGGAAAGAAATGTGTAAACGCCAGATATAAAAAAAAAAATAATAATAATAATAATAATAAGAAGAACAGGAATTAAGAGGGGAGAAGATAAAGAGTGAGACTGCATTTAAAGTTTTTTAAGATAAAAGATGACCGGGGAGGAAGAAGCCGGAAGAGAGTTCCACAAGCGAGAAGTGCTAAAGAAGGAACTGTTAGCATAGAACGTGCGACCACATCTAGCTATTTCAGCTGTAAAAGGATAAGATCTTGTCGGGAATCTAGTAGTACTCTTAAATTCATAAAATCTAGGCACCGTAGAGGGGAAGGTCATGAGAACAATTACCATAAAAGGCACAGGGAAGCTTTACGGCAGTGGAGAACTGACTAAAGCCGAGATGTCAGATTAAGGCCAATAACATTGCAGATTTGTTTTTGTATTTTATGTAGCAGAAACGGGGGATTATACGTGGCGGCAATATTCAAAGCATCAACGAATGGCAAACTTATAAATATCTATATCTATAAAACAGAAGATGTCTATTTGCGTGTGTCAATCTGTGTGTCTGGCTGTGTGTGTGTCTCTGTGTTTGTATGCTATTTATACACGTCCACATTTCTCGGGCGATTTCGATGAAATTGCACTCACATATTGCAAATTTATCACTTAGGTCTAGACCAACTTTTCAATCTCCAGAAGTTCCGGGTTTGGCAGAAAAAATTATAAAACTGAAGGTGGATACGACGTTTTGCAAAAACCCAAGGCAATGTTACACGTGAACAAAATTTTTATTGGATGAAATGATGTTCTTAGCACTTAAAGCAAAATATAGCTCATGTTACGAGTTTTATGTAGGCTTTTTAAATACTTTTCCTGCGACAACGGCTTCACACAAAAAATTGCAAAAAACTGCGAAAAAATCGAGTTTTTCGTACTACTTAAAATAAAAACTTGAATAACTTCCTCATTTTTCTTCAAAAATGTCGCAAAAATTGCCACCATCCAAGAAATAAATGTGGTTTTAGTCCTACTCGCTTCCTCGAGTATAATGAAAAACTATGAAAAGCCGTGAAAAAAGCCCCCTTTTCGGCCATAACTCCCTCATTTTTCATCCGATGCTTTGCAAATTTGCCATGTAAATTACATATGACACAAATTGTCTAGTGTGAATGGTTCGTTTAGATTATTTCAGTTAAGTTGACGAAATCTGTAACAAACTAAGTCTAACATTGACTTTTGCCATTTAGCCAATAGTTTCTTCATATGATTCCATCCTAAATTGGCATTCGAACAACCTTTGATGCAAAGATTGTTTGGGAAGAATTACTGCAACGTTAAAAGGGAAAAAAATCCCGAAGAACCTCTTATTAACACCAGCTTTACAGTAAACGAGCAAAGAAGGAGGAGGCGTTCATGCGTTTGCACTTGCAGTTGAATCAAGCTCTGATACTTCATTCCTATTTTTTTTTCATTATTAGATTTGTGAAAAATGACATACTATTTGAAAGTTGTTATAGTCATAGGAAATTTACTGAATATCTAAAACATTGAAACAATTGAAGGCCGAGAAACGAGCAGACAAAAAGGTTTTATCGATGGAATTCTTTTACTAAGAGCAATCAAAAACAATGTTGCTTCTCTATGTATTTTCTATAAATTCTTTCATAGTAATTCTTCGCATGTGATATTCGCTATGGTACCTAAACTCTTTGGATTTAAGCGCAGTACTGGACTGGCGTTGAGGTCTCATAAACTTACACTTGAGCTGGCCGTATATTTTATTCTAATATTTTTTTCACGCACTTCTGGTTTGTGGAACTCTCTTCTGGTTCCATGCTTTCCATCAAAATTTATTCTTAAAAATGTAAAAACATACAGATAGATTTAAGATAGATACATATTAACAGACTGGGTTATTATATATATTATTTTATATATATATATATATATATATATAAATAATTATATATATATATATATATATATCTTATGTTTTTTTGTTATTTTAGAACGTAACATATCAAAAAACATTTTTTTTTTTATTTTTATCAGGTGAAAATTTATGGTGTTACTAAAAATTTTATTCAGAAATACAAAATGCATTGGTTCCTTCCATCGCTACATGTAAATTCTAAAACGACATTTTATGAAAATTTCCAAATTTTTACGGAAGTGGGTGATGTTTGCTTCGAGAACTTTATTATTTAATCTAGATTTTTTAATATTATTCATTCCCCACCTGATAGTCGTTAAAAAAACATTTAAATCCCCTTTTGACGTTAAAACAAAAAATGTACAATTTTATTATATGGATATGTTGATATTCTAATGTAACACTAAATAAATTTATATAAATAAATTTTATAACTCTATTTTTTATTATTGTTGCACTATTTTTAAATTAATGTTTTGAACGCTTTTTTCGTTCCTCAATTTCTTCGTTATATTTTATATATATATATATATATATATATATATATATATATATATTTTATAAGATAAATAGATATGAACAAACTGAGATATATAGATCATCAATTTACTGTTGAGTTAGATGTAACCGTAAATCTTACGCTGCTAGTTTATTTTCTCGTACTTCTCGACGGTTAAATTATCTGATAAATGTTTCCGGCTCAATGTTTTCATTGGCAACTTTAATCTTTAAAATTTAAAACTAAAATCAATGATATCTGATGGTCCTCCTGATCACTCTTTCCTCTTCCCGCTCATTATTAATGTTTTTTGTTCTTAATTCTTTCACGCCCTGTAACGGCCTTGTGTCTCTTATTCAACTAAAAATTACCTTGCATGGGGGTAATACCGTTTTGTTTTTACCTTCCCTAAAAGGAAAAGGCATTTTAACTAACTGTTGTACCTAGTCCGAAATATTCAAGTGCTAAATAAATAGATTCTTCTGGTGGTTTTATACTTTAACTCAATATGGGATATTGTCGTTATATATTATATATCATATAAAATCATGTTCTGGAAGGATGGTAATTCCTTACAAACCAGGAACTTTACAGAGAATCCCAGCAGAATACAGGATAACAGTCTTCAATCTTGGCCTCAGTTCTATTTCTTCTTGCGTGTAGTGTCAGAGCTATGCCGCCCGGAACTTCGTTCCTGGTAGGGCCACCCAAGGCGGACAGGTCTGACACACACGCCGGCTAACAAGGGCTCTGGTGAAAATCCAAGGAGCGTCTGCATCGGTAACCGGCGGCTTCTGGTCGTTCCTGTTTCTGCGTCTGTGGGAACCCCGCGGCAAGAAAGAACGTTATCCGAGTAGGCCTGGGTACCCTACTTCTGTAATTTATCCCAAGAATCTTCTTCTCATAACAGGAAGAAGCCGGCTCAATCCGCCCAGAGTGAATGCCGCATCAGTACAATACAGTACTTAAACTATGGCATAAAAATACCCTTGGTTGAAATTGGTTTAAATCTGATTCCTAAAGCGATATTATTATTATTATTATTATTATTATTATTATTCGTTGGAGATCATAGCTCTCCAGAATTTCCTGTCCCTTGACTCCTAAACCCTGTTCTGCCATCAATTTACTCAAGCTCACTAGGGATGTTATGCGTTGATTTCATCTCCTGCCTTCAATCTGTCCTGTGAGTGTCAAATTTCCCAAGCCTTCTTTCTTCATTATGTACCCTAGACATTTCAGCTTTCTCTTTCTTTTGTTAAGTATAAATGTCACTGGTGTTTCCATTCACTCTGTTCGGACCATGATATTATCAGCATCCTACTGCAAGTAAATTTCTCTTGCTTCAAGTCTCTTGTGAGGAGATTGTCCAGCCATATAGGAAGACTGATATTACATAACAGGTCAGTACTCTTTTCTTTGTTTCTCTTGCTTCAAGTCTCTTCTTCATCTGTGAGGAGATTGTCCAGCATTCACTGCAATAGAGGAGGACTGATATTACATAACAGTTCAGTACTCTTTTTCTTTGTTTCTCTTGCTTCAAGTCTCTTCTTCATCTGTGAGGTGATTGTCCAGCATTCACTGCCATATAGAAGGACTATTATTACATAACACAATTCAGTACACTTTTCTTTGTTTCTCTTTAATCAAGTCTCTTCTTCATCTGTGAGGAGATTGTCCAGCATTCACTGCCATATAGGGGACTGATATTACATAACAGTTCAGTACTCTTTTCTTTGTTTCTTTTTGCTTCACGTCTCTTCTTCATCTGTGAGGAGATTGTCCAGCATTCACTGCCATATTGGAGGACAGACAGCACGTAAGAGTTCAATACTCTTTTCTTTGTTTCTAACTCAAATTTCCTCCTTCTTAATACGTATACCCTGGGAAAGGTATCTATCGATTTCTTGTCCTTCCTAGTTGTGGGTAAATAACAAGTCAAACTGGGTCCTATAGCCTTTGGTGGCAACCTCTCTAGGAGAAGGAAAACCTCTGGATTCAAAATCAGCCTGGAGAGATTTGGTCTCCGTCAGTCTCTCTCGCCCAAGAAGCACCACTGCTTCTGCGGCTGCTGTACGTGTGATGTCCCTTAGACCATAATGCGTGGTCGTGATTGTGAATTATTTGAACAAAAAAGGTTCCTTTTCAAGTTTTATAACGATGTATATTTTTCTATTGTTACAGACGTTTTTTTTTTAATGGGCATCTGTGTTTGAGTTGAGTTATTTTTTAATCAGTGAAATTAATGCTTACCAGCCTAATTTATTTAAACGGGTAAGTTTTTAACACCCGCCTCTTCAGACTAAATTACAATCCTTTCCATATGGATTATATATATATATATATATATATATATATATATATATATATATATATATATATATATGTGTGTGTGTGTGCGTGTGTGTGTGTGCGTGTGTGTGTGTGCGTGTGTGTGTGTGTATGAAGGCGGGCGCCTAAAATTTCTGGACACGACTTACGTTCACGTTTTGCCAATAGTCATAAAAATATTGATTTTCTGAGAAATGGAAGATCTTAAAATGTTTTCATCGCCCCCCCTCGTCTATAGGACCGGCATGTAATACCTCCGAATACCCCCAATAGGAGAGGGGTGCTGATTGGGGGTACCTGGAAGTGTTTTTGGAACCTCGCTATCTTATTAACATCTGCTTCTTTTTCTACCTTCATATATATATACGTTAAAAACTAAACATAACTGACTATTAAAGCATGAAAATTTTTTTCGGATTTTGACGTCATCCTAGGGGTCTTTTTTTCTTTTCATTTCAGGGGATCTTTCTTTTTTTTCATTCCGGAGGTCTATTTCTTTTTCATCCTGGGGCTCTTTTTCTTTTACATCCCGAAGGTATTTTTCTTTTTCATCCTGAAGGTCTTTTTCATCCTGTTTTTTTTTTTTTTCTTCTTTTCATCCTCGGGGTCTTTTTGTTTTTCATCCTGGGGTTGTTTTTTATCCTGTGTTTTTTTTTTTTTTTTTTTTTCATCCTGGAGGTCTTTTTTCTTTTTCATCCTTTTTTTCTTTTTTTTAATCCTGAAGGTCTTTTTCTTTTACATCTTGAGGGTATTTTTCTTTTTTACCCTGAGGGTCTTTTTTCACCCTGGTTTTTTTTTTTTTTTTTTTCCTTTTGGTGGTTTTTTTTTCATCCTGGGGTTGTTTTTTATCGTTTTTTTTTTTTTTTTTTTTTTTTTTTTTTTTCCATTTTGGAGGTCTTTTTCTTTTTCATTCTGGGGGTCTTTTTTTATCCTGGATGTCTTTTTCTTTTTCATCCTGGAGGACTTTTTCTTTTTCATCCTGGGGGTCTTTTTTATCCTGGGGGTCTTTCTCTTTTTCATCCTGGCGGGTCATTTTCTTTTTTCATTCTGGAGGTCTTTTTTCATCCTGTTTGTTTGTTTTTTTTTTTCATCCTGGGGGTCTTTTTCTTTTTCATCCTAGGGTTCTTTGTTTTTCATCATGGGAGTCATTTTCCCTTTTCATTCTGGGGGTCTGTTTTCAGCCGGTGGGGAGGGTTTTTTTATTCATCCTAAATCCATTAATTAGTTTTGCTCATGCTAAGTCACGAGAACAACGGTATATAAAATTCACTTTTTTCTATCCATAATGTTGAATGTGTTAAAATTCTTCAACCTTTTAAAAAAAAAAAAAATCTCAAGTTGATGTTAAAACTACCTCAAAAGATTGTCGATTTATTTAAGATGGGATGCTCTATTATGACATGTCTCTAATTGTTGTTTACATACAGTGGATTCATTTAAATTTTTTCTAGTTGAATTGTTCGTGCATATTGCCTATGACCAATTATTGCACATAATTAGGTTACAGTAATTTGTTTTTTATATGATTCGTTTTTTACGGCTTATCAACCTTTTGCAAGTTATTTAAAACCAGAAAATATTTTTAGGTTACAAAATTTTTTTCTTGGAGATAATAATGATTTAATGATACAACTCATACTAATTAACCCATAGCTAAGGAGAGGAGCGGTGGATATATACTTTTCACAAGGATATTTGCGCGGAGGTGAATAAAACGAACCCAACTGGAATTGGAACTCGGTTCTCCGATTGACAATTCCGAGACATTATCCATTACACCACCCGCACATCCAACCAGCTATTCCTAAACGGTCACCCTTAGGTACGGACTAAGCACGACATTGCTTAACTTAACTGGTGTTTGAACGTGATATGGCCGTAAGCAGTATTTTATATGAATACTATGTTATGAGAATTGAGATGTAGTAGAGAGGTGGGGGGTCCCTTGTCATAGATTCAGAGTTGAGGGCTCAAGGCCTTTGCATCGGCCATGCTCGTATATACAGACTTTTGTGCGCATGCTTGCAATTGTAAGGGTATATACACGTAACAGTATAGTAACAAACTTGGAATTAGAATATGACTTACCTCTATACAGAGACATTCACAAAATGTCTGAACTGGTCTCGCTCGGTAGAAACCTCTTTAGACAAATGGCTCCATTCCAAACAAGCTTTTATATGCAAAGGCAGTGTAATTGTAATTATGCAATCGCGATGATTAACTTTTAAATTAGTCATTGACCTACACATAAAGTAAACTGTGCTATTCATTGCGTTGTTATAGAAAACATTCTACTGACCATTGGGTAGGGGAGGACCATAGTCGGCATGTGGGTCGATAGAGTTATTATTTTATTTCCTTTTATATATATATATATATATATATATATATATATATATATATATATATATTAATCTGATTTCTTTCTATTTTTTTTAGTTTTTCAACTTCCCGTTTCTTTCTTTTTGGCACTTTCTTTTTTCTTTCCTTCTTGCCTTCCATCCTTCATTCCTTCCTTTCTT
>CAHIKZ030001675.1:262500-529153 GCA_903632075.3 Acanthosepion pharaonis | reverse complement strand
TTTTTGAGTATTTAGGTCACATTTTTGGAAAAGCAAAATAATATTTAATGTTCATTTACACATTAAATTCAACATGTGTTTCAAAGTTAAATCAAATCCATCCATTAGGTCCAAGTTACATCCATTTTTATTTTTACCTGTGCAAGTTTCCACATTTCATTTTCACTAAATTTCCAAATTTACAACAGTAATACATTCAATTCATTACACAATGCATGTCAAAGAAAAATTTACATTCTCTATATAACAGTCTCTTCGAGAAATTAATTTCAGGCTGGCTTGTTTTTAGATTTGATGTTATAATCAGTCAATAGCAGTTGTCCAAAATTGTGTCATGGCATTTTATTGATTCTGCGATTTTCAGCCTTCATATTAACTATTTCATATTGCATGCTATAAATCTCATACAGCCAAGACAAATCTCTGTATTTATTTATTTTGTAATGATCATAAGTGGTTAAAGATGTATAAATTTTACTGCTTAAATGGAAGTGCTAATCTTTAAAACATTTCTAACTCAAAGACTATTCAAGATATTAAAATATATTTTTGCATTCTACTGAGAATGTTAATCTCTTTAGAATGAGTATATAATATTTTGTGATTGATTTTATTTAAACTTTTTCTACTGCTACCTAATATAAGCCATTTTTTCAGTCTATTGCAAGAATTCTCCAAGGTGACCCATGACATGTAGCAAAGATTAAATAATCAAAATTCTGAAAGGCATTTTGTGCACATGCACACATGTAATTGCAGTACATAAATTCCATCATCAAAAGGTAATCCTCTATTATGTTGATTTTCTAAGCTAAAAATGGCAGATGAAGAAAAAGTAAAATTACTTACATGCTTTGAGGCGATTCTGCTGAGAGTGCTACAGCTGGATCTAAATGGATTTTGTAAGGACGTCCATATACCCGAAGAAACTGGGTAGGATCTTGTTTCTGTTAAATAATGAGGAAAAATATTTTATGGATGTAAGTAATCTCAAAGTTGATGACAGTGAATTCAAATGAGATTTAGATGGTTTAAAATATCACTAATTATATGTTGTGCTATATTTTTTTCTTGAAATCACAATTTTAGAGCACTGTAACATTTTTTCATAAAACTAAAAGTTATGTAAATTGTCAGCAGAGGTTAAAATGACAAATGGATCACTTCATCAGGGTGTCAAGAGGTGATAAAATGAAAGCAGAGGTTGTCATGGCCATGCTGTAGTTGTTAACCAGCTGGGGTCATGAGGAATTCAATCATCCATGTGACTACTGATCTGATTGACCTTTCTCAAAAGTCAAATTATTTCATCCCTTTGTCCATTTCCATTACTAAAATGCCCAGTGATTTATTTTTCTTCTTGGTATAGGCTGGTTGAAGTGATTTGAACCCTATGGATATCAAGTTGATAATCAAAAAATAACCAACACATGCAAGCTCATGTGTCTTTATCATTAATCTTTGAACCTTGATTCAGGAATTTCATTTGTTACTGAAGGCCATTCATGACCCTAAATGTTTGAAACTTTTCCCCATAGGAAACAATGTAAAAGAGATTAATCAATTCCTGGACCCTAGATGACTGTGTATTTAAACTTTTACAACAGCGCCTTCATACACAAAACCAATACAGCAAAATCCTCACAAATTCTGTGCCTGGAACACTAATCAGCCATAATTTCCTCTCGGCCGAATTCAGTCTTTGTCAATGAGAGTTTAGCTATGCCGGATATTAAAATAACATTTCCAGAAGTCTCTGAATGTTCTGTGTCAGAGGTTACCTCAAAACACCTTTGTATGGAGTGAAAACTAAATCGCAACTGGCACTCTCCTACCAATACTCCTGGTCTGCATGTTTGTCACTCATGGCACTATTTGTAACCTGAGACTTTTTTTTTTTTTTTTTTGGTTCAGAAAATGTGTGCATGATGAGGTGTTCATGACCAGAGGTTCTGCTGTACATCAAATCAAAATCCAATAAACAAGACCTATTTTAATAGAAATTTTCATTTTTTTTATGAAGGGAATAATCTATATAATAAATGTGAATATCAGTGTTTTCAACTTTACTCCTAAAGGTTGTAGCCCAACATATCATAGCATTTTGGAATCAGACCGACTCCATGAGCAAATTGAATGCATTCAAAATTTATGGAGTGTTTTATAACTAAATACAATACTCTAAATATACACCGGGATAAAATACCATCTCTATCCAATTTGTAGGCATTAGGTGACGGCTGAGGGTCAGTCAGTTTGAAGAAATGCATGTCCAGATCTAGCCTGGAATGTTTTTACATTCCAGGTTAAGATCCAGACATGGCAATCCTGAAATTTTGTATTCCCAAGTTTTCATTACTGTGATTGTTTTCAGATTCTCATCTGGCTTTACTGATAAGAAAACAAAGGACACAAATCTTACTTCCCCTTCAATTGTTTAAATGAAAAAAATTACTGTTCTCAATATATTATTTAATTTATTTTTCTTAAATTTCATTACTTACAATTCTACAATTTATTGATAAACGTATTTAAATATTCATATATGAATAACTAACTTTAAAAGCCTTGTTTTTTTGAATTTTAACCATTACATAGAAATGAACTTCAAAATTTTAATTTTCAGTTACTACATCGTCTAAGCTTAAACGTGAAAAACAAATTAGAATATCACTAGCCCATAGAACACCTAATAAAAATAAATCTCTGGATAATGTACCAAAATTTAAAACAGACAATTCTTAAAACAGAGACAAAAACTCCTAAGTTATGTAATGGCTTTTGATTTAAACTTATAATAAAAAGTTAAAATAAACTGAAAAGAAAAACTATTTATAACAAATACAAGGTCAGCAATACATTAAAAAAATTAGGAAATGAGAGAATTTAAACAATTCTAAACAAAACATCAAAGGAAGCAAAAATCTACACTGAAAAGGAATCAAAAAAAAAAATACTGGACTGTAATGAAATTTCAGAAGCCAGACATTTGAAACAATTTCACATATATAATATATTTATGTGCACATATCAAACACAAACAATAGATATCAATGAAGATTTGTATGCAAACCTCAAACTTTCTTCTTTCTGCCACTTTCAAAAATGTTGATAATCTCTTGTCATGTTAAAGATTAATATAAAGTTACAAAACGAAAACTCAAAAATAAAACATCTTAAATATCTTTGTCGAAGAAAAAATAACTTTAAAAATTTTCTAATACTTGTTCTAGAAGGGAAAAAAAAAAAATCAGCAAAAGACATCTTTTTAAAGCTACATGTAACAAAAAAAAAAAAAAAAAATTAGATCATGAAATAATGTTTATTATGACAAATTATAGAGAGAAATTATTTTGATAACAAAAACAAAACCAATGAGAAATTTTATGAAAAAATTCTCTCAAAATTGAAAAACTATCAATTTTAGACAAATTATTTGTAAAATAAAAGATTAAAAAAATCTTCAGTATTTGAAAATTTTCTTATGGCTACAAAGGATAAAAGTTTAAAAAGGAACAATTTTTAATGGGAAAAAGAAACTGTACTACCGAGTTAGAACAAATACATCAGAGGGTGTTTCCATGACAACAGAAGAGACATAAAAACATAGAAGGATCCATAGTATTAAAACCAGAGGTTAGATAAGCACTGGCCAAGATGAAGAAAAACAAATTAGCAGCATCAAATGAGATTGCAAATGAGATGCTGACCACCTTGGACAATTTCAAGAGTGATAAAATTAAAAATGATAAATATGACATTCACAAAAATAACTTTAGACTTCATATAAATCCTTTGGTACTGCCAAAGAAGCCAAGTAGAAATGAACACAAACTATCAGATTGGATAAGCTGCATAATTAATCATGGGAAATTCTAATGAATAAAGCTTGTACCAAAAAGAAATAAACAAAAGGTTTAAAAAACAAAAAACACTAGAAAAAAATGCATTTTCATAACCAGATAGCTAAGTTTAAATTTTTAAATGCAGGAAGATCCATACCTATGTCTCAGACTGCCCAAATGCATTTGGTATGAATCCAACAAAAGGTTCTAGAAATTTTCAACAATCAATTTTTCTAAGACAAACACCAAAAAAAAAAATCATAGCATCTGTCTTTCTCTTCTTACTTGCAAACAGAATAATACATTTAGTGAATGCAAAAAAAATAAAACTTTGATAAGGATTCATTTTCTCCTTGGATTTATTTAACCTCTTGAGAGAGATGATCCTAAATGGACTACAATACCTACCAGAATTTATTATCAGTGAACAAAATCTTATATGCAGATAACATTAGATTCAGAAAGAAAATTCAATGTAGTCAATGAAAGCAAGGATAAAGGATTAACCTTAAGACAATACATAGTTAACGAAAGAGACAGCCCAAGCCGAGAACTACATATTGGGGACATCAAAATTAAGCAGAGCAGTGAAGTAACAGATAATGGAAGTTGTTAACACAGAAATCCAAAGGCACAAATTAAACAAAATATTAAGGAATAAGAAAATAGCACTAGAAACAAAAATGTGCTGAACTAATATCTAATTTCTTATAAGACAGTAAATGTGGGATGGATTGATTGATCTCTTTTATGCACATCAACCCAGGTGGATCATTTAATGCCGAAGGTCTTTAGGTGAATAATTTGAGTTATTTTCTTTTGGGAACAGGGGATTATTTATATTTTTTTCTTGAGAGTTGTAGGTTGTATAAAATTGGTTGCAAAATAATGTAGGTAATCAAGTGTTTTTTGGGTTTTTTTTTAAATTTTCTTGTAGGCTTTCTTTAATGAAATTAAATTAGATCAGTATTTTCAAATAGGCCCTTTAAGTCATCCAATTTGTAATATTTGATTTGAGTTTGCTGAAAGTCATGTTTTTTTAATCCTGCTGGGTGTCTAGACATCCTCCTCATCAGAAAAGTCTGATGCAAGAACCAGTTTAGTTGCTAATGGCAATCTCATAAAAAAAAAAAAAAAAAGAGTCCTGGGTCATATGGGACCAATATCAGTTGTAGATTAACAAAACAGTGTATATGTACACACATACATTTTTTTTTTATTTTTTGTTTAATAATGAACGTTGGAGTAAATGGATTCTTGTCAGATATACTAGTTATAACATCTTTTAAAATGATAAATAATAGAAAGTAACCAGTAAATAATATGTAATAAATAGAAAATAATCATCAAATATGACCATTTTTTATTGTTATTATTGCTGTTGTTAAAAGTGAATGTTAAAGAATAGAAAATAATTGAGTATTCAGATTGAATAGTAAAAATAATACAAAAATAAACATTAGGATTGGACATAGCTCTCCTACAAATACTTCTGTTCATAGTTATTACAAAAGAATTAAATAATTCCAAAAAGGTTATGAATAGTTGCATTAACTTTCTATAAATTCCCTTAAGTTAGAAAATTATTTAAATTTATTTACTTAATAGGTTTCAATTTTAATTTTATAAAAATTTTCTTAATATAACACCACTTAAACTTCCTACATGTAATAAGTGGTTCAACTTTGTTTATGCCATGCTCTTTCAAGATGTGGGCACTCATAGTTGTCAATAACTTCTCATCTTTTGTTGCTGAGTCTCATTTACCTCTTTATCATGCCTCTTTGTGGACCTTGTTCAACAGAACAAAGAAAAACACATCAACTCCTCAAAAACAAATACCAGAACATGAAAAACTACCCAGAAACCAAAAATAGGTATAAACTGCTTGAGAAAATGGACACTGAAGATTGCCCCACTGAGAAGATACAAAGCAAATAAACCCCACTGTTTTCCACCATGGATCACAAAATCATTCAATAGAACTGCTGTAGGATAAAACCCAATTGTCAAATATAGGATAAACCTCCTTGTAAGCTTAATAGTCATCTAGCACAAGGAGGTAGACTGGATGAAGTGATGATACATCATCACTGGGCATCCTAAAATTGAAATTAATGGCTAGGAAGAGTGCAAACCCCCACCCACCCCCATTAAATCAACAGCCACATGTCTGTGACAAATGCAAGCTGGAACACCTCAAGCTGTGGTTTAACCTAGAGAAGGATGGGCCCCACAAGGTACTTTCTGAAAAGAGGCAAGATGAATACTTCTCTGGTTTTCAACCTTGATATATGAAGGGAACTGGTTAGGTGCTCAACAATCATACAGCCACACATAGTCCTGGGACTAATAATTTTTTTTTTTAATAAAATTCAATAATTTTAGGCCTGGTAATGCTACTTACAATCTTATCTGCTGAATTTTAGTAATTTATAATTAATAAAAACACTACAAAATTATTTAATTATTTAAATGCATAAATATGGTCTGTTGCTGAATTAATTTTTATTATTAATAAAAGTATTAACTTCTATTGCAACTTTTTTTCTGCAGGTCAGGTATTCAGTTAGAATTAGAAATACATCATTCAAATCCTGAATTAAAAACAGTTAAAGCATCCAATTATTAGGGGAACAAATTTTCCGATTGTGGAATCATTAATCTTAAACAGAATCTGGGTTTTTAATGTAATTTTCAATAATAAATCACAAATTGTTAGAATTTTTTTAAAATTCTTTCAAAACTTAATTGTTTCTCCAATTTTGTTAAGCATTTTAATAAATATAACATTAACATGACATAGTTATTTCCTTAAAATTTGATTTTACAAATATTTATAGTTATTTTCCTTATAAAACTCAAAAAATAATTAAGAGCAAAAATGTTTACATAAAAAAAAAAAAAAAAAAAAAAAAAAAGTGGATCAACGATTTTCTGAGAATATGTTGGCTAGTCTATTTTTAAATATTTCAAAACTTTTATAAAGAAACTATGTTGCAAACGAGATGAAAGCCAGAAGGTTACAGCTTGGTCGTGACCACAGAAATCCATTGCTAGAGTGGAAATGGAAGATGGACATTAGTTGCTGTCAAAATTGGAGGGGGGGGGGGAGAGAGCAAAAGATGAAACCAATAAGTTTAATAAATTCATTTCCTTTAAGGCCTCACACACAATTTACAAGTAAGATTCTAAACAACTTGTTTTATGAATATGAAAGAAAAGTAAATGCTATCATGTGCCTACCATACAATTTAGAAATAAAGAAAAAAAAATCTCCAAAACACTACTCTATGAAATGACTGGCTTGACTAAGATTACCATCACAGTGATTCTCCAGGATTAATAATTGTATCAATTTCAGTGCTTAACTATTGTAAACAAATTGAATGAAAAAAAATTCTTTTAATAATATTAACTATCAATGATTATTTTTTATATTTTGTTATCTAAACCAGTTATATGAATAAGCAACAAATTTCCAAGATGACCGAATCAAGTCAATATAGTGAATCAACCTCAAAAATTAGGTCTGCTCCTTTAAAACAAAGAAAAAGAAAATGGCCCCAGTATCTAAAATTTGTGCTAAGGCCAAAGTAGAGCAATTTCCTGATAACTTTTATGCCGAAGAAAATGTTATTTTGCAGATTCTGTCTCCATGGTGTTGACATATTTAGAGTTGACACAAAAATCACATTCAAATCAAAAACTCATTTGATGAAAAAGTCTTCAAGTAAGCTCAACTAAAACACTACGACATTCCCCTACACAAAATTGACAAAATGAGGCCATTCATATTAAAACATTGTAAAGAAGGTGGTGCTATTCCAAGTGTCAGTTGTGTTAGTCAACTTTATCTACCAAAATTGTTTGCTTGTCACTTTGCTGCCCTGAAAGCCAAGCTTGCTAAATCAATCAGTCAGTGTCATAACAGATGAAACAGCTATCATGACTACAGCATTTTGAATGTAATTACAAGTATTCATAGAGAGTCATCATTTCTCATTGATGTTGTAACCTTGGGAGAATGCAATCATCAAAATGTAAGTCAGGCATGAATCTGAACTGTAACTAATGTTGATATTGCATTTGAGGATATTATTTCCTTTGTAACAAGGAATAAGGAAGTGTTGTCAAATGTCTTTGTTAACATGAAATTGTTTTTTATCAACCTTTTTTTCACTCGCAAAAAGCATTTGATAATGTCAAAACACTACTTTCATCAACTCAGTTTTTTAAAAATCTAGTTTGAAAAAGTGATTTGAAAAATGGCTTGAAGGTTCATTTTCAAATTTTAAACTCTTGGAATAAATCAAGGCAACCAGATGGAATAAATGATTTAATGTTGTCAAATAGTGACTCAATTCTTTTACAGTTTTATGAAAAAAAAACATGGCCCAAAGAACCCGTGTTGATTCAAAAATCGCAGGACTCATACAGCAATGACATCACTTGACTTAAAATAATTTTGCCCTTTTGCCTTTTAAAGGAGTGCCCTTTGCCGTTGATGTTGCTACATGCACTACTTCTTGCCTGTCTCACACTGCTAATTTTTTCTAAGCTCTATACTAAACATTAAATCTGTTTTTAAAAAGAACTAAACAAAATGAACACAAAACGAATTTTTTTAAAAAATAACTTTGAATTTGAAAACCAAATAAAAAAAAAATGTTAACAACAAATACTTTTTCAGAGTCTGTCTATATTTCTGAGATGAGGTATTATGTACATTATTCGGACCATTGTCCTTCTTTGTCGCCATATTTATCTTAACGTTTCAGCCGCTTGATCAGGCCTTCTTCAGTCGGTTGGAATTTCAACTGAACCCTTTATTTCTGCCACTGAATGTAGACTGTTCTAGTTCCACGTGCCATGTTTGATGGATGTCAGTTATCAGTTATCTCCTGCTAATTTCCCTCTGAAAGTTCTCTACTGTCTTCACCGGGTATTGAACTCACACTCTTTGGGTCCTGTCACTGGATCTAACCAACACCTTTATCCACTGTGTTTGCGGACATTTGGATATGAATTTCTGGATATCATAAACCTAATGTCTTCAGCAACTATTTTTACCAGAGCTCATATTGCGACTTTGTTGTTATCATTGCTTTTCTCTGGCAATTCTTTTTTAATATTGGTTCCTATATTGTATTTATTTCTATGCTTGGTTTTTCAGGAGATTTTTTGTGGCCCAACATATGTGCTGATTCCTTAAGTTTATGGGATTTTCCAATGGTGTTCCTTGTCTATGATCTCAACATGATCCCACAGAGGGCGGTGATCTCCCTTCTCTCTCCATATGTGGTCAGCCATATTCTAGTATTAGTAGATGATGGTCAACTACATCAAGCCTCCTACCATAATTTGTGCCTAAATCTGCATTTTATGAGAACTGCACTTGTTTATTAACAGCTTTGATAAATTTAGAAGAAACAAAATATCCACTTACATGTGTTGTATATAACATGATGGAGCATGTAAAATAGTATTTGCATACTGGTACATCAAACTCAACATTTAGCCTAGAACTAGAAAACACAGAGAGGGAAAGAGTTATATCAAATTTCCAAGATTTTTTTTTCAGCACATCTTTTTCAAAACTGAATAAATACCTGAATACCCACCCTGTGTATAACTTTTACAAGCCAGCAACCCTGTATAGGCCATGATGTTTTGCAATGTCCTTCTACTGATCTTCTTTAAGAATTCCAAATGTATGTTAATTACCAAGATGAGTTACCAAATCCTTTTAATATCCCATCATTTTGGAATGCAAATAAGAGCAGATTGCCAATAAAGTCATATGGATGCCTGTTACCAACATAGATGCTGAGTGTTCATTTTCTCAGTATAAACATTTACTAAATAAACAAAGTGAAAGTCTTACCCCTGAGAACACCAAGCAACTCACAGTGTATTACAATGGAGATTTAGAGAAGAGATTTGAAGATTAAATATTTCACAAATTGAGAAATTAGCAATTTTAAATTTGAGCAGTATTTCAACTTGGGATAAGTTGTTTCATTTAAATTTTTAATTAATATGTCTAATTTGTTTTTTGATATTTTGTTACAAAGATTCAGTTATTATGTTTTAATTACTGTTTCATAAAATTTTAGTAAAAATGTTTGACTTTATTCAGATATTTATTATTGAGATTAAAGTTATTTGATGTTGATACTTTAAATGTGATTTTTATATTATGAATCAATTATAAATCAATCTAAATACTTTTACTTAAAAAAACAAAAACTATTTGAATGTGTTTTTAAAGAAGGAAGCTCTGATTAAAAGTTCTACCTCAAAGATAATTATACACAGTAACATTCCATTGTTTTATTTTATTTTTATATATCTTATTTTTTGACATGGATTTTAACATTTAAAAAAAAAAAAAAATTTATAGATATTTGCTATTTCTTTATATGCAATAAAACTTTGAATTATGTTTTTGTTTCCAGTTTTAATAATAATTGTAGTACATTGTATTGCAATTTTCTCATAAAATACTATAAAAATGGGAAAAAAATGAAATTTCCCAAATGGAAAAATGGAAAAACGGAATTTACCAAAAACAAAAATACAATCAAGAAAAATTTGAAACAGAAAATTGGGGGCCTTAAATTATCACTTCAAACTTATTTGTGGTAAAACAGTTCTATACAAGAGTGCATTCATCATGACATGGAGATAAAATCACAAGGAAAACATTGCATATTCAATAAGTTATTGCATAATTGTAGATTATGTAATAATCAAAACAAATCTCATTGATATGAATAATGTTTGTTAGTGGCAGACTTAAACAAAAACAATATTCTGAAAGTCATGCTTCTCAAACCCACACACATTTTCAGATTTTATTTAGGGTTCTATGTTTATATTTTAGATATTTTACACTTTAATTCTAGATGGAACTACTGTGCTTCAAAATGCTTTTAATTTCTAGAAACATCCTTCCAATCTGTTCACAATATCTGCTATTACTATTACAATTGGTAGATCTCAATATTTGAAATCAACATACAGGTAAAATACTTAAAATGTCACTAAAAAGTAAGGAAGAAAAATTGAACTGTTATTTTTATAGGAAACTATGACTCCAATGTAACTGAATAAAATATAAATTTACTTTCTATGTAACAAAGGAAAAAAAAGTGGAACTCAATTTTCGATCCAATCAGCAAAATAAAATTATGTATATATAAAAATTAAGTAATTTGAATACTTTATATGTCTAAAGTAATAAAACATTCTCAGGAAAGTAGTCTTTTTATATAGATTAAAAACACCATTTAAAAAATTATACATTACGCTTTATGAATTACATATAAAATCATACCATTTTCAATTGATATAGAAACAAAATAAAATATATGGGCATGATATCAGAAAATGAAGCTTCTGATCTTTTTCTAGATAAATCAATTCATGGTTCTTCAAGTCTCATTCAAGTGTCAGATTTTAATAAGATATTGATAAACAGTTTAATAACTTATTAGCAGGGCCCTTAAAATGGCACAATTTATAACCAACTCAAATATTTCAGTCAATGAGTTGAATTGTTTTCTCTTAAGTCATCTTAAATTCTATTCAAAGTTTAATTTCATCACAGATGAGCTGTTTTCCTGTAACAAAGACTGGTTCAACCAATCCATTGTTATTTAACTTAATTTTTTTTAATAGGTAGGCGTACAGTATAAGAAAAAATTGATTATTTCATCCAATAGCTTTTGCCATACATGCTCAACTAATTTCAAATCATATAACAATTAACAATACAACCTAGGCAAAGATACATACAAAATATGAAGTAAATTTATTGAAGGAGATGTGGTTAATAAAAAAAATTATTAGTTCATGCCACAAACAATTGAACATCCTTTTTATTCAATTACTTTTGCCAAACATTTATGATAGTAACCCAAGCACTTCATGCAATTTTAAATAGAAATTTTACTCAATTCTTTTTCTGATATATTCATGGGATTTCTTTTCAAAACATCCATTTTTAATTCAAACTATAAATTTTCAATAGAATTTAAATTAAGTGATTGCAAAGGCCACAGCAAACATTGATCTTTTCTATTCAGTCACCAGCTTTGAATTATGTTTGGTATTAAACAACATCATCTGAGATTATCCAGTTTCTACTCAGTGAAGATTTCGGACTAAACTTTTCAGATTACATTTAAGAATATATGAATTTTTCTTCAAGATTCCTACAGACATTTGACCATTATATGAAAAGGTATATTTGATTAATCAGTCTAAATAGTCACTAGGTTTTTAAACTGGAGAAACAATATTCATTGGACAGAGTGAGATTTCCAATTCCACTGGTCAAAGGGGCACAATTATATCGGGAACTATTGTATGCAAATTATTATACAAAAAAAGAATTATGCAATACTAATATTAGAACTTCCAAATCAATATCATGATTAAATCCTATCCTGTAAGAAACATTTTGATATATCTAAACTAAAGTACAAGCATATTTGTACTTAATTGACAATTTTCTACACTTGACTAAAACATTCAGATGGTCAATGGATAAGCATTATAATTCATCCCCTCATAAAGTCCTTGACCATTTATGGGAGTTGATGGCATGGGTTTGGGGAATCTGGACGAGGATAGCTTACAAAAGTATAATAAAATTCTATAGAAAATAATTCAAATTTCATGTAACAATACTTCATATTCAAATCTCATTGACACCATCAATCAAGAGTTGATTCTGACTCCCAAGTTAATGCAATACAGTTGGAAGCAAGACCCTTATGTATAAACTGTAATGTGTATGTGGGCATTCAACATATTGCTAGACAAATATTGTTGATTTTCTCTCTCTCTCTTTCCCCCTCTGAAGACAATCACTTGTTTCTTTACATTGTTGTGTGAGAATGAGGTTCTTTGTTGTAAAGTTTTAATTTCATGTAATTCATAGCCCTAGATGTCTAACCCTCAACAACTACTGCTAAATTACTCTGAGAAATGACAGAGGGGGTGTTTATCAAAATCCCCAGATTTGGTGATTTGGCCTCCAAACATCCTAAAATTTGGAATTTTTTGATTTCCCCATAAACAACTTGGCTATATGTTTCCACTGTCAATGCATTTTTTTTGAATGATTAAAAAGAAAAAAAAAAAAAATACATGTATTTTGAGGCCACAAACCCTGAACTGTTTTAGAATCTCCCTCCACCACCCAAATTGGATTTCAAAAGATTCAGCTTTGCAATACACTTCTTCAACCCACTGTCACAGCATTATTTTGTTAAGTTATAAGTAAATGTCTGTGAAAATGTCATATATATATATATATATATATATAAATAAATCATTTTCATTAAATTTTATTTGCATATCTATTTTTAACTCATTTTAAAGTTTTTATTTAAGTTGGAATAAATACTTTAATTCTAAGTAAAAACAAGAATGCTTATTTGGTCCTTTACAAATTTCTATAAAAAAAATAAATTGACATTACACACAAAAAGTAATAATTAATGTACTAAATGTCTAAACGGATTTATTATTGCAGATGTAGGGATGCAGAGGGAGATTATTTCATTCTGAATTCATGTGTGTCACGTGATGGCCAATGAGTGATATCAGTTCATGGGGATGACAAACCCCAGTTGCTGAAAAGACCTTGAGGGAGCAAGGCATGAGTGAATGAAATGGATAAAAGATGGAGGAGACCACATGGTCCCACTAAGGAACATACAGGACAACTAGCCTGTTCACTTTCCCTTATTACAAGTAAAACCCTCTGAATTTTTATTCGGTCACACTGCTTATTGTATTCCTATGTGTTATAGTTTCTTTGTGTGGGACAAATAGTAACAGGTATACATATTTGTATATAATTTCTGGTATGACATAGCATATAAAATCTCATGAGAACAATGCATATTTAGCATTCATTTGTTTCAGCCATACTGGTCCTTCCTTTTGTTGTATTAAGGTGTTGGTATATCATGAATAGTCTAATGCCTATAATAAGGCAACTGGAAATATTCTCTTTCCAGGTACCTTCATTACAGAATTTAATAATACATTAAAGTTTCCATACAACCTTTCTAACAATATACGTAATGGCAAATAACTTAGAATCTTCAACATTTAGAGAAACTATTTTAAGAATTAAAACCAATTGCAACTAATGAATAGATCACAAAGTTCACAATGTCCATGATCTCAATGGTAGTTATTACATACAAACAAATCTTAAGGAAAAAAAAGGAGCAAGAACATACATAGAAATTTATAAAAGCTTATGTCAATAAAAGTGATTTTTTTTTTTTTTTTATAGAAAAAAAAAATTCTTATTGTTCTGAGGAGAGAGAGATTAAAATAAATTGGATCACTTGATTATACTCCCTTTTAAAGTGGCCATTTTAACATCATACTTACCAAATTTTGGAAATTAGACCATCTCCCCACTAAAGCAATCTGGGGAGAAATACCATATTTTGACAAAATTAAAGATGTTTTTCACTTATATGAATAAAAACATTTTAAAACTTTCTTTTCCACCATTATTCCAAAATTGTCCCCAAAAAACTAACTTTAATCATCCTGGAAAAAAAATGTTCAACCATCTAGAACATAAAGAGTTTTATTTTTTCATTTATAGTTGTTAGTTGCATAATAAAAAAAAAAATTAATTTGTTTAGGAAGTAAGTTAAAATATTAAAGCTTTAAAAATACGTCCCAAAACAAATTCATTAATTTTACTGTAATTTTTATAAAAATCACAATTTTAAACAATTTAAACCCTGAATAATTTTACACAAAAATGCCCCTATTAATTTTCATGTTCAGAGTATCTTTTAAGAATTGTGCTATATACATTTTCTATATAAACAATATGGGCACATTCCAACTATTCATAAAAGTTTTTAATATCAAAAGATTTTCATTTACAATTGACTCATAACTAAATTTTCCATGTTTATAATTTTTAAATTCTTGTATTTTCAATTTCGATTATGATAAACAGAAAGCATAAAACAAATTATTTAATGGTTCATTCAAGATATAATTTACTAAGGAGGGCTGCATAGCCTAGCATATGTGCCGATACTTTTACTGGAGAGTTAGACATCTGAAAGAATCAAAGCAGAGTAGGTTTAAGGCTTCATGTTCTAGACTCAGGATTGTCCCACTAGTGAATTAAAGTGTTGATTCATGAATTTGGTAATAAAGTAATTGCAAGTTCAATTTCCAAGCAAGGGAGTAGGGACTCACTGGAAATAGAGCAATCAATAATTAGGTAGTACTAAATAAGAACAAAAATACTCCTAGACAGCATAAGAAAAATGATTGATCCAGTTCAAAATTCCGAGAAGGTTACCTGGATCAAAAAGCATCTGATGCAGGCCACCAGAGTGCACAACAGCCAAAGCATTATAATAACAAAGATGAAGACAGTAGAATATAATTTTCTTGCTTTAGTTCTTATGAGATCCTAATGTTTTTTTTCATATATAGAAATACATACAAATATCTAAATTTAAGTCCTTCAACCTTCATTTTACATTTGGGTTTCATTCAACAGTTTTTGTATATGGGTGTGTGTTAACGTGCCCCTTTATTAAAAGCCTAGCACTATTAGAAAGAAGAATTTTTATTTTCAGAAAATACTTGTTTTTAGAATAAAAGAATTCAGTTAAATTCAGTGTTTTGCCACACTTAGCTTCATACTTTAAAAAATGTTTTGCTGTAATCAAATAGCTATTAACAAGTCAATAAGCAGAGAAATATATTGCCTGCCATGTGTTATCTCCTCTTAGTGTGACCATCTTCACAAACCACTCTGGAGGAGGGGGGGAACTTGTTAAAGTTATCCAATAAATTATGAAATAAGTGATACTGGCTCAAAGGTTTTATACCCCAGATAACAGATTTGTAAATCCTGTCATAAACCATGTATGAAATAGACTTAGAAAAACACTATAAAATAAATTCTAGAGACTGGCATTACTAACAAACACACATGAAAAGTCTAAAGCATTCATTACAAAAACTAGCCAGCAGTAAGATTCATAAGTTAATGGTACAAAATACTAGGTACCCAAGAAATTCATTTGGTTTGTTAAATAAGAAACACTTGTATTTGAAACATTAACTTAATCTTCTATCATATAAGGCAGCACTGTTGGGTGACCTGTGGTAATCTCTTCCTTGCTTATTTCATGACTAGCAGTAGAGCCCGGCATTGCCCGGGGATGCAACAGTAAGAGATAGATCAAGTATCGACCATCATAAAGACTGAAAAATAAAATTGACAAAGATTATTGTTTAAGGTTGACGGACACGCATGTCTTAATTAGTTTTTTTTTTTGTTTTTTTTTACGAATTGGTCAAACCCAAACTCAAACAAAAACATTGTTTACAATCGTTATGAGTCTATCGATTGATGAATAGAATTTTATTATAAACAATTGTCTTGTAAATGGAATTTTTAAAGCATTCTGAATGTAAAAAAAAAAAAAAAAAATGTGCAAGACAATAAGAAACACTACCTGCCAAAAAAAAAAGTTTTGTTGAAATCGGTTGAAAAATGTAGGCAGCCTTTCTCTGTACTCTTTTTTTACAATTTATGATTTTTACTTATTGAATACAGTAAAAAAAATTGCATAGTTTGCTTGTGGTGATTCATAATTAGAATTCTAATTTGAATATATTTTCCACTCGCTGTTTCTAATACAAAAAATATTAACTTTATTTGGGTTTATTAATTTATTACAAGTACTGTGTTCTTTCATAATAATTATCATCTTCAAATATTGTTGTTTTTTGTCTATCAGATTTCTTACAATTTTTTAAATTATTTCTTAATAATTTCTTTTAAATATTGAATTAATTTCAAATAGAACCAATGCCTTTTTTATCTGCCTTGTAACAAATTGCAAAGGGAATTGTAAAAACGGCCCTAAAGTATGTGGAATTATCTTTCCCTAAAGATAAAGAATTATCCGATTTTTCATTCGTACAATCAGTAGAGATCGTTAGATTATTGTTTAGGTTGACGGACACGCATGTCTTAGTTTTTTTTTTTTTTGTTTTTAATAATTGGTCAAACCAAAACAAAAAAAACATTGTTTTCAATCGTTATGATGAGTCCCCCCTGATTGAATAGAATTTTTTATTATAAACAATTGTCTTGTAAATGGAATTTTTAAAAGCATTCTGAATGTATAAATAAAGAAAAAAAAAGTGTGCAAGAGAATAAGAAACACTACCTGCCAAAATAAAAAAAAAAAAAAAAAAAAAGTGGATGTTTGTTTTATCGGCTGAAAAAATGTAAGAAATCCAATCCCATATATAAAGGAACACACACACAAACAACCTGGGTTTTTTTAACCCGATGTGAGTTGTCAAACCTTTCATTCTCACGATGTGTCTTAATCGTGTTTTCAAATTGATTTTGTTAAAAAACACTTGTTTTTCCCATTTTCGGCGCCGTTAGAAACACCACCACAAGGTAATTTTATGTAGTCCTTTGAAGTTTTGTTGAAATCGGCTAAAAAAATGTAGGAAATTCGATCCAATATATAAACGTTACAGACACACACACAATCTGCATTTTATAATAAGTAAGATCTCTTGTATTTCATGTTATTGAAAAGTATTTAACTTTCTTTTCCTATCACTATCTGTTTAACATATTTTCACCATGTTTAAGTCATTCGATCATTCGATTTTCAATATATCTAAATTAAATTTTTAATGAAGCTATAGTGAGAGTGACCCCAAAAAAAGGGGGGGATATCAAATTTATCATGGCAGTTTAATGGGCAACCAAGTTAGGACTATTCAAATATTGGTCAGAACTTTTTATTTTATTCATTTCACTCAAAGCAAGGTGATAATGCCACTAGAATGCATGGAGTTACAGAGAGTGAAAGAGAATGAGAAAAGGACAATAAAGGACTAGGGTTCTGGAAGACAATTGATGCTGCATTTAAATTTTTTTTAAGTTTGTAGGTATCAGGGAAGCAAAAAATTGAAAGGGAGTTCCACAGGTGAAAAGTGCAAGAAAAGAAACTTATAATAGAAGAGACTACTGCATCTAGCTAATTTAACGATAAAACAGTAAACCTAGTTGCAAATCAAGTAAATTCATGCAGTCGAGGCACTGAGGAAAGCTCATCAGCTCAATTGTCATGAAAAATATTTGTAGAAAAGACATAAGGAAGCCACATCACATCAATGAAAAAGTAACTAAAGAAAAGATGTCAGATCAGGACCAATAACATTACATTATTGAATTTAGTCAAAAATTTAAAGACATATAGTAGGAGCACAATAGCAGCAGTATTCAATGGACAGATTGGTAGATTTATAAATGCACATGGACTGACAGAAAGATTTTCTGGCATAACATAGTGAACCAACTTTCCAAGCAATAGACATAGCAATCAATTCAATAAAATCAGTGGAAAATGTGAGCCCAAAATGATAGAAAGTGTTGTTCTCTTGATCAACAGAAAAGGTTCTCTGTGATGATTAAATGAAAGCAGTTTTGTTTTGGAGTCATTAAAATTTATAAGCCATTTCGTGCTTCAGTTAACCACCAATTGGAGGTCCTGATTTGCCAGGTTTACTTTGTAAGATCTGTCAGACTTGCTACTAAGACAGTAGTAAATAGTTTTCATCAGCATAAATACTCAGTTGAGAACTGATGACATCAGAAAGTTTGTTGATAAAGATCAGAAACAACATAGGCCCAAGAATAGAGCCCTGGTGGATACCTGCATTAATATAAAATGATCTAGAAGCATGCCCATTTGACACAATCTTTATTACACAATTTGTCAGGAATGATTAGATTAACTTTTACCCAATTAAATTCCTTCTAGAATTGTTCCCCCAGCCACTGCATTTTTTTTTTTTTGAGGGTAAAAAAAAAAAAAAAAAAAAAACAACAACATGAATACCTAGTGTTTTAAAATTGTTATAACCAGGGCTGTGTGGTCGGAGTCAGAAGCAATTAAGGGGTCACTGGAGTCAGAGTTAGTAAAACTATTCTGACTCTGGTTGAATTTACACTTTATGTAAAAAGTCTCACATTAGAATTTTTATTGTTATTTCTTCTATTGTATATTTACTATTTCCTTTAAAGAAATTCATTTCAACTTTTGTTTTTGTAGTTATTTGGTATATGCAAAACTATATATATAAAAGAAATCTTACATTATAGAATTATTTTTGTTTTACATCCTGTAAAAGATTGTATTTCAAGTTCTGTTATAAAATAGTTTTATTTTTGTTCTGTACTTATTTCTTATTAGCAAAGATTACATAATTACATAAAGGAGTCGAAGTCAGGGGTGCCAAAAATGGAGTTGTAGTCTAAGGTTCTGCATTCAGACTACACAGCCTTGTTTATAACTTTCTTTGTATTGTTGTGTATAGCTTTTATTTTTTCCATAAAAGAATGGATGATTAATATTTTTATGTAATGCATTACATTTTGCATATATGTTTTGACATTGAAAACAGAGAAGAAAAAATTGAAACACAAAATAAAAACAATTTAAAATACTTTAACTTTTATTACTCCTTAAGGAGTTTTGGGGTACAAGAAGAATCAAAATGGCTTTCATTTCATCAAAAGTGACATCCTTCCACGTGCTTGCATATGAGTAGACACCAGCATTTGTTTGGTCTTTCTTTCACCTGACTAGCATATTTGTCTCACTCTAACCACTTTCACCCCAGCCCCTCAACCTGCGACGTCTTACTCTCTGGGTTGAGGTGTCTACTCGGTCTTAACCGAACTTAAGGGAGTGACCGTAGGTCCCCTGAGCATCCGTAGATCATTCGACCGGTCTGTTGGTTTAATCCTGCTTCCTGCCCACGTTGTGTTTGGTTTGATCCAGAAAGCAGAAGTGATTTCCACCCATTCACGGTCGACTGGAGATGTAGACACAGCTGGAGAGTCTGTGCTAAGAAATTTAGAATGAAAAAAAAAAAAAAAAAAATAATATATATATATATATATATATATATATATATATATATATATATATATATATATATATCTCTGCAGTAAGCCAAACAAACAACTATTCAATGGTTGAATTGTTAATGTCTTTTATATAGCAGAAAGAATAGTATAGAAAAGAAACGGGTTACAGAAAAGAAAATAATTGACGTAAAAATTCCTACACTGGTTTCTAGACAGAGAGATAGTGGGTTGTGATTAACTTGTTGTGTAATCGTCTCAGAAAGATATACGTCTCTTGATTATTGTAGCTTGTTTGACGTTTCCATTTCCAGTGGTAGCAATAATAGTAGCAGTAATCTTCGTGGTAGCAATAATAGTAGCAGTAATCTTCGTGGTAGCAATAATAGTAGCAGTAATCTTCGTGGTAGCAATAATAGTAGCAGTAATCTTCGTGGTAGCAATAATAGTAGCAGTAATCTTAAAATGGTAGCAATAATAGTAGTTTTAGTAATCTTAAAATGGTAACAATAATAGTAGCAGTAATCTTATTGGTAGCAATAATAGTAGCACACTAATCTTAATCTTAATAGTAGCAAATAGTTAAATTGGTAAAAATAATAGTAGCAGTAATCTTCGTTTGTGCAATAATAGTAGCAGTAATCTTCGTTAGCAATAATAGTAGCAGTAATCTTCTTGGTAGCAATAATAGTAGCAGTAATCTTCATTGGTAGCAATAATAGTAGCAGTCTTAGGCGTTTAGGAGTAATTCACTTTTCAAAACTCTATATCAACAAAATATGTTAGTGGGCATTGGTTCCAATTCTCTGACATCACTCCCAATCTCTGACCTCTCTCTCAGCTCGACTGCACTTTCGAAAAAGACCAGCCAACCACTTTATGTCAACAGATTTCTGTTTTGATTTATATAGATAAGCCTGGCTGATCACAAATCGATTTTTGAAAATGGTCTGCATGCAATTATCATGAATGTTGCTGTCAACCCAAAACCATGTGAGTTTCAAAGTTCTCATAGCCTGAGTAAGCTCTATCGCAATTTTAACTGAAAAAAGTTATTCCGATCATTTTTTCATTGTCTTTTCTAATGACCCAATTCCAAATGGGCGAGATCAGGTTTCCCTCAGTAAACAAAATTGTTCCAATCTAATTTCACTGTTCAAATCTACTCCAATTTCAATAAAAATGTGTGTGTGGGCGTTTGTGTCTTTTTCAAACTCTGTCACACTCACTGACAAAGAAAGTTATTATTTTGTCGTTTATGAATAGACAAAATAATTCACCTTCAGAAAGGCGATCAGGTGCATCCATGGGGTCACTACCTTCCATGAATTAGTCAGCCATGGATGATAGCTGCTTAGTACCTAGTGGTCAACATCACTTTCCTCCATGTCACTAGTGTGGTTATCATCTCGGACCACTTCACTGTCAATAAAGTCAGTAAATCCTTCAAAATCATCATCAGAGTGCAAATCAAAGTAAAACTCTTGAAAAAAGGCTTCACTGGATGTTGATGCAAACATTTTTGTTCACAAAATTTTTGTTTGCAAAAATAATTAACCTAGGTTTCCAGCTTATATGGTGAAATGGAAGCTATATTGTTTGTCTAAAATGAGACCATATGAAGCAAGATGCTTAACCAATTTAGCATTGATTAGAGACTCTAGCATTAGGTGATAATTTCAGTGTTTCTTAAAAACAGAAACTACAGAAAGCAAGAAGCAGCAAGGCATTTATTGTAAAGTTTGGAGTAAACAGCTGCCACTTCTGGAGCACATTTTTTTTTTTTGACTATTTTAGTTTAAAAATGATAGCAGAAACAATGGATGGAGCTATGTGCATATCACTCAGTAGAGCCTCTAGGGAAGGAAATTGAGCAGAGATAACTACAGATGAGCCGAGAGAGAACTTAAAGGAGAATATCCAATCAAATCACTTTGCTTCAAATAGACTGAAGAGAGGAGGAACTGGGGATTTGCTTTTGTTCAATACACTCTTGTAGAACTGCCAGCAATCTCTAGAACCAAAACTTGCATTTCCTCTTGGAGATTTGCAGTTTGAATTTGTTCATAAGTCTCTGCTATAGCTAATATTCCTGGAACACTCCTTATTCTATCATCACTTCAAAGTGGTATTATATTAAAGTCCCATCTAAAGACAAATATTGATGCCACTTGTGTAATATCATCCAACAAAGGCCATCAAAAAACCAATTTTTTCCTTTGGTTGGAACTAAAATTTTGATTACAGCACTGAACAGAAATGCAATATCAATGACTTGGTCAATATAAAAGTTGGAGTAATAGTATACTGCAACCCATTGTCCTTGGTACTCGTAGGTGAAGGTCATTTGAAGTGATTCTTCTATGTAACAAATGTTACAGTTGTTTGAATACTCTTTGAGGTCTTCTTCAACCTGCTTCACCCACTACTTTGTCATCCACTGAATTGAAGATTAAATGTAAATTTTATTAATCACCTGGATATGGAAATCACTTTGATGCATCAGAATCAACAGTTTTGCATGAAATGTATGCAGTATGCCCACTTTTTGATTTATGTGCACTTGTATGAGTGCAGAGGTATGAAATCAACTGATTATTAAAGAGGAGGCATTACTCTACAAGGTGAAATTTTCCCTTTTCTTTTTAGGAGTTGAATTTCACTGGTATTTCATCCACTGAAGTCTTTTGTGAAAGACAACTTCAAACTTTATGATTATCCCACCAAATTGATATGCATCCTTTTTTCTTTATGATGGGACTATTTTTATATGTGCAGTGAGACAACTCAGAGTGTAACAATTTTGAAAAACATCCACATGAAATTATCAGCTTTGAAAATATGGAAATGCAAACACCCATTGTCAAAATAGTGATATAATTTAAATTAACATGAAATAAAAACTAATCATCACACACAAAGAAGAATTGTATTTTTATAAAGATTAAATTTTGTTTACATACTAATTTTATCAAAATAGCCTTAAAAGTAAACAAAATATCAGCAATTGAAAGAAATTTCAACATGTTTTCGCAGTTTGGGATACCTACTCTTAAGCTGCAAAAATCTTTTCAGTTAACAAATTTATTCTGACATTATCTCACAATTGGGTGATGATGTCAACTCCTCTGCTACATTTTGTCATGTTTTATACCCCCCCATTTCTCTGACTGATTAGTGTTGAATGCTTTCTCTCTACTGCTCAATTGCCTTGTCCTGCTCAGTCTAGCTGGTGGAAGTAAAGGAATAGATTCCTTTCAAGTGTTAGATTACAAGTTGATTTGCATACATGCATAGTAACAGGGAATGATTTTGATGACCTCAATCTCCTGTTATACATAACCAGGGTCAACCAAATTTCTATGCTAGTATACAATTAAGGCAAAAAGAGTCAATGAGATTAAAAGAACACATACACATTTTAAGTTTTGACCAAGATCCAACCTAGTTTAGCACCTGCTGGTTTATACCAATTGTTATTTTCCAGTGTTGATTGGGGGCAAGAACTCCTTGTTTTATTCAATCCTTCCAGTTAAAATCCTGCTGACACAATTTCAAAACCAAACAATTTCAGGTACTTATTGTAATGAAATGAATTTTATTTCTCTAAAAGTCCCTGGTATGCTAGTAAAATTCAAATTACCCAGTTCTGGTGTGCAACAAGAAGCAAAATGGCTAAGAAGGATGGATGGATGTTGGATTTAACGGCATATCAACTCCTATTTGGGTCATTTTATGCCGAAGCCTTATTTATTTATGTATTTAAGATGGTTATATTGTATAAAAGGTTGGGAGGCTGTTGGGTTTCATAATCTATTGTATTTTTTTTTGATTGCTTTTTCTTGTGATTGTTTCTGATTGTATATTTTCATATCTACATCCGTGCGTACAGATATATGTCTATAAACACATACATATACACTATTTGAAAGTGTTATATTTTGTAGAGGATCTTGATTTCTTTGAGAAAGTTGCATATTTTATCTGTGTCTGTATTTTTAAAAATTTCTTTTAAGCCTTTTCCATTGAAATATTTTTGTCTTATTTTAGTTATGGTTTTGCATTCCAATAGGATATGTTTTATTGTGATTAGGCTTCCTACATTTTGGTGGATTTGTCTTTTTTAGTATATAAGAATGTGTTAAGTATGTGTGTCCTATATGTATTCTGGTTATAATGACTTGTTTTTTCAGAGTATTTCCAAAATTACTTCCCTACTTTAGGTTTAATTTGAAATCGTTTATTTCCGGTTTGGTTTTTCCATGAATTTTGCCATTTGTTTTATATATTTATCTGTTTTAGATTTTAAGTCTGTATATGGAATTTAAAGATTTTCATTTATTGTCATTTTTAAAGATGATTTAGCAGCAGTATCTGCCTTGTCTCCTCCTTGGATGTCAACATGGCTAGGAATCCAGCAGAAGATGATATTTTTGCTTTTTTCCATTGAATGTAGTTTATATAGGAGACTTTGTATTAATGGATTTTCCAGTTTTTTCCCTTTTAGGGATGTTAATACAGATAATGAATCTGAGAAAATAATAATCCTTTGTTTTTTGAAATGACTTTTAGTGCTAGTTTTATTGCGTAAGCTTCTGCACTGAAAATTGATGCTTCATTTGGCAAGCATTTTTTGATTGTTTTTTTTTGTTATTGCTGCGCTGCCTGTTTTTTCTACATCTTTTGAGCCATCTGTGTAAATACTTTGATAGTTTTGATATTTTTATTTTATTTTTGAGAATTTTTCAATGTATGTTGTGGGGTGTGTTTTTGATTTTGATAATTTGTTTAAACTTAATATTATGTTTAGATTTTTGATTATCCATGGTGGTATGTTTGATTGGTTGTTTTTAAGTATTTGATTAGACTGTATATCATTTTCTTGGATGATTCCTTCCATCCGGAGTCCTAATGTTTTGATTTTATTTGTGTTAAGATTAAATTTCTCTTTATGATTTGGTGTAAGTACACAGTCGTGTGTGGGGTTAGAAGGACAGGAAGAGAGTTCTAGATAGTATTGAGTTGCTAGTTTTTCCTTTCTTAGTTGTAATGGGGGTTCGTTTGCCTCTACATGTAGACTTTCTATAGGTGAGGTGGGATAGGCTCCTAGAGCTATCCGAAGGCCTTCATGGTGTATTGTATTTATTGTTTTTAGATAGGACTTTCTAGTTGATTGGTAGACCATGCTTCCATAGTCCAATTTGGAGCGGATCAATGTTCTATAAAGTTTTAGAAGGGTTTCTCTGCTGGCACCCCATTCTGTATGGGCTACTGTTCACAGTAGTTGAAGAGCTTTAAAACATTTTGTTTTTAGCTAATTGATATGTGGTCTAAAGGTCAGTTTGCTCTCAAAGATCATTCCTAGAAATTTGTATTGCTGAACTACTGGTATTTCTTCATTTTCTAGTTTTAGAGTTGGGTTATTGTGTAATTTTTTTCAATCGGCAGAAGTGTACAGATTTTGTTTTTGTTTTTGATATTTTAAAACCGTTTTCGAGTGTCCATTTGTTTATTTGATGTAAGCATTGTTGGAGTTGTCTTTCTGCTGTGTTGAGGTTTCTCGATCTGTAATATATTGTAAAATCATCAATGTAAAGGCTACAGTATATTCCTGGAGGAGTAATGGATAGCGGCTTGGATTGAGGAATCGGAGAGCCGAGTTTTCCAGTCGGATCCATTACATTCACTTATTTTTTTGGGAAAGGTGTGAATCCTCTTTCTTCTAACCTCCAGCTATGAGTAAATAGCAGGACAGACTGGGTTCTATAGCCTTGGATGGCAACTGGTCTAGAAGGAAAACTGATTTAAAACCTGCTCTTAGATGAGGGTGAATGGAGTTTCTCTGAGCCTTGGTTGGCAATCCATTTAGTGATGGTGTCACGATAAAAAAGCACCCTTGATAGCCCTAGCAAAGCATCAAGAATTCAGCTATTGACAAGATTATGAACTACACCATTCAAAGTATTGGTGAGTTCAATCTCGGCTGAGGCCGCAAGATGATGATATTCCCGGTTTAATGTTTTTTATTATGTCATTTATTTTTATTTTGAAAAGTGTAGGGGAGAGTACACTTCCCTGTGGTATTCCCTCTTCTTGCTTTTGATAATCTGATAGTGTAGTATCTATTTGTACTTGGAAGAGTCTATCTGTTAAAAATCCTTTTACAAAGTTTGGTAGTCGACCTCTTAATCCTAGTTTATGCAGATCTTTCATTATACCATGTTTCCAGGTTTGATCAAATGCTTTTTCTATATCAAAGAATATGTCTATTAGATGTTGTTTGTTTAAACTGGCCTCTCTTATGGCTGTTTCTAGTCTTATTATGTGATCTATTGTGCTTCTTCCTTTATTATATCCACATTGATATTTTGATATGTGTTTTCCTTCTTCTAGAAACCAATTCAATCTGGCATTGACCATTTGCTCCATTGTCTTACATAAACAGCTTGTTAATGCTATTGGACGGTAACTTTGTGGATTGTTTCCCCTCTTTTCCCTCTTTGAGTATGGGAATAATTATCAATTCTCTCCATATTTTGGGAAATTTCCCAGTTGTCCAAATATTTTTAAAATATTTAAGAGGTTCTTGTGGTAGTTGTTTAATAAATTCATAGTGGATTTGGTCTGGGCCTACTGCTGTATTGTGGGATTTTTTTTATGGCTTCTATTAGTTCTGCTTCGGTGAATAGGTTGTTGTAGGCTTCTGTATTTTTAGATGAGAAATTTAGTTGGTTATTTATGTCTTTTTGTTTATACTTTTGTAGATTTTGATTTTTATTCGTTTTAGAGTTTTCTGCAAATGTCTCTGCTAGTAAGTTTGCTATCTCTTTTTTGCTGGTTGCTTTAGTGTTGTTCTTTTTAAGATGTATTATTGGGGATATTTGATTTTCCAGCTATTTTTCTCATCATTTCCAATATTGTTTTGGTTTTGGAATGTGTATTTAGGCTGTTTACATATTTTTTCCAACATTCCCTTTTGGCTTCTTTTACATTTTTTTGTGCTACTGGTTTGAATTTTTTCATTTCAATCAAATTTTGGGTTGTGGGTTCCTTTTTGAATTTTCGCAGTGCTGTTTCTCGGTTTCTGACTGCTTTTTGGCAGTTTTTGCCAAACCAGGGTTTAGTTTTTTTTATAATTATTTTGCTTTTTTGGTATATTTTCTGAGGCTATGGTTATTAGTGTTTTGGTAAAGTATTCTATTGAGTTGTCCGTGTCTTTTGACTGTATCAGTAATTGTTTACATTTGTTTTTGAAACCCTCCCAGTTGGCTCTTTTCAGTTTCCATCTGACAGGGCCTATCTTTTCTTCCTTGGCAGGCTTTTGATTTTCTAGAATGATCAAGTAATGATCACTGCCACATGTGTCGCTGTGTGTTTTCCATGTATAGTCCATACAAATTTCTGGATCACATATACTTTAAGTCTATTGACGATTCTGATCCACTGGAGGGATTTAGGTAGGTCGAGGATTTATGATTTAACAGACACAAGTTATGGGTGTTTATTATTTCTTCTAATATTTTATCTTTAGTATCTAGCTTTTTGCTATTCCAGATAGGATTATGACTGCTAAAGTCTCCGAGTAAGATTCTGGGTTTAGGAAGTTGTTCCATTTAGTTGTTTATTTCTGTTGTATTTATTAGTTCTTGTGGGGGTATGGAAAGAATTGTAATGGTTTTATCTAGTGTCACTTGTGCTGCTATTGCTTGTAATTTAGTTTTAATATGTACTTTACAGTATATCATTTCTAATCAATATTGACATTCGTCCATTAGCTCTATGTCCTGTATTGTGGTTATAGTGGTATTGTTTATAATTTTTAAGTTAGCATTTTCTTGTAAATAAGTTTCTTGTAAGCAAATGACGGCTGGATACAGTAGTAACATAAGTACGAGTAGGTCATTGCAATTAGATTTTATTCCACGACAGTTCCATTGCATGATCTTATGTGCCATAGTTATATTTTCATTTTTTGGGGGTAAAGTTACCTTCTAGGTTTATATCATTTGTCCTCTCCAGTTTTTTTCCAGCTCTTGGGTTTTTTGAATCTTTATCTTCAACTGCTTGTGGTGTCCTTCGGTCAGATTTTTGGTTTTGTTTTGGAATTTGTTTATTTTCATTCTCTTCTATTTCCATATATTCCAGAGGTTCGAATTTATTTTCATTTGATATATTGATTCTTGATTTTGAGTTAGATCTTGATCGAATGTTTTCTTCTGTTGTCACTTTTTTGTCTTTTTGTTTATTTTTCATTTTCTTGGTTTGGGTTTGGGAAGAAGAGGGTTCGCTGGAGTTTTGTTCTATGTTTTTTGCCTTCTTCTGGGTTAATTCCATTTGATTTGTCGAGTTTTATTTTTATTTTGATCTGATTTAAGTTCAGTTTAGAAGGTTTTTAATTCTTCAAGGAAAGCTTTTAATTCCTTATATAAATTTGTTATTTCAGTTGAATCTTTTATTTTATCTTCCTTGTTTATTTTATTTGCTTTTTGTACCATGGATGCATAGGTGTTTTCTTTTATGTTATTTTTAACTTCTTTTCATGCATCTGAGAAAGATGCATTTTTTTTGTGTTTTATTATGATTATTTCTTTTTCCTGTTTGTAGATACTACATTGTTTTGAGAGGGCAGAGTGGTTTCCCAAACAGTTTGAGCATAGGCTCTCATTTGGACAGTTCTTTTCTTTATGTTCTGGTTCTTTTTCACTACATTTTCCACATGTTTGTTTGTTTCGACAGGAATCTCTGTGATGCCCAAATTTGTGGCATCTGTAGCATTGAAGAGGGTTTGGTATGTATTGTTCCACTTTTATAATTTCATATCCGATTTTAATCATTGTCGGAATTTGGGGGGAGTTGAAAGTTAGAATGTAGGTATTAGTTTGTGTATCTGCTTCATTTTTCTTTATTGTGATTCTTTTGACATTTGTAACACCTTGAGTTTGGAGTTCTATTTTTATCTCCTCTAGAGTGCACAGGGAGAGCTCCTTGCTTTTTACTACACTCTTTGAGAAATTTAGGGTTTGGTGTGGGTAGGATTTTATTTCTATTTCTTGTAATTTTTTTTGTTTTATTGGTGTATCTGCATATATCTTTTTTTCCACTTCCACTAGTAATGTTCCATTTTGTAGTTTTTTTAAAATTTTTTGGTATGATTATATTTGATATAGCTTTTTGGATTTTAAATGGAGATATTTCAGTGCTTTGTTGCTTATTGCTTCTAGAACAATAAATTGTGGAAAGTTTTCACTGTCATTTTCTGTTTCAGAGTCATTATCCACATGTGGTCTCTTGGAAGATTTTTTTTTTTCCATTGATTGTTTTTATTTTGATTCATCATCCATGCTCCCTACCCACCGCGGAGTCCAGGATTGGGACATGACAAGGGGGAAACACATTCACCTTGCCATGTCAGGGCTATGTGAAAGGTATACTCTCTTTGGGAGGAGTCTTTGAGCACGCATATTCCTTTGTTTCCATTATCCAAGTTTTACGGCTGTGAAGTTTTAGCAGGTGTGTCAGATCCTTTTTTTCTCCCAAATTGATTGACCCTAAGCCACCGCCTTCTATCATATATTTAGGGCTAGGTGTTAGTTTTGGTTGGAAGAAGGAGTGTAAGTTATAGGTTTGGGGTGGATTATATACGATGGGGCTTGACATGACCAGCCGATTGATCAGATTGGGCCCCTCCGAGCGTCTGTCTAGCCCAGGTAAGGGCCAAAGTGGTGCACTGCAGGGTTGTGACCGCTTCACACCTGGGTCACGACCTGCTCAACCACCAGAATCCCGTCCCCAGACATTACGGGTCGCCACCCACGGCTAAGGCGGCTTTCATTTCATCAAAAAGTGATGTGCTTCCTTGTGTTTATATATGAGAAGACACCAGCATTTGTTTGGTCTTTCTTTCACCTGACTAGCACATTTATTTGTCTCATTGACAAATAAAGTTATTATTTTGTCATTTATAAATAAACAAAATAATTCACCTTCAGAAAGGTTATCAGATACATCCATAGTCGCCAGTAGCTTCCATAAAATTAGTCAACCATTGTTGATAGTAGCCACTTGGCACCTAGCGATCATCATGACTTTTCTCCCCATCACTAGCATAGTAATCACTGACTAATTTACCATCAATATTCACTTGAGTAAAAGCCTTCAAAATCACATCGGAGTTTGAATCAAATAAAAACTCCTGAATAAAGGCTTCAATGGATGTTGATGTGGACATTGACAAAAAAAAAAAAAAAAAAAAAAAATCATGAAAAAAATTAATGAGGGTTTAATTGATGTTACACCTCATATAGAGTCTAGAATTCAAAATGGCATCAGAAAAAGGACGGTTAGCCTCATTCCAAAATCGTAGTAAGTGATTTCCAGTTTAAAATACATGAAATCACAGTTGACAAGTGTTTGTTTATAGTAACTGTCTCAAGGTGATAGAAAGCACCTAGAGCTGTCAAGGGAGAGAATTTTATAGCAACAATTTTTGCCTGCAGCATAGTAAAGGTTAAGACTGTCTCAGTCATTTTCCCATGCATCAATCTGCTAACATCTTCACTCTTATAAAACAGCAAAACTTAAACTGTTTCTTGTGAAAATCTACATTTTCATGTATTTGATAGAGTTAATATACCTTGCTCATTTACAAGTTTTTTTTTTGGTTTGTTTTGCCATGTATGTTGAGGTGCCAAATTCTATTTGAATTCTTTGGATATTTTTGGAAGTATTGTCAAAATTTGTACTTTTTGGGACCGCTTTCCATAAGTTGCAAACTTTTCTTTTAATTGCATAATAATTTCACTTTCATCAGCTCTTTTGTGTTCTACATTGGTAGATTCTTGATAAGAAATTTTAGTCAAAATCAGTTTAATTTTCTTTGATACTGCTCCTTTAACAAAGACCTTTCTAAAGATATGCAACTTGACCATATCAGGGAAATATGAAAATGTTAGCAGTGGCATATGCCAAAAATTGCCATTTTGAATTTGGCCCAATTAAAATAAAACCACAGTCACAAAATTTCATACATATCTTGCAATAAGGCAAACAAATTTGCTGTCAAATTTTTAAAAATTTAAAGATAGATTTGAGAAATTAAAGGTCAAATTATCTTATTTGACCTTTAAATAGAAGAATAAATAGATCACCTTTTAGATCTATCCAAGTACTTTAAAATGTTATATAATTTAGCTCAGTAGGTAAAAAAAACCCAAAAAACTAAGATATATCACTTTGTGACTATTTTCCAAAATTCACCTTTTGACCTAGAAATGTAAAATAGTTACCATTCAATTTATATCATGAAACCCTGTAAGTGCACTGAATTTGAAAAAAAAAAAAAAAAAAAAAAAAAAAAAAAAATCAGTATCAGTGATGGTCAGACCCTTGTTGATTTGATACAGAATGACTCATTTTATCAACAATTTTAAATGGTTTCATATTAAGCAGCACAACTATTCCTTAAATATCAGGGAGTAACATTGAGGGTTCCTATAAAAATGTAGATGATTTTTGACATTACCAAACGTTATCATATTCAATTATCATAAAAACAGTCAAATGGACATAAGTGGGAGATAAAACAAAGTTGTATCCTTATCTATATTTCTAAGAGCAATGATGATACCCATTGTTATCAGTTTAGTCTTGTAACCTATTGCTATTAAGTTATTTAATTTAGATCAGATTTCTTGAATCATGAAGTATTCAAAAGTAACTTAGCAGTGTGCATGAAACAAAATGATAAAATGAAATAGTCGAATCACCAAGCAAATCATATTCATGTTATAATGGTGATCATCAGAAAAGTGAAAATTTCAGAAACAAATGTTTTCATAGTTATAAAAGGCCTAAGTTATTTTCTGAGATATATGCACCTATATAAAACAAGAGTTTTTTATATATATATATATATATATATATATATATATATATATATATATATATGTGTGTGTGTGTGTGTTAAGAAAAAAAAAAAAGATGTTTCTACAAGTCCTTGTCTTTCCCTTAACTAAAGAATCAATACCTTTTTTTGAAGAGAAAATATTGAATATTTTTTTAAAGAGCGGCAGACAACATTGGGGAGGGAACAGAGAACAAAAGAGAAAGACTTACAATTTTTTCATAATATTCCCTCCTCCTCTCAGCTCTCTTTTTGTAATCCACCATCAGGCCACGTATCTTACGCTCCTGTTTTCTTGCCTCATGCCACATCATTTTGGCAGAGTATATGGTAGAAAGTATCTGCAGAAAAAAACTAACATATTAATCAATTATTCCTAACAGCATCAACTCAAATGTTTCTTAGTACAAAATAAAAATAAAAAAGGAACCAATATACAAAGAGAGGCATAATTTTAAACATACCTAAACTCATTTTTTAAAAGCAACATGTTACTTAATACAAACGGTTTTAGTCATCAATGAAGAACTAATAACTGATACAGATTCTGATTCAATCAGACTTGAGTATATAGAAAATTAAGCCAATGAGCCAGAAAAATTTTTGAAGTGATGATGAGTTGATAGATTGTATTTTATTAACAGCAGAATTAAAAGTTCAGTTGGCTAGAGTTAATATATACCAAATTCTACAATGAGCTATCACTAAAGATAATTAGCAAGCCCATTAAAGAATTTAAAACTTACCAAAAAAGTACAAACAGTTTAGTAATTCTATCACACAAAAGCACAAAATAAATGAAAGAAAATATAATAAATTTATCTCATTAACTTTTATCAGGAAGATGATGTTGATAATACATTTTCTCTTATTTATATATTATAAAGGTAACCAAAAAAGTCCTTGCTGTTTTTTACATTATGTGGGAAAAAGTGATCACTGATACACAAATGAGCACATCACATGTTGGAAAGCAGTGGGGGTCATCAGACAGGAGAAGGCAATGCTAATTAAACAATATAAGGAGATCAGTGATTATTTGAAGGAGATACAATTGTTCTAAAAGAGAAACAAGTAGCGATACACATAGTGGGGAAGGCCTGCCATGTACCATTTGGAATGGTATCAGAGAGTGAGTTAAAGGTGATTAAGTGGAAACTGGAAGTGTTAACTAGTAATCAGAAAAAGTTGGCCCAAGTTTCTAGAGAAAGTGTATCCATGTTAAATGTGACTAGAATTGATTTAGTTAAGAAGAGGTAAGGTATGAATTGGCTGATAGGAACTGTCCAAGGTTTAGAATAGTAACTAGGAAACCTATCAGAGGTAATGTAAACCCAATTGGGGAAGTTAGGGACATTTATTAAGCAATACTTACAGTTATTAGCCATAAACAATCGATGCCATCAGGCTTTGCAGTCATTATTATCATTAGAACATGCGCCCAGTTTGATATGTTGCCCTTGGGACACTTGCCTCCAAGCATAGTGACCCACAAACATCTAAGGGATCTGTTACTTAAAATTCAAGCCAAAATTCCTCACCAGTTAAGACTGCCAGCTGCTGCAGCTGGTAGTCTGTGGCAATACAAAGGGTCATTGGGGTGTGTCATCTTGATGGATGGCGATAATTTACTGGTATTAGTCTCCTTACCTTTGTTGGACAGGAAAAGCACTTTTGAAGTATTACCCTTGTTGGACAGGAAAAGCACTTTTGAAGTATTTACCTTGTTGGACAGGAAAAGCACTTTTGAAGTATTTACCTTGTTGGACAGGAAAAGCACTTTTGAAGTATTTACCTTGTTGGACAGGAAAAGCACTTTTGAAGTATTTACCTTGTTGGACAGGAAAAGCACTTTTGAAGTATTTACAGTAATAAACCTGCCTATTCCTTATCCAGAGATAGATGTAAGGGAAGGAATAGTAGCCAGTTATATAGCTTTCAATGTAGCTAGAACTGAATTAACATGAAGCAGCTAGGGAATGTAAAGCAATGCTAGGAGCATGTTCATCAAGAGGACCAATTTATGTGAAAAGTAGTCATAAGTTATGTATACTGGGGTTGTTTTAGGGAGATATGGAAGCATTGAAAAGAAATTGCCAGCTAGAGGTGTTAACTGAGGAGATGCTGTCACAAGTTGTGAACTTATATGGAATATGGGCAATAAAACTGGTGAAGAAAATGGAATTATCTAGGGTTTACAAGGGGGGAACCAACAAGTATAAGACATTAGTTTACCTATAGGAGGTGCCAATAATTGGACCAGCTTGTGGGATCTGCTGATTGGAGAGTTTCCTAATGTTAAGGCCTTTGAGATCCCCACAGGAAAAAAAAAGAAATTAATGGTTGAATTAAGAACTATATCAAAAGGAAGACCCACCAGTCTGAGAACTGTCCTGGTGGCATGGTGATCCTTGTCTGGAACTATTATCATGATGTAATGATTTTGGTAATTTTAATGATTAAATTAAGAAAAAAGAAAAATTGAATTAAAATGATGAGAACCTCAGTCATGCATGGCATCATGGAGGAGGAGCAGGTGAGGATAATGGAAACTGCCTTACATGCTGAAGAGGATGGATCCACATGTGGAGTTATCAGTGGAATACCACCTGATGTCAAGAAGACCAGATTAAAGACTTTTGACATAAACCTCTGAGGAAGCAACTATGCTTAACATGTGCATAGTTAAAAGAAAAGAAAAATGAACATAAATATGAAGTTGAGAAAATCAATCTTCAAATAAAATTGCAAGAATCAGAAATATTTTTTTCTGAAAAACAATAAAAAATGAAAAAATATTGGGATAGGGAGAGACTCATGGTAATGAACATGTAGCATGAATAAACCACACTTTTTTACTACTACTTGACTGATGAAATCAAGAATATTTTACCTTACTGAATGAAGTAAAAATGCTTAATCGCTTAAGAATTTTCACTTGTGTATGAAGGGATGGAGTATAGTTGGGCACCGACCTCTATTTAAACAATTTAATTAATGAAATTACAGGATGGTGGATTGGAGGGACTACTAATTGGATCATAATTATTAAAATTCTCAGGTTGTATGGCGGTGAAAAAAATTTTTAAAATTAAAAACAAAATCCATTAAAATTTACTTTTTAACAGTTCCAGGAAGAATTGAACCCAGATTTAGCTAGACAAGATTCAGTAAAATTGAGCAAAACCAAGATTCTAAACCCTATCTACTTCCCGCTGATAAGAAAAAGATGATTAATATGTTGTCTGAATTCCTTGGGTTCTAGGAACTTAGAATTTGGACATTTTGTTTATAATACATTATCTGTAGAGAATGTTTGCAGTCACAGAAAATAATGACCTAAATTATTTTGGCCAAAGAAACAAAACATCTGTTTTGTGTTAAAAATTATCTTCACAGAAAAATGTCTAGGAAAAATTTGAATATACAAAGCAAATACCATATGATCAATTAGTAAGATCTAAGATTAAGATGTGCCTTTTCTTGTGACAATAGTCTGCATTTTTTATAGTTATTATTTTGGATTACTGATGAAGAATTTCTCACTGATAAGGCGGCAAGCTGGTCAATTTATGGGAATATGGAGATAATAAAATTGGGCATTGTGAATTGTCATTTTCTGGGGCCTGGCTAGGAATCATTGTTATCAGAAAAGATTTCCCTATATAAAGCGAGCACACATTTCACTTTGGTCTTTGTATCATCAACACCAAAAAACTACATATAGATCAACATTAAAATCTACATAGGACAAATATTTTTTTCTTTTTTTTAAACTCCTATATGGTCTTCAAGCTTATGTCAGTTTTATGCTTGTCTTATTGAGTTTATAATTGTTATATTCTCTCATTTTTTAATTTAATATTCTAACTTAATTCCTCACATTAGTTACTCTTTCTTTCTTCGCATAGTTAAAAATCATTATTTAAATGTAATGCCATATAAGTAGTCTTGAAGTAAAAGAAATATAATACTAATGAAATCAATAATTATTACATCAGATCAGCTGAAGAATTGGGTTCTCAAAAATGAAAGGGTTAAAACAGGACATAGAAGGGCAATTTTGACTGCTCATTTCAACAATGATTCATAGAAAAGATGAAGCTCAAATAGTAGATTTCCCCATGTATTTCCCTAGTAATTCTGGTGGACACATTTTGCTATCTGATCTCTTCCTAATTGACTTGGAATGATTTAAATGATTTATTTTGAAGATGATAAAAATGTTATTGTGGCACAATACAACAAAATGAACTAATTTCCTTAAGTCCGACTAGGAAATACTATTGGTGGGTATGATCTTAATAATGTAAGGTATGCATATGACACAATGTTGATGACAGTCAAAGAAAACTGAAAGTACTCCTAAAAAAAAAAAAAATGGTAGTAAAGGAAAATAAGAAAAGACTAATCATTAACTGTAAATAGACAGTATGTGTGTTAGCAAGAAAAACAGCTGAAGATGTGAGCTATGAATTGGAGATTCAAACAAGTACAGAAGGTTAAATATCTGGGAATATCAGATGATAGAAAATATGACACCAGAATTCAAAGGTGCATTGGAATAGCAAAAGATGCTTTCTAAAAACTAAACAGGAATTTTTCTTTTTATTAGGAGGGGGGATGGAATACTGAACTGCTATGTAATATCAATATGGCAATGAATGTTGAACAATTTCCTCACAGATGAAGAGGAGACTTGAGGCAATAGAGATGTTCTATACATGGATGCTGAGAATACCATTGATGGAGCATGTAAACAATGAATAAGTTTTAAGAATTATGAAAATTATAATGCATTTTAAATCAAAATCTTAAAATAATTTTTTAAAATTTCCATCAGTTTTACATAAAGTCTTGTACCAGTTCAAATATAACTGGTCACTAAACAAAATTGTATAATTGTTCTTAAGCCATCTGTCAACTTTTCTATTACTCATAAGAAGGGAAGCGTAGATTGACTAATACAAAGGATAAATTATTTTTTTTTGTTTTTTAGCATTATATCAACTAGTCAATAAGAAATAATGTCTAGAACCAGGAAAAAAGGGTACAAATAAATTATCTCCTTTTATCAGATCTCACAGATCAAAATGTTTATTTTAGAAAAAAATATTCAAAGAGTTCAGTGATACAAATCTTGCAAGTATTAAATAAGTTATTTAAACTCCTCAAGCTTGACTATGAAAAACAAGAAAATTTTTCTTTATTTTCATGTAATGATTATATCAGAATGACAATACATAAAGGCAAAGGAAATGAGTGGCATGCCAGAAAGAAAAAAAAAACAAAGTTGCCAAGGATATGGGCTATGCCATTAACAAAGAATAATACTGCACAACAATACCTATTAACTGCCTAATAAAGATTACAAAATGAATACAGAAGATTACACAAAAATCTTTATAAATCAGTGTTTAATGATTAAATAACTTAAGTTTCTTTGCGTTGAAGACAAAAAATTGTTCAAGAGAAACAACGGTTGACTGAAAAAAAAAATGTTAAAAGGATTGGCTGGTCTATAGAAAAAAAATGAAATAGCATAAATATTCATTAAAACATTTTTATGCCTTTATGATAACTAAAATTAGAAATATCAAATTCCTTTTGGATAAATTGCTTACTCAAAGATAATTTCAAGAAAAAAGTGAATGATAATATAAACAGTAACACTATTTTTGTTTTTCTCCCCATCCCTCTCAAATATCCTAGGAAATGTGTTAGCAACAATTAGGTCTTCCTAGATATATTTAATCCAATATTATCCAGCTGAACCCACTTAATGAAGTTGTGTAAGTCACACCCTTTTATTAACTGCACACAAACTATTTTAATGACTAATAAGAAAGCTTATACTATATATGCTTTAGCTATTTTAACTGTTTTTTTTTTATTCTTCCAGTAGTCAAATTGTTTTTATAATAGTCAGTGTCAGTTACAGCTGAGTAGGTTGTCTGACCTACTTATCCCATTAGATTGAACTTCAATTTTATCATTTTAAAAATCAGTTCAAGTCAGTCACCTTGATACTAAACTAAAATTAAATTTTAGTCAAAGATTGTTTATTATGAATAATGTTTTCCAAACTTATTTACATTTATGCGTTCATTGTTTTTGTAGTATTTAATTCTCTGCTATAAAAGAAAAATATTACTGCCTAAATTTTCAACAGAAAAAGAGACGAAGATATGATATTATTATGATAGTTCACACATGCAATATGATTGATTTACATCAATAAGAATGTATATTAGGGGTTGCTGAAAAATATTTGACCTCACCCACTTAAAAAAAATAATAAAAAAATAAAAAAAGGATCCGAAATTAAAAATATTTTCTTGGATCTTACAAATTACAATATAAAAGAACACTTTCAAAAAGTGACAAAAAATACCCCCCACGCCTTTTCTGGTCTGAATTGAAAAGTAAAAAATCCAAAACTAAGACATTTAATTAGAAGCTTTTAATTGCTTTTATGAATAATACATATTGTCTTAAGAAAGAAATTTTTTTTCCATGAAAAATGAATTTTTTTTTTTTTTAAATTTTAAAAAGAATAATTTATAATATTTTTAAATCTTTTAAAATTCAGTTTCAATGGTTTCTTAAGAAACACTTATTAAGTAAAACTATATTTTATATTTATATATCATAAAGCTTATTACAATGTGACTTCCACATATTTTTTAAAAGAATTTTGAATTGCTTTTGTGTGTCAAATCATGCTGAATTTTATAGATACAGTCAGCTATACATGACACTATCAGAAAATAAGAGCGACAACTATAGTAAATTTAGAGCCCAAATTCTCTAAAATTCAATAGAACATATTCCTCAATTATTTTTTAAAGGTTACCATTCCCCTAGAACAACATTAGATAACAATCTATGTGTCATAGATGTTAAAATAAACAAACACACTTGTGTTGAAAAATAAATTTCTGTGATATTTTAAACTTATCAGCTTGAAATTAAAACTAAAGTAAAAACTCCAAGAAAGATTTTTCATTATTAAAAATTCATTTTAGATATTGCGTTTTCATGACAGTACCTGGCTGGGTTGGGGTTAATTATCAAGAACCTCCGAATCTATAATTTTCCAAACTTTCCCAAATTTTGCCTGTTCAAATCCTTGATTTTTAACCATTGTCTTTTGTGTGTAGTAGTCACAAAAGACAATGGTTAAACATAAGGAAAACTAATTCCTTTTAATAATATGTGGAAATAACCACTCTTTGACTGATGCAGGTCACAAGACTGGAAACCCGTGTAGCAAAAATATGGAAAATAAAGCATAATATATATTTTAAAAAATCCACATAAGCAAAAACTTTAAAATATACACTTTTCTCTCATTGGAACAACTATGACCTCTCCCTTATACAAATATAAGATTCACATGCGAAAACCTAAGAAATTAATGAAACATGCTACCATTTATTATAGCACAGGTAAATTAGTTTAAATAAATTAAAAAAAAAAAAAATTGGTAGTATTACCAACTCTTGCCTATCAGGTTGCTGTTGTAATTATTTGTGTTCTGAAAGGCAATATTTCGCTGTTCTGTGTAAATAATCTAAATGAAACCCCTTTAAGCATTACTCAATGTAGAAAAACTGAACAATTAACTTTTGTGTCATACTCTTAAGAGCAGTATTATTAATTCCCTAAGGGAAATTGATTCCCAACAAAATCAAAAAGAAACATTTTCCCAGCAGGTATCCCAAACTAAAATTTTATTTTCAATATATCTAAAATCCTTTAATACAGGTATAGAGTTCTTGACAAACCACACACAAAAAAAAATATCTTTGTAATTTAATCAGCAACTGTGTTTTGACTATAGTTTGCCAAAAATTTTTTTCTCCTCATGTCATTAAACAAAAAGCCAATTTTAACAGAAGATGCAGGCTTCAAACAAGTTAAAGATAATTATAAATGTAATGTCATATAGGTATATGAAGTAAAATAAAGATAATGCTAATGGAATCAATAATTCTTAGATCAGACCACCCTAAACACTGTGAAAATTTCATCCACAAAAGCAAAATAGTAAAACTATAATGTAGAATGGCAAATTTGACTGATCATATGCTTCATTTCAAGTTATTGCCTTGCAACTTCTTATACTTCATAGCACAACAGACATTAAGTTAATTTTTTCTCAGTAGTACCTATATAAAAAAAAACAAACAAACAACAACAAACTATATTTACATCACACAAAAACAACAAGCACAATTTAACAAGTTAAAAGTATACCATACTGAACTTGCCATTAAAAAGTATCCATTAGAGATACATTCCTGAAACTTAAAATTTTACTAATTTTGGATTGAGGAACAGCTCTCTTCAATGTAATATCATTACCTTTTGTAATATATGTATCTTATTTTGGAAAATTGTGTAGTTTTTAACTCATCAAAAACAAAAACAATGGCTATAAAACTTAGAAATTTAGTTTACAAAAGGAAAACAAATACTTTATATTTAAACTTAAAGCTTGAATGGTTTTCCTGCACTTCCTCTCCTAATGACTGATATGGCTAATATTTCTAGAACACTCCATATCCAGCCATCACTTGAAACTGACATTGCATCAAAGTCCCAACTGAAGACAAATGTTGATACCACTTGTGCAATATCATCTGACAAAGGCCATCAAAATTTCATTTCTGCTCTTTGTTGGAGCTAAAAACTTATCACAGTATTGAATAGAGATGCAATATCAAAGACATGGCCAATGTAAAAGTTGGAGTTATAATATACTGCAACTCATTGGCCTTGACGCTCATAACTGAAGGTCACCAGAAGTGATGGTGGTTCTGCTAGAATATTTAGAATTACAGAGTGCCTTTTCTTCCTTCCTTTGTCTCTAGCCAAGTAGTTGCTGAAATTTACTTCCACTGGTATTGATCTTGACACCTAAGAGAACCTTCAGATATCTTAAGTTGAACTTTCAGTGCTTCTAAGCCACTGCTTGAAACAAGTAGTACATCTTTAATAGATGTTACAGGACCACCATGTTTGATGACCAAGTTAATGATTCTGTTTTTCAGAAGTTTGACAATCTTTTTCCTTCTTTTGCCTCCCAATTTTAGAAACTCTTTCCTGTACATGATGTTTCAGAAGTACTTCTTGTTGCTTGTGTCTTTGCTTTCTTAAAATGCAAAAAACGGATTGCTGCTCAGTTGCTGATTGTGCTTCCAGGTAAACTGTAGTCTAGATGTGTCCGAGCACGTTTGTGGTTGATCAATGTTAAGTAATGTTAATGCATATCATTTTTTTTGTCAGCAGCACCACAACTTCAAATATAATTAACATTTAAATTTTGAGGGTGTTTGAGTTTTTTTTTTTTTAACACCTGCATAAAAAGAAAAATTCCTAAGATTTTTTAAAAAATTATTATCACCCTTTGTATGGCAGTAAAGTCACTAAGACACAAGGGGTTACAGGATGTGAAAGAATTAGGAACAGAAACATTAATAATGAGCAGAAAAAGAAAAAAGTAATCAAGAGGACAATAGATTGCATTTAAATTTTTGCAGATTAAAGTTAGCTGGAAAGCATGGAGCTGGAAGGGAGTTTCACAAACAAGTGTGAGAAAAGAAACTGTTAGCATAGAACTTATGGTTACATTTAACCAGCTCAACTGTAAATTGATGCGATCTTAACATCAGTCTAGTACCGTGCTTAAATTAAAGTCTAGGTACCATAGCAAAGAGCTCATTCAAATAATCATCATGAAATTATTTATAGAAAAGGCACAGAAAGGCAACCTTGTGTCAGTGGGAAAGTGACTGAAACCAAGCTACCAGATTAGAACCAATAATATTGTGGATTTGACTTTGGATTTCATCAAGGTAAATAGCAGGGGCACTGGCCCATATGTGGCAGCAAGATCCCAAACATGGACAAATGGTAGACTTATAGATATACAAGATAGATACTGGAGAGAAAAAATGTCTTGCACAACACAGTAAACCAACTTTCTTAGCAGCTGATCTAGCAATGGATTCAGGCAAAGAAATCAGCTTTACCAGCAGAGGATGCTAACACTGTAAAAATGATTGAAGAGGGGAGGAATAGAGTCATTACACTTAATATCCTGTTACAAAGCCACTAGTAATCACAAAAGCCAAGGTTGTTAGATGCTGTGAGGTGCCTCATTCTCTCAGCAAACAGGGACTTAGCTCCTTCAAAGACTAATGTACATTTATTATGAGCAGCAACAAATAGGCACCTATTGTGACTTGAACTGTTATGCTGGTATAGCCAAAAATAGTGGTACCTGTGGGCTATAGCAGCTGAGCATGCTGGTGTGAACTATGGAGAGGATTAAGGTTTCACCTGGTATTTCCAACAAGGGTTGAAAGCATCCATGTTAGCTTTGACCCAAGAAGAAACCTCAGTGGTGCAATTCTGAATTGGGAGTTTAAAGATGTCAGTCCAAAGGGCATCATAAAGAAAATCACAGCACGAACCCCAATTAGCATGCTGGTAACAAAAAGAGGTTTTATGAATAGGGGTTTCCTGTTTAATAGAGGATCAGAACAAAATATCAATAGATACCAAAGAGTTGTCTGAGTTACCAATAGGGCAGTGTTGCAAAGGTCACCTAGAGTGAGGAGAAGAGGTAAGAAATAAATCAATTTGAGAAGCCTGTTGCTCAGTTTTGCTAAGGAAAGAAGTAGAGAAGTCCACAATTTGATTAAGGGATTGAGCAATGGAAAGATTAAATGTTTAAATCACATGTAGTAAGCATTAAAGTCACCAAAGACAAAAATGTTTGCAGATGGATAGAGAGAAAGTGCCTTTTTTATACTGTCAGCTATTATGTCTAGTATACTGCAGGAATAGGGGCAGTGATAAAGGAAAAAGAGATAGCTAACAGTTTAGTAACAAAAGACAGAAGCACATGAAAAAGTTGTCTGGGACCTTGATAGACAATTCCCTGACCACCAGAATATGCATGTGAATGCTGGAATCTTTTCAGCAAAGAAAATTTCCAATCATCACGATTCTAAAAGGAAACGGAAATATCTATATTGTACCTACTGCACAGACTCATAACCAGTTTTTGTTTGATAAAATTTGTTCTCTACCGGATCTATAAGTAGTTTTTCACAAAAAATGATTTTAAACATAGAATATTATTCTCATTTAATTTTATGATAATTCTTATTTTATTTTACATTTGTAAGTGTTGTTAGGTATATATGATTGTATCCAACATCCTTATGGGGTTGCAATCGCCAAATGTCAGTGTCAAAATTGTTGCATGTCATCTCACAATTGAAATCGACTTATGAAATGGCAGTTTTTGAAGATTTTTGTAGCTGTGCATAATATGCACCCCTAATTTTTTTTTTTTTTAGAAAAATGTGCATTATACATGGGGAATTACAGTAGCTATTTCCATGCTTAAAATTGTTTTTTTTCTTTTCAAGAAACAAATATTCAGAGTTAAGAATTTCAATTTTGACCAAAACAATTACAACCAGTAAACTAAATTATATCAATTTAAAATAAATTTACAAAAATAAAGGCTTTGTATTTCTCAATAAAGTTGTTTAATCTATTGAAAATAAAACTGCTGGATACACAGTATTGCCTGAGGACAAAACATTGTTTTGATAAATAGTAAAATAATTTAAAATTACATCTGAATTATAGTCAATACCTTATTGATTTCATTAGATTACAGAAAAAATTTTGAAAATATTTCTCATACTAAAAGTTCTATTTTAAAAAGATGCTGATACACTAATGCTGAATTATTCTTTTTTTAATATACAAAAATCAAACATTACCAGAAGTAAATGTTCAAACCAATAAATTCACATCAAAATATTCAAATGTCTTTGCTTTTCCCAAAATAATTTACTTTGCTATTCTTCAAAGTCTTTTTTCCTATCTCTATTTTTTTTTCTACTATCACCATAAATATATACAAGTATTGATATATGAGAGATATAAAAAAAAAAACATAGCAGTCATGGAAAAAATTGTCTCTTTGACATCCATACTATAGCAGTTATCAGTTACATAATAACTGAAATTAGTGATGTTATCATATATTATCATATATCTCTCATATGTTGTATGCTCAGAAGTGAGAGATATAATTTTTACTTAATTCTGGAAATGCCAAGTAATGATTGCAAGAAATTAATGCCACAAGTATTTAGGATTGAGGGAGACTCAAATATTTTTTCACTAATGAATTTGTTCAAATCAATAAGTTCCATCTCTATTTTACAAGGCATCTTTACGATTTTTTTTTTTTTTTTGTTTATTAAGTGAAAATATTTTCATAAATGCAAGTATAAAGTCTTCTCATTCCCCTCATTACTCCTTTTACAGCCATTTTTTGCTTTACTCTTTTGGATTGTGATAGGTTAACTGAATTTAAAATCTGAAGTGGAATCAGCAGTGTCTAAATTGAACAAGAACAAAGCAGCAGGATCAGATGGAATTGTAATAGAGATGCTGGCAGTTTTTGATGATTCTGTCATTGACAAAATTACAGATATAATAAACAAAATATACAATAATGGTGATATATCAGAAGACCTAAGTAGATCCATTTCACAGTGCTATCTAAGAAGTCAGGTGCTAACTCCATCAGACAATCAGCCAAACAAAGCCACATAACAAAACTTATCTGAATATTAGCAGCAGATTTTGACCAGAAATAGGACAAAAATAGTGCAGTTTCATTAAAGATCCTAAAACAAGGAATGCTATATTTATACTCAGAATATCAGAAAGAGCAATACAAATTCAAAAGGATGTGTTTTTTTATATTATGCAAAGGGGTATGATAAAGTATATTACAAGGAACTGTTAGATAAACTTGATATATTTGAGAAGGATATTAGAATAACCCAGAACTTACGCTGAAAGCAAACTACCAGCATATGGATAAATAATTCAGTAAATAAAGAAAAATAAAAAGGAGGTGTCTTCTCACTGGACATTCTAATGCAAATCTGAGAAAACTAGAAATCTTACCAGAATTCATTACTGGCAGTCACAATTTTAACAGAAGATATGCAGATGAGACAGTATGGTTAGCAGAAAGGAAGAGGGTAATGAAAGAAAGCAAGAAGAAAGGACTAAAAATCAATTGCAAGACAATGGAATACATTGTTGTTGGGAAAAGGAACAGCCCAACATGTAAATAACAAATTGGAGAAACCAAAATCAAACAAATAAATATGGCAACAAAAATGAAGACAATAGTCCAAATAATGTAAATAGTGTATCAGAAAAAAGTATCAAGAAGTAATGTTAAAAATGTCTTGCATAGGAAATGGGGAAAAAAATAAAACAATAAAAAAAAAAAAAAAAAAAGATTAACAATATAAACAATATCATCAATAATAGTGATAGTAATTTCATGCAATTGTAAAAACAAATTGAAATTCCCTTTGGAAAATAAATGCTTAATAATATGTAAAGCTATAATGTCAATGCAGAATTAAAAAAAAAACTGATATAATCATAAAATGTTTTAAAAAAAAAAAAAAAATTGTTAAATAAAAAGACTGGATTTCTCATTAAATACTGACATTAATAAATAATACTTTGTTATATAAAATTAGATTTTAAAAATTATAAATTAATAACTATAATTTTAGATTCATGTCAGGTTACTCTACAAGAGCTACTGGTACCATGTAATCCAGTACTACTTGCCACATGGTCGGGTCATGGGCAAATAAACCAGTTTCTCCACCAGGCTATTCTGCAAGGTCAACAACCACCTAGCGCAATGGGCTATACTTGGCTCCACTGCTATGTATGCCAGTTTCTGAGGTATTTTCCTGAAATAGTAGGAACTAAATGACAACTTGTTGAAAGAATGCAATCATTTTCATGGTTAAAAGTCTGTTCAACAGCGAACAGTTTTTCATCAGTGAAAATGGTGTTTTGCAGCATGCCATCAAGAATCCATTTCAGCAACGGCTTACTTCTTTGAAGCCTCTTTTTCATTGTGGGCTAGAGGTTGGCGGTTACTTCATTAAAATAATCAACCAAAATAATTTAGAAGACAACAGTGAAGTAATGTTTTAAGTTTGTATCATAAGCAGTAAAATTATAGGCTTCTTAATTTGATGGTATTAACAATAATTATTTGCATTTATTTTATTTATAAGTTCTTGAAAAGAGGATTTTTTTTTTAGTGATACAGTACAAGCAAGAAAACTTAGGCCCAAGCATATATTCATTTAAAGCAATGCCCCTTCACATTCTGCAAAGCTGAATTGCCATATTGCCAAAAAGGTTTCCAAAATACCAAATTGTTGAGTGAACACATCCCATTAACTGCTCCAGTTCAAGTAGAAAACTAATTCTTCATTAAAAGAGATATACGAGAAACAAAATTTGCTGCAAGTAATGTTAAAGCTGAAGCTTCATCAGGTAATATCATACATCAGTTATTTTCATGAGCCGAAAAAAATAATCACATATCTAATATTACTCAGATCAACAAACACCTGAATAAATCTCGAGAGCACAATGGCAAAAATGCTGTGATAAGAAACAAAGGAAGGACATTAGTTCAAATGGAAATAATAAAAATCCAAGTGCATACTATGCTTACTGGCTTTAAGAGCACATGCACACACACACACACACACACACACACACACACACACACTATGATGATGTTTTGGTGTTTGAGGATCCAGCAAGATGTGTCAACCTTGATACCATACTTGTGTTTGTGTCTTCGATAACTGCCAACACAACATCCCATATACAGGACAGGGTACAGTAGCCCTTGTAAAGGCTGCAGGAATGTTACAGTAGTGTTTAGTGATCTACCTTGTAATACATAGACATTCAATGCATGACCTTTCAAAAGTTATACCTTATCCTCCACTTGGCACAATCAGAAGTCACTTCTTCAAAGCACAACAGAGAGATGTCAATAGAATTTAAGTTTTGCTTAAGTTTATCATTGTACAACAAGAATCTTTGCACTGTGGAGTTAGCTGCACGAGGATTTTTTTTTGTCCTTTTATCACTCATGTGCACAACATGATCAGTCCAACAAAGTTGCAATTGTATTAGAAATATCCATGCCTCCAATTTTGTACTTTGAAAACAGATTAATCTTGGATATTTTTCTTCCAAATTACAGCCACAGATTGTATCCAAGATTCAGAGTCATAGAGGAGAGTTGTAATTTCTACAGCCTGGTATACTGTTAAGCATGATTTTCAAAGAAATTCCTCTGACATTACAGCCAAAAGTACGGCTTTCCAAAGGAAATGCGATAAATTATCTCACTGAGAAGAGAGGCTGTTAATTTTGCTTCAGATACTTAAATTATTTTGAATATTTACATTCTTTAACAGTAGTTAGTACAGGTGGTAGATAGAGTGTGTGCTGAAGGGAGTTACCAAACACCATGTACAGATTTTAGGTTGGTGTACCACTGGTCTTCTTGATACTAATTGTTAAGCTAAATGCCTTGCATAAAGTTGAAGGAATATTGCAACTGGAGCAACTGCATTAGCAAATAAATCACAAATAATGCAATCATTTGTTATGGTCTTAGTTTTTGAACTGTTCATGATTAAATAGCCCACTAGAAGTACGAAATTGAAACTTAATGCTAGTATTAGAATGTTTGAACACAAAACCAAGTAAAACAGAATAAAAGGCAAAAAAGTACAGGAACCACGACATCCTTGTTGTGTCCCATTTGTTAAAAAAAAAAAAAAAAAAAAGATCAGAACTTTCACTATCTGAGATTACAAAAAGTTTTATACCCCGAAGAAAAGAAATAACCCTCAACATTTTATCAGGAATTCCTAGTATTTTATAACCTTTCACAGAGCATCATATTTGGATTCAAAAGCCTTTGTCAGGTTCACAAAAATCATGTAGAGTTCATGATTCTTTTCATGCATCTTTTCAGCAACATGCCACAGATAAAAATCATATCTATGATACCTATCCAGAAGGAACCCACATTGGTTTTCAGGATAGCCTTTATCAAGTTTAGATATGATAGAAGATTACAGGAGTGATAATTTTGCTGGTAATACAAAGTGAAATTTAATGAGTTATCACAAATTTCTTTTTTGCCTTTGTTTTTATAGAGATGTAGAATAGATGCATTTTTGAAATCTTGTGGAATTTCTCCAGTCTCCCAGATGACAAGAAACAAATCAAACTTTTTTTTACAAGACAGCTTCCATAGAGTTCGAAAATTTCAGAGGTGTCATAACCCAAGTTGTTGGGATGAACAAAAATGAATGAGAATAAAAGTGTATTTTAAGTTTGATTTGTTTCTTGTCATCTGGGAGACTGGAGAAATTCCACACGATAAAATAACTTTTATTCATTTACTGCCTGAGAATAGCAAGGATTGGTTTGGATTTAAACTGTGAGTTACACATGTGTGTCAGCATGTCGCCATATTAAATTCAGAAATGCCGCAGCCCAACTCACAGACAATGGCCATAACTCAATTGTATTTTGAGTTATCATCCTTTATAGGGAGAGGTAAGTATGTACTCCCTAACACCTCCCCTTTTTAGCCATATGACTTCTGTCGGGGATTTAATTGCAGCGGGTATGGCTTACTTCATAGTCAATGGGATTTCCTTGGTGCACCTTTTGCTGTAGTCCTATCTTTGTCCCTTGGTATTACTTGGGAACTTTGTTGAGGCAGTTCAAAGGTGTCTAATAGAATATCCAGCATTAAAGTAGAGTTTAATTTAGTTTCTGGAAGGTTTGATGGTTGTAATTGATTTGCATGTGAAACCTAGACTGAAGACTGTATATCGACATCATACGTAACATTTCGACAGTAACATATAATGCATCCTTGGATCCATTTTTCTTTATCATTGCAGCAATTTTTTGCAAGTACTGGTTGTCCTGGTACATATTTGTATTTCACTGCTCCATGATGATGGTTAAATTGTTCTTCCATCACTATTGTCATGGAAGAACAATTGTGTTCCTTTTTAGGGAATGGTTTGTAGTTGGATGGATGACATCTGTGTGTAAGCAAACCAAGTTCATCAGTGCTTCTGCTGGTGAATTTCCATTAGGTGCATTTGGATTGGGTGTAGTTCTTCAACTTCAAGGAATATTTCTTGTGTGGTTTTCTAGAGTTTGAAGAGTACTCTCTTAAAGGTATCTACAAACGAACCACTTGTCCATTTGATTGTTGATGAAAAAGTGGTGTCCTAATGTGTTGAATACAATTCTGCACACAAAGTTGAAAATGCAGTTGAAGTGAATTCAGTGCTATTATCAGAAACTAGTATCTGTGGGGCTCCAAAGTAACTGAATATTTGTTTTAACTTAAGAATTGTTTCATCTAAAGTGATCAGATTCATCTGAAAAAGTTCTGCTGTAAGCACCAACAAGGATAAAATACTGCTCCTTGTGAAGTCAATGTGAAGGTGTGACCAGAGATTTCATATAGCTTCTACCTTGACAGTCATAATGGAATTGCTTTACCACCCTTTCATGTAATGAAGATGGGACAATCACGTCCGGCAAAAAGAAGACAGCCATTGACTTCTGACAATGAAGATCAACGCTGAAAGAATGGCTGAATTCTTTTGTCAGTGCATACTTCTGGCCATTTTGTACAATGAAAAATTTTTTTAACATTGAAAAATATCACTAAACTTATTTTTAAGTTCATCCATGAAATGACTTAATATCAACATGAGGCTAAATATATTGAATACAAATTTGAGAGGAATTCCAAAAAGGTTAAGTTGTTCTACCCAGTCAAGACAAATTAAATTTAATTTCAAATTATCTGTGACATAACACAGATCAAAAAATGTTCTATTTCAAAAGGAAACATCACAAGTTAACTCAACAGTTAAATGAATTGTACTTCTAGACATACTCATTGCTATGTGATCTGTTTCAGACACAAGTGGTTTTTCAATTTCTTCTCAACTTAAATGCAATATTAACATTATGTCCAACACTGAAACAAACTGGTTTGTTGTTTACAAAAACATTATATTTTCTGCGGGATTCATAATCCACTTTGAACCTCACGAACACTGTTTTGAACATTTTCCCTTTTTGTTTTTTAATTTTTGCGGTAGAATTTTTAGTTGAATTTGGATTGCAAAATCCTTTATGTCCATTTACGTGACAAATATTGCACTTACGTTTTTTGAATAGACAAAAGTATACATAATGCACATCACCACAATGCCAACATTTTGAAGGAAGTTTCCGTTCATCACAGGGATGTTGCTAGTTATTGATAAATCAGTGTTTTTTTTTTGAATGAGCATAGTGTCTTTTTTATGCTTAATAAATTAGTGCATTCAGTGGTGAAGGCTTTTAACATAATGTCTTTGTCCTGTCCCAGTTTTTAAAAAAGTCAGGTGCAAAGAAGAATGAGTAGATTTTAATCCTGCGATAAAATTCAAATATTTAAACTGTTTCTCTGAGGGAATTTAGTTTAAAATTTTCACATTCCTGATTGACATGACCAAAAAACGTCACATAATCATCAGCATTATTTTTCATCAGCTTTAAACAAAGAATGCTTTTCCCTGAATACTTCACCAAATTGTTACACCATTTCAGTAAAGGTGAAATTCGTTGCTTGCCTTGGTAAAATATAATTAGTCATGTTCCTTAGTGCCCAGTTTACCAATTTTCATCTTTATTGAGAAAAGTTGGTGTGAAAGGTATCCATCCAATGTTTAAACCACAAAGCAAATGTTTTTCCACTCGCTGGGTCACAGTGGAATTATGTGATGCTGTTGACCAAGATAGCCACCGAATTGCTATTTTGGTTTCTTCCAGCGTGGAGAATTTCGAGTTGATTCTGGAACTCTGCAGTCATCGCTGTCAATAAATGTTATTGTGAGTTCTGAAACTATTCTTGATCTCAGTGAAATTGAAACTACTGAAATTCTGAAACTATTCTAAATCTCTGGTGAAATTGCTATGTTGATTTTGAAGTTCAAGTATTTATTGTCAAAAATTTCAGGTGTGTTATAATTCCAGGTTGTTGGGATGAACAAAAAACAATGAGAATAAGACAAATATATTTTAACACATAATAAAATAACTTATTCATGTACTGTCTGAAAAAAGCAAGGATTGGTTTAAATTTAAACAATGAGTTACACATGCATGTCAGCTTGTCACCATGTTGAATTCTGAAGTGCCGCAGTCCAACTCGCAGACAAGAGCAGTAACTCAATTACATATAGAGTTTTTATCCTTTACATGGGGAGGTAAGTAAGCACCCCCTAACAAAGTGGTATACAATTCTGAGCAAAGGGTTTTGGGAAATGATATGTCTTATGGTATCCCAAACTTCCTTGATATTAGAGTCAAGAGTATATTCTAGAATCACAGGTCTCTGGAATATTGATGCAATAATATCCTCATTAATCAATGATTCAGTGTTTCAGACATTTTCAAAGTGATCTATCTATTGAGAGAGAGAATATCATGCTTTTCAGTAAGTTTTACTCATCAGAGGACAGAACAGAGTGTGAACTATTTTCTTTTGGACCAAACTCAGCCTTCAAGTACTTGTAGAAAACTTTGGAGTCCTTCCTGTCAGTAGCCTGTTCCTATTCAGTTAACAACCACACTTGCTTCATACCCTTAACAAACACTGAACATGTTTGCATTAACTGAAAAAAATTTTTTTTTTCTTGCAACAGAGTTTGTTCTCTACTCGGGTTTTATGCAGTTGATGCTTCTTGTCATTAAGCAATTGAACATCATCACTGTTCTCATAAAACAAGTTTTGGGGCTTCCATCGATGAAGTCCAAGAACTTAAGAGATGTAGAAAAAGTTACATCTCTAAAAGATTTCCATAATGTCTCTATGCCATTAGATATAATGGTATAGAGTGCAGAATCACACATCTTCCTCAACAAATTTTAAAGGTAAAACTTGCTTGGAAATAGAGAAGTTGCAATGACACTTCTTGTTTGGCTGATGGAACTTTACTACATAACAGAGCATGGTCAGATAAGAAGCAAGAAGAGTGAAATGAATGAGTGCATCTGAAATTACTCAAATTTGTAATTACAAAATTGATAATATCCCTTCAACCTAGGATGCATGCTAGAAAATGGTATTCATAATACGTAGACCAAATTATTAACAGAATGGGAGATGCCACAGAGTTTCCATTTAATGAATCAACACCAAGTGGACAAATCACTGCAGAGTGTCCTTGTTGGATACAATCATAATATGTGGCTTGGAACTATATATATATATATATATCTCAGTTACGGTGGACTGGTCATGTCTTGAGAATGTCTGATGACAGGATACCCAAGATCCTAATGTACAGCTAGTTAGATCAGGGCTACAGGAATGTAGGACGCCCATGGCTAAGATACAAAGACAAGCTGAAGAGCAACTTGTCAACAGTCAATATACCACATAACACCCTTGAGCGCTTAGCTTTGGAGCAGGTAGAATGGAGATCAACGTGTTTTAGTGGACTCGGCAATTTTCAATCTGCTTGTCTGAATCAACTTCAAGAAGCGAGAGCAAGATCTAAAAGGTCACCCAATCTAACAGTGATCTCATTTCACAATCCTCACACTTGCTCCATATGTGGCCTCCTTTGTAAATCACTAGCGGGTCTTAAATGCCACTTAAGATTATCGCACAAACTTACATAACTGAATCAATAAGCTGTCAGATCCTCATACGTCGAAACCGATGGGAGAGTCCATTACTATATATAAACACACATATATATATATATATATATATATATAACTTAACCATTATTTTTTTAGTGGATACTTAAAAATATACTGTTTAATGAATAAACAGAGCATCTACTCAAATACAAGTACTTACTAAAATAATAATGTTTAAGTAATAAAAAGTTGACAGATTAATAAAAAAAAAAAAAAAAAAAAATGTCCATCCCTTTCTTTACAAATTGCAAATTGCTTTGTTTATGTTAGGATAAGAAACTGAGTAGATGTGTCTATTTCAAGAGTCAGAAAAAAGTGTGTTCAACTTTGCTTTGTCATCCACTCTGTAGCCAAGAGGTAAAACCATATCAGATCTAATGATGGTCTCTCCTAGGGGAATGCAGATTAAAATAATGCTGAAGAGCACATTTTTCTCTAATAAGATTTTTCAAAGTCAGGCTGGTAGGCAAAAATAAATATACTGTTTAATATATAAATAGAGAGTCTACTCAAATACAAAACATTTAAGTAATAAAAATTTGTCAGATTAAAAATGCAATAAAACTATGACATTATTTAATTAGAAAAGTTTAAATTACTTTTATTAAGGATGCTATTGTCTTAAGAAATTTTTTTTTTATGTATAATGAATTTTTACAAGAATTGTTTTTTTTTTTTTTTTAATTTTAAAATCTTTTAAAATTTTGAATTACTTTCATCGGGTTAGGTGATATTGCTATTAAGTGAAAACCATATTTACTAATCAAAAATTGAAATGCTTAATACAAATGATTTTGCACCAAATTTTTAAAATAATTTTTCAAAATATTATGTAATGCGCCCATTTTTGAAAGTATGGTCAACCATACACATTATCAGAAAACATGAGCATGACTATAGTAAATTTAAAGTCAATATTCTTAAAATTAAATTATGAAGAACATTTTCCAACATTTTAAAGATTACTGAATACTTAAAAAATTATATAAAGAGGCTAACCTATCATTTTCTCAAATTATGTCTTAACAAATAAAGTCACCTCCATAGAACTGTCAATAACTTTATCAGCACTTGTTACATAATTGATGAGCAATGACAACTATGTAATCACCACAATTCTACTTTAAATCAGCTAATTAGGTACCTCCACGAGATCACAAAAAAAAAAAAAAAAAAAAAAGAGCATAGCATGATGAAAAAGATGCCAAACTTGATGAAAGGAAAATTCTATCATCTAAATGTTTTATATTATTATTAAAAAGAAAGATCAAAGTATTTTGGGGGTATTTTTTTTACATTTTTTAATCGTTCCTAGCACGTCCAAAATTTTTGTTAAAAATCGTTTGTTTTTTTGAGTCAGCAAAATTGACAGATGGCAACCACTTTTTTTCCATTTTATATAAAAAAAATGAAAATCTCACTCTGAAATTCTTTTAAATATCAATTATCATTTTTTCAAAACTTATTTTAAGAAAATCAGAAATTATAATGTTTATTTAAAATATTTTGAACAGAGCTTAACTTAGCTTCTGCACCCAAAAAATGTAATTTGAAAATAAAACAAAGCAGGTCATAAACTTTCCAATCAATATAATTTCTGTTTGAAATACACTAGGGTATTTTTCTTGCTAGAAATAGTAAATTTAATCCTTTAGCTTTTAATTAAAACTAAAATGAAAGCTTCAAAAAAGCTTTTTGATTTATAAAAATTCATTTTAAACCAAAGTATCGAAAATCGGTGGAAGTACCACAATTAAAACATTGCAGCCCTTTTTTGTGGCTTCAGATGGTCAGAATGCATTCCTTGTTTAACTGAAGAAACCCCATCCATTGTTCACCCTCTGATTTTCTCTCTAAATAACATGAAGAGAAAAGAAATATTTACCTATTACATAAAGATGAAGTAATATGTTTCACTGGCATTGCATTAAATATATTACAGTTAGCAGTGACATAACTATTATGTAACATGTTTCTATGATTTATAAACTTAATAAATTAAATCATTGATGTGCAATTAAAAATACTATGAACATAATGAACTGTGTATTTAAAACTTTATTAGCTAAGAAGATATCTTCAGTTCATTATTTCAATACTTAGGTATATACAAATAAAAAGCCTAATATTTGTATATACGATTTGTAATTTACAAGACAATAAATTCTGTTTAATTTATTTTTATAAGAGAAGATTCAACAATAAATTAACAGTAACACTATTGCAGATGCAAAATGCAGAATGTACATTTTCATTTTAAATAACATACCTACAAAACAAAAATTCAAACGTGTTTTGTTGAATTTGTTCAATTTTTTTTATTTTTTGCAGTTGTTGGCATACATTGACAAAGAAACTGGACAGTTTAACTAGAATTTTAAGCACAGAGAAAAAAAAATACCCTAAAATTTTGAAATCAATTAGATCTACTGAAAATGTGCATAAAGGTAACATCAAGTTCCATTGAGGAAGTAATCATTTTTGGAGAGATGGGGTAATGTTGATTTTAACTTCGGAAACAATTTTTGCATATAAAACACACACTGAATTACCTCCCATACTTTACCCTTTGATTTCATTACATAACCTCATATATAGTCCTCCTTTGATAACAACAATACGTTATCCAGGAATTCTGATTTTAACCGATATGTGAGCTGTATAAGCTAATTTAAGCCAATTATATTGTTTTATATAAGAATAGAAAAATAAATACAAATTTCTCTGAAAACGCTGTCTACTGTCAGAAGAAGAATCCCAAGTAATAGTAATTCCCACTATGATGGAATGCACGTAGAGAAAATCTCAGAAACTAGACACGGACATTTTTTTTTTTTGCGAGATTATTGCCCTCAAACTGAAATATATATTTTTCGTAGAGAAGCAAATTATACTGCATTTCAGACATTATTAGTTATTATATTTTGCTCGACTAATATCAAATTCAAAAGCAGGGTAGGGAATTAATTCACTGTTTGGCATAGAAATGTCTCGGACGTTAAAATTACTACATTTACAAACTTCAATGTGAACAAAAAAGACATTAAGTAATAAACTCATAAAAACATAAAAAAGTACCTATTGCAAACATGTATTTCAACCTAAAATCTTCTTAATCAAAATAACGTAAAACAACTTCAGTTGTTTTACTTTATCATTAAGTTTACTTAACTTAACCTACCTCTAGCCTACTTTTTAAAAAGTTACATTTACAAAAAAATCAAAGTGTAGAAATTTAAAATTTCTAAGTGGCTACGTGACACTGAATGAAAATACAAAAATGAATAATTACGAGAGCATTAGCATTTTTTATACAAGAAAATCACTAAAAATAAAACTAAAAGTAACGAATTAAAAAATAAGTACTAGTAAGTTTTTTTTTTGTAAAAAATTGAAGGCAACATGAGTAAATTAAATAATGGTATTTTCAAAAGAGGAAAGAAAGACGAAACAAAAAATGCAAGCCAAGTAATGATTTTGTGATTGAGGAAATTCGAAAATTTTACAAATTTTTCTATTAAAATTTAGCCAAATACCAGAAAATTATTTGGATTAAAGTTTAAAAAGAAAAAAAAAAAAAAAACTTTCAATACTTCAAGTTTCAAATAAAAAATATCACAGTTGGGAAAAATTCCGAACTAAACCAGACTAAGCGAGAGAGAAATAAATTTTGTTTAAAGAATTTTTAGGGAATTGAGTTTAGACCTCAATGTGTGAAGAAATGGTCTTAAAACAAAACATATCCCCGACTTTATAACTACGTTTAGTACATACAGTTGTCATATGGCAGGTTACGCCATAGCTGAACTTTTAAAGCTTAACTCTTGTTCAGGAAAAAAAAAAAACAATTTTAAAATGCAATGACTGTGAACTTTATATATAAAAAGAAGAAACGTTTCAACAAAATTCTATCGTTTTATTTTCAACATTCTTACGACTAGTTATGCGTAACTCAAAGCTTACGTCCAAAATTCTCTACAATACATCTTCCATCATTGAAATCTTCCATTTTAAGATTAATTAAAGAGAAAAATATACTTCCAGCCTCAGGTGTCGTGTAACTGATCAGTCCAAGAAAATAACTATTTGCAGAGTTTGAAACCGCTAAAACTCATGCAACCGCTAGAAAAATTTTATAGCGAAGTTAAATCTTTAAATTATTTCAGTAAAGGTGATCCAGTATTCTAGTCAGTTGCGTTTTTTGTAAATAATAACTACTCACAAATGGCATTTTGTAACCACCTATTTCACCTTTAAGTAAAATTCTTAACAGAGATATTCTAAAAAAAAAAACATGTATAACATCAACGCAGTATAATAGAAGAAATCAATGTTTGTTTTTCGCAACGTTCAACAAAGTAAAAAAAGGCAGAGCCAGTACGACATCACCTCCATATTTCTTCGTTTACATAGTGCAATATTGCTAGACTCAGACATTACAAGCCTCAAATGCTTTGCGTGCAATATCCACCACAATACAATATGTAAGTTCGAATAATTATACTGGTAAAAATCAAAATATCTCGATCTCTTAATAAATGAAACTCGGTATCAGTTAGAAAAAAAAAATACAATACCTGATCAGTGAAATTCACGAGTGACTCCTTCCACTGTCTACTTCAGTTCTGGTTGCTTATGTTCTCGCGAGAATTGACGTGAGTTTAACATCTCGCCGACGACACAATTAACCGCATACACTGCCCCGCCAAATGTCGGATTTTTTTTTTCAATTTAGAATTGCTTGAATCATTATGCCGAGAAAAATGAAGACTGTTGCCAGATTAATTATTTTTATAAAACAGAATAAGTTCACTTAATATATTAATGGGTCTTGGATGGGATTTATTTCATTTTGAATTAAATAAAAAAAATCACCAAAAGTAAAAGCTGGTGAAACGCTTTGTACAACGATACTTGTTCACGTCAGTCTCAATTTAAAATATTTATCCTCAAAAACTCAGAAATCAATGAACATAAACAATTCAGCTTTATATACGTAAACAAACACTTTTCAAAACTCTAAGCTCTTGTTAGAATATTCGTTATGAAAAATTAATTATGAAATAATTAATTTTCATGTTCATTTACCAACAAAAAAAAAAAAAAGAGTGATGTGATGCGTTTTAAATTAAAAAGCGACAATGGTGTAGAGACGCTGGCTTTTTAATCCATGAAACGCTTTGACCTGATCTTTGTCCCTATGACCCTATACATTGAATAAATAAATTAGTTGTTGAGCCTAAAACTAAAACAATTTTTAAAATAAATGACAATTCATTTGTGGAGCTTTTTTTGTTGTTATGCATGCTTACCAATTCATGACAAGACGTAGTTATGTCTTGATTGCACAAGAGACAAAAAAATGGGCAAGGATAAAAAAAAGTGGTTTAGTCTAACGTACCAATAATAAATATTTCTTTTTGAACAAGCTAACAAGCATATTCAATGACTTTATTTGTCTACAGACAAGAACACATGTTGACTCGGCAAACTTCTGTCTAGACGACTTTGTCTCGCTGAGCGCTGACAACTCTACTTAGGAAACCGGCAAATAAATCTGCAGGCATTCCTGCCATCTATTACTGCTCTAAGTATTTAAACTAGAAATCATTTTGCTGAATTCACAGAAATTCGTTAAACAATTGATATTTTAAAATATATATAAAAAATCCAATTTTACTTCCAAAACCATTTTGAAATGTCCTGTTTTTTGGGGGGATGGAGTTCCTAAGCCACCCTAAATGTAATAATTGAAATAATTTGTAATTTACTTAAAGTTTTACTTTTGTTATAATGTGAATATTTCATTACTACTACATGTGAAATGGATTTAATATTAAAACAGTAGAAGAAATTACCCATTTTAAATTAACATTACGATATCAATATTTAGGAGTGTAATGAATACTACGGTAGCTTCAAAGTTCTATTATTGATTAATCAATACTCAGTTTCTCGATTTAAAAGAAGACAGAGATTTAGATCGAAAATGTTTATAATTCTGTATTTGAGGCAAAAACTAGAAACAAATAAACAATAGTTTGGTTTCTAACATTTTTAAATATCAAACTGGAACAAACCTTATTAAACAAAGAGGGAACGAAAAAATACAGAAATGTACGGAGCACTTGAATTTTCACATATATGAATTTTTGTTCAAAAACACTTTTATTTTTAATATCTTCGGTGGAAAAGTTACAGAAGAGAATTTTATATAAAAATATATGCTTCTGGTAAATTTCTCTCAATTTTGAGTAATAATATACTAAAAGAAACAAATTTGTTATGTTGCTATAATTCAAGCACCAGTTATCTCGGCTTCCGCTGACCGCGTTTGCTAAAATAGTGCGATACCGTGTCCAAATTATTCCGCGACTTATATCGAGAATTTTTATTATTTTTTTCTTCGTTCTAATTAAAATTTTATCATACTTAGGGCAAAAATAAGCTAAATCTAGTCATTTGGTTAAGTTTTTTAATGAATTTGTCAAACTCAATGTGAGAAAGCAAGAAGTAAAATATGCGATAGTTTACTTGGCGTATGAACAGTTTTCACTTGCGTTGTCAACAATCCTCAATTGAGCGAAGGACCTAGTGTGTAAAGCGTGACTTGACTGTTCGTTATACAAACTCGTTATAAGTAATAATTCGCTGAAAAAGTTTTATTTTACATATTTGTAAATAAGTTGTTTAGGTTTAGGGAAATTGGCGAGAAGAAAATGGTATTGGCCGATAAGACCTCGGACGATATTCGGAATGGTCGGCGCTCTCGGTGTGGAAGTCCTAATGGGCAAATTTCAGACGATAGCAGCGCTGCTGATGATTCGGATCATGGTGAGTTAATTCGTCGTCTTCGATGATCGATTTGCGGTGTACAAGAATTATGAATACTTTTACCTTTTTTTTTTTTATTCGATGACTTTTTTTTTCTCCAGAGAGTGGGATGAGGGTTGGAGAAGAATATCAAGCTCGTATTCCGGATTCGTGTACTCCAGGTAGGGTTCTTTGTTCATTTCCATGTGTGTACATCATGTGTGAAAAAAAAAAAAAGTTAAAAAGATGATGTCTTCACTTTAAAACCATGTGTCTGGTCGTAAGACTCAAACTCTGCTTCACCGGCCCGTGGAAAAAAAAAAAATGATCGGCCCTCGACTGATCAATGTTGAAGTTATTGCGTAACTATCTAGTGATTTTATCTTTTTTTTTTTTTTAACCAACCTCAAACTTTCATTTTTTTATTTTCCTAGTTTTCTCTTCAGCCTTTTACTCTCTGTTTAGCAAGTGGTCAGCTTTGCTAATGAATACACTGTCATTCCCTGTAAACTGAAGAAAAAGGTGGAGAACAGTGTTGTATTTTTTTTTTTTTTTTTTTTTTAAGATCTCTTCTAAATTCCAGTTCTTACTTGTACTTAACAGTTTAACAGAAGAATTAAAGATTTTTGTTTTATTGGTTTTAATTCGATTTAAGGTATAAAAACTTGCTCTTGATTAGAATTTAAAATTAAAAAAAAATGGACACTGTCGGTCATTTTCAAAGTCTCTCCACATTTTATGACTAATGAGGCAACATACATCATTAAAAAATGAAGCGAATTAAAATTATCCCTATTTTCTGTATTAGCAAACTCTTCCGTCTCAATATTAGTGCTGAGCAAATTCGGCTTGTCAACCTGTTCTACACTATGATCGTTGCATTTTTAATTCTTATCTGTTAAATAGATGAAGTGGCTGAGGACATCATTATACATCTACCCTTATAAATTTTCGAACCAAATATTGATTTATTTGTGGGGGTGGTGATTAAAAATTGGATTGGGTCCTGGGTTGGCTAGTGTGTGTGTAGGGGGGGGGTCTTTTGTTGAATGACTTAATGATGTGTTTAATTTAGAGGACACGATTAAATTTTGATAATCTCATTTCACAATTTTTCAGTTTTATTAATTTTTTTTTTTCTATCTCTCCATTTCCTCCTTGCCTTTTTAATTTTTTTTTTTAAGTATTCAACGCACCGTATTGATGATTGAATGCTTGCAAATATGGCAGATCCTTAAAAAATATTCAACAATATATCAAATTTTCGTGTGTGTATCTGTTTTTTTTTGTTTTTGTTTTTTTTTTTTTTGTTTTGTTTACTAATGATTAAAGAATTTAAAGTTAAACCAAATTCCTTGAATGTTTATTTCCATCGCTTGTTTCATTGCACGTTATACTTTTTTTAATGACATGCTATCGATGTTGCTCTACATTGACCTTAATTAACTGGTTTTTTTTGGGGGTTTTTTTTAGTTGGCATGTATGGCCATCCATACATGAAAATAACCCGTCATCAAGATACGAAGTAAAAATTTGAGGAAATATAGCGTTTTAACTTGTATTGTTTACCAAGTGGTGTGCTTATTTATTTTATTATGATCATTAAAAACTTAACATTCAAATGACTATGGACAGATTTTTAAAAGCTAAACAAAGCTTACAGCTGAATGCAAACAACTTTTGTTTGTCCCTCAAAAAAAATAAATAAAAAAAGCTTATAAACAGTCTGGTGTTTAAGTCAAATACTATGATGAACGGTTATCACTTGGAAAATTTCGTTCTTGGTTTTTCTTTTTTCTTATTGCTAAATATCTCAAATTGGTTTAAATATTGCTTATGAATTGCAGATTTTACACTTTATACTACAGTAACTTAGAAATTAGAATTATTGAGCTCAAAACGCAAGATGCATAATTGACCGATTTTTCCATCCTACGGATGCGCAGTGATAACATTTTTTTTTTTTTTTTTTTTTTAATAGCCTGGTTTTCGAATTCAGTAAAAATAAAACGCATACTCAGGATTCTAAACTTTTTTTTTTTTTTAAGCTCACACCCTTATTTCATTAAATGTTCGTAATATTAAAGAGAAAATCACAAAAAAAACTTTTGTTCTTCTTGACGTCCTTATTCTCGCGCCAAATATGCCCTTAATTTGGCATTTTAGACAAGGTTCATTGCATTGAGGGTTTTTATTGTTCGAACGCTGTTTTCGCTTAAATGATGTTAACTAATGTTTTTCTTTTATAGTAGAAATTGTATACCAATTAATTAAATATCCGAAATTACTATTTAATCAACTCTTTTAATTTTCTAAAGCAAATCTGTTGTTTTTTTTTTCTTTTGAAGCATTAACTGACAACAAATAAACTGATCTTTCAGATATTGTTCTGGTTTTGAAAGCACTCTGCGTCGTTTTTATTATTACATTCGTTAAAAAAGAATAGCTTAGAAACAATTTCAAGGTACAAATCGAGAGAACTTTGTTTTTGCTTGAGATTTTAAGATTAGCTTTTTTGTTGTTGATCATTTCTAATTTTATGAAAATTGATTTGCAAGTTTCTTTGTAATTGAAAAAGGAAATTCTAACTAGTTTCTTGTCTGTATATTTTCTCTCTTAAAAGACGTTTAGCGGTTTTGTAATTAAATAAATTAAAAAAAAAAAGGCGAAAAGAGGACTTCAAGGGTTTTTAGAATAATTTACAAATTAACTGAATTTGAACTATTTGTTTGTATTGTCATAAAGCTGAAATAGTAAATGTCCAAACTTTTAAACAAGCCTTTCATTTTAAGTTTCGTTTTACTACGCGAAAATTATCTACAAAGTGCTAAATAACGATTTTCACTTGTACTCCCCACCCCACATTTTAAAGAATACAGAAAATGGTGTGGCGGGGTTCTACCAAAATTATTTTAACGTCTATTTCAAGATGTTATTTTTTAATCAAATTGGAGATATTATTCATTTTTATATCCCGTTTTTGAAAAAGTTGATTTTCTTTCCTTATTGTGTAGCTCTTCTTAACTTGATAAAATAATGCTTGTTGAGATGCTAGGTTGCTTTGACAACTCCTTTTATTTTATTAACCTGATAAAATGTAGCATACTCTAACAAATTTGCACCAAAAAATCTAATTTTATTTTTATGGTATGGATGAAACAATTATTTTAAGGAATTGGTGTTATAAAAATATTTGAAAATGAGTTGTATGCACAGGAAATGTTGAATTAATACATTTGTTTTCAGTGACTGGGGGTTTCATTTTTTGTTTTTAAACAAAGCAAAATTTATTTATAAAGCCAATAACCGATGAAATTTTATGGACTTTAAACCAGTTTCGCACTTTAGCAAGCTTTCTTTTACTTTTTTTATTTCAAAAGTCTGCAAATTTGGCATTCGTTTTTTTACACTACTACAGAAATTTAAATACACGTGATTTCGTAAATTCTAAATATTAAAAAAGCATTGCTTCTTTTTTAAACTTTAGAAAGATCTCAAAGCATTAATTTCTATTAATCTGCTATATAAACTTTCAAATAATATTAAATATTTCTTGTATAAATCTGAAATGAGGGGTTTTTTTTTCCAACACCTAATAAATGGAAGTTATCCTTTGTTCCCCTCACCAAAATTATTTTTAAAAAGTTAAATCCATCTTTAAAATGCTTTTTACAAAAAGCGCTATGTCTTGTTTTATGTGCATTTAATTTTAAATACATTTGTTATATACACAAAAATACGATTGCTGTTCTATCACTGCATCATTCAAGCTTTTTGAAAGATGTTTGTGGTATCCGCTTTCAAAAGTTCTCCGGATTAATTAGTTTTCAATTTCTAATAACTTCAAAATCAAAAACGTTTAACTCCTAATTGAGCTTGTACTTGGTGCTGCATCATTATAAGTTTCATTATAAGTTACTTTATTTCCTTGCAAATTCTCACATTAAGCATGAAGAGTGTGTTTTATATTCATTAGCAATTTTGCACAAAGATCAACATTTCAGTGACATTGTAAGATTCACTGCAGAAAAACTTATCTCTGTCTTATATAAGCGATTATTGTATAAAGATTTTTAGCAAATTTAAATGAGCTAAGATTAATCTTAGAATTTCATTCTGTTGGTTCTCATTTGTTATAGTACTGAAGTAACTAATCTCCTTTTGGGATTTTCTCTTACTTTAAGTCCCCCCATTTATCTTTGACAATGTATTGAAACAAGACATCAGTTTAAAAATATATTTTAAGTAAGCTGTATTCTGGGATTGATGTAAACTTTTCTTTTTTAAATGAAATAGATATTTATATTAATCTTTTGCAGATTTATTTCATGAGATTTCTCTCAACCTACCTGGTTTCTCATTATTTTTATGAATAATATAATTTCAAATTTCTCATGATTCAAGATCCTAAACAGACTGAAATGTAATATTAAATTTAAAAACAAATACTGTGTTTACTTTATTATGGAGTTTCTGTCACTGCATTTTGAAGCAAAAATTACCTTTACTGAGAATTTCAGCTATCGTAGTTGTAAAATTCTATGCTTGTTATCAATCTTTGAATAGGGCATTATAATTTTTTTAAAAAATAGAGTAACTGAAAAGCTTTCTAAGAATTTTCTTAATCCTTCATATTGTCATCATACAAATAACACATCTAATTGAATTTGATATTAAAGTATAGTTATTTTTAACTTGTACATAACTACTGTACTTTCTAAAACGGCCTGAAGCAATTGGCATCAAATAATTTCAATTTATTAGACAAGATACACTTAAATTTTTGACATAACAATAGGATTTTTATAGTTTTGTAAATCAAAGAATATTTACTTCTTCATCTGAACCCTTTTTTCCTCATCAGATATGTTTCTCTTATAGACATGAAAAATGATGTACGCACAGATGCTATGTTGGTTTGGGCTCCCAATGCTGATCTCTGTGAATCCAGAAGTAAGTTGCTATCATTGTTAATAATTTACTGTTTCTGATGTTTTAAGAAAGTTACACATTTTAACTTATTAATAAAAACTACAGTTTGTTTTGTTGGGGGTGCTATATGCCTACAAAAAGATAATTTTTTTAATTTTCCAAAGAACAGCAGTGGCTGAAACTGTGATTATAGAAGTTTTTAATAACTGCTTCTTTGGTTATATTTAATATAAATGTTAGGTAAATAATATTTGGTTAGATGATTTGATGTGCTTCATCAGCATTGATATTCTCGCTCTCCCCATTGTCCTTATAACATATCTTCCCTTTCATTTTCTTATAACCTTTATTCTAGAGTAGTTTTTTGTTTTCTCCATCTGCATAATGTTCATTAAAATGTCTAAGTAATTATGTGATAGATATATATATATATATATATATATATATATATATATATATAAAAATTTTTTTTATGTTTAACATTCTTTTATAGATACAAGTATTTAAGTAAATGCTCTGTTTATAATAAACAGTATTAAATAACATTTACGCCTGAATGTCCGAGAAATTTTCATAGAAAATATTCGTCCTTTGACAGGATTTCTATGAAAATTTCTTGGACGTTCAGGCCGGTAAATGTTATTTAATACTGTTTATTATAAACAGAGCATTTACTTAAATACTTGTATCTATAAAAAGAATGTTAAACATAAAATGTCTTTAATAAATTGTTGACTTTTTATTCAATATATATATATATATATATATATATATATATTTTGTTTTATTAGTTTAAAGAAGTTTTATATAAAGAATAATATATTTAACTTTTATTTATAGCACCAACATTAACCCCTTCTTTTTTTTCTTTTTTTTAAGATAAGAGATAAAAGTAATTTATGATAAATATAGGTTTTAGAGTAAAGATTTTTAATTATTTAGGTTCTGAAAGTTCTTTTTGATTTTACAGTTGATGATTATGTTACTATTGCCAAAGAAAAACACGGTTATAATATGGAACAGGTAGAGTCCTAATTTATTTCTTATTCATACTTTTTCTTTTTTCTGCTTGTGTTCTAAATCTAAAATATTTTATCTGTGGCAGACATTTTGTGTTTGCATCCTTCAAAGAATTTTTTTATTATTATTAAAAATTGTTCTCATGAATTGATTTTATTTTATACTCTGAAAAACAAAAAATTTGATACAACAAATAAATTTTTTTAAAGCAGATATATTTAAAGAATTTTTTCTTTTCTTTTCTCTGGTCAGTGATAGTCGCCTGCCAATTTTGAAACGACGATTGGTAATCAGTTTAGCATGTGTGTCTATTAAAGTAAAATGTAAGCTGTATTTAAATTGCTTACAAAATATTTTTTAGGGGAGGGGGAGGGTGTCAAGCCACCTGTGTGTGTGTGTGTGTGTGTGTATTTATTATCTCATCCAGATGGAGCAACAGGTATGTATATGTTAGACTTTATGCTTGAACTTAATAGCTTTAGCAGCTGCTTTAGCTCAATAGTTATTTTAAAGGTGGTTTACCAACAATATATTTTTAGAATTGGACACTCATCTTGACAGTTAATGAGACCACAAAGTCTTCTTTAGACAGAAGCACAATATTTTCTTACTTTAATCATTATTTAATCTTTGTCTAAATAATGGAATTAAATTTTTAAATTGTTGACCCATTCAGCTATTAAATTTCTTTTTCTTTTTTTTCTTCATGCTTTCTCCTCTGATGTATTTATTCCTTTATTTTACTTTCGTCTTCAGGTATTTCATCAAAATTTATTTATGTCAAATCAAAGGAATAAGTGATTGAAGTTTAAATTGGTTTTCATGAAAAATTTAATTTCTGCTCTAATTTTCTTCAGTTAATCTTTGTGCCCCAAAAATTCTGAAATTAGTTTAACAATATTTTGTTTTATTTCTCTTTCCACTTCAGTACCTTAGAGAAAGTAACTGGGAATGTTATTTAATTTTCAGTTGCTTTCCAAGTTGAAGTATTTTATTACATGCATTTTATAGCACATGCGTTAAAACTAGTATCTAATTCTTGCAAATTTGTCTTAGTTTAATAATTTCTGTCTAGAAATTTAACTCGCATTGACTTTTCGAACTATTATAGTCCATATTCATAACAATTATCATTTTGATGTAATATGTTTGTTTGGTATCTTATACCATGTCTCCAAGTTTAGACTCCAATTCTTCACAAATAAGTCAAATAGGATGACTGATTTAAAAACAATACATGCTAAAACAATTCTTGTTGACTTTTTCTAGTGCTTCTAAACAGAAATCAGCAAGGCTTAGAAAATGGAAAAAGGCATCAGCTAATTGTTTTGATATTTGACAAAACATTGACCATATACTCAAGTGTTTTAGACTTGATGTTGAAAGATGTCTTTGAAGTTTCTTAAATGAAATTGACTGAATTTTATTTTATTGACAGTTCATTAGCAAAGTTCTTAGTTTCTTTGGATTCAATGTAATGATTAATTAAAAGCATTTTGCTTGTTTGAAAGATAAAATTATCATGCAATTTTTTTTTTTTTTTTTTTTTTATTTTTTTTGTAACCAGGCCCTTGGGATGCTTTTCTGGCATAAACATAATATTGAGAAAGCATTAGCTGATTTACCAAATTTCACTCCTTTTCCTGATGAGTGGACTGTTGAAGATAAAGTTTTATTTGAACAAGCCTTCAGCTTTCATGGAAAGAGCTTCCAAAGAATCAGGCAAATGGTAATAATTTTTTTCCTTTGCCTAAACTTGTTATTGTACTTTGATTGTTTATAGCTTTTATTGTTTTACTAAAATGTTAGATTAATTTCTTTGCAATGATTATTATCAAGGATACAGGCTAATTATTATCTGTTCTTGAATATATATTCTTAAATTTTCATGACCTGTTAAGTCTAAAATAATTCAGATATCCAATTATTAGGCTATGGAATTATTTTTCAGCTACCAGACAAATCCATTGCTAGTTTAGTGAAGTATTATTATTCATGGAAAAAAACTAGATCAAGAACCAGCCTTATGGACCGTCAAGCAAAGAAACTTGCTGGGCATCCACGAGATGGAGACAGGTAATACTATTTTTCAAATAATGTAAAATTAATTTCTTTGGAACCAGCTTTTAATCAGATTTAGCTCTCCATCAATAGCTATATCAATGTTATATTTTCTATGCTTCCTCTCCCTTCCTGGCCTTTTACTTTTTATCCTTTTGTTTTGTTTTTGTAATTTTTTTCTTTTTTTTTTTCTTTTTTTTCTTTTTTTTTTTTTTTTTCTTTTTTTTTTAATACATCTGTTTAAGATGTTTGTAAGTTGGGGAAATTTTAATACCTTTGGCCTAATATATCCACTTAATGAAAAAAAAATATTAAATCTTTTCTTGGTTTTATGTACCTTCATTAGTCCCATCATCTGTGGTATCTTTTCCAGCTAGTTCTTTGTGCATTTTGTTTCAATAATTTTTGTGTACTTGTTTCTAATATGCAAATAGTGGTTTCTCATAGTGTCCTCGTATCTATGCTATTGTTGGACGATTGAGAGACTCATGCACAGCATTGAACATTAGTTGGCCATCCAACATTAGGCTTGGTGACCAGACTAAATTACTATCTTCCAGGTGTGGCCGCATCAAGCTGATATACAGCTTCAGGAACATTACTTTGTCCAAGTAGGTATAAGCTGTACTGATAAGATCTTGCAGTTTGTTGGCTTTGTTCACTGCATGCTCTACATGACTTGAAAACCTCCAAGCTATTTGTCAATCTGCATTTACAGGGTTCGTATGAGGGCATAGATTATTACAGTAATTACTGAATTACACATATATAGTGTACAACAACTCTTAAACGCAAATGAAAATTTTAATTTCATTACATGTCTGGAATAAATTAATTACTGTTTGATTTTTTTTTTTTTTTTTTTTTTTTTTTTTTTAAGGTTAGCTACTTTTACAAATAGCAATTTTAAAGAAATTTTAATCTTTAAAATTTTAGCTTAAACTGATCAATTCTTGTGGGTTCCAAATTTATCAGATTTTGTTATAAAAAAAAAGTTGTACATGGTAGAGGTGTTGAAATTCAGAATCTCTGCAATTAATGGAGCAAGTTACTTGTGTTTGGACATTTGTGAAAAGTTTTATGATTCAGAAAGTAAGTCAAGAACAAAAGTCGGGCACAAAATATCCTATTATGATGAAAGAGCAACTTCAACAGAAGGCCAGTCAATCCAGGACTCATTTGACAATCATCAAACTAAGTTTCATTGTCCAGCTCCAAATATAATTTAACACAAAAACAAGTGAGAAATTCAATCCTGATGGCCTCCACTGTTACTGGTATGACTTGTGATTAACAAAGGGGAATTTTCCAAAGTGTGCTAGTGAAGCTCATAAACATAGGATTTGAGGTGCTGTAGGATATGGTTGGAAAGTGGCATTTCTGTTTGACAGGCACCTAAACCTTGTACAATAAATGGATATGCAAATTCAAATTCAGTAGATGCTGTTATTTCAATTCAGCACTACACAGTTTTTAATTCAGTAGGATAATGACCTTCATGCTGGAAGAATCACTAAAAGTTATTTCTCAGTGGGCAAGATATGTTTTTGGTTTAGCATGCTGACAGCCTAGATCCAAACAAAATTGAAAATGTATAGGAAAGTTGAATAGGAATTGTTTTTGTGGGGGGGTGCTCTTCTTGAAGGTAGGTAATTCTGCAAACCAAAAACACAGAACTGCCGCTTTAGCAGCTTAAAATGGAGTGTCACATGAATTCTTTCATTATTTGGTTCCAGATGTGCTAGATTAGATTTTCTGATTGACAGTAATGGTGATATAAGAAAATATTTACATTAATATTAGCTGTTAATAATTACTTAAGTGCAATATTATTGGGAGGATCCTAAAAATCTGACCAAACATGGATTCTTGGTTGTGTTGGGAACTTTTAGCACCACCTCAGTATTATACCTTATCACTGGTCACCGCCAATTTTGTTAAGTTAACCATGTGTATAACTTATGATCAGGTCAAATGCATATATGACTCAGACCCATAAAATGGGAAATTTTGCCTGGGCTTAAAGTTGTGTGAAACACTGTTTATTTTTATATAACTTTCAAAATTTTTAAAAGCTTAAACTTCCAATATTTGTAAAATTTTGAAAATTGATGTTTCCATAGCAACATTTATTGTTGATCACATTGTATCACCTGTCAGGAAATATTCCAAAATCCTATTGATTTTAAAATGGAAATTTGAACCTGCTTTAGCTTTTCTCATTTAGTTAGTTAAGCAACATATTTAGTTTCTGGATGGATATATTGACAAGATGTGGAATTATTTAACAAAACATTTTTAAAGAAAAAAAAAATAGGATGCAGAGGAATATTTATACTTTGTGAAATAAATAATTTTAAAGAAGGCATGAAGGATACTTTTAGGAATTTAATTTTTGAGTAATTATCAAGAATATTTTATTAAGTACTTCATAACTTTACAAAAACATTTAGGTTTTATTAATCAAAAAATTTGCATTGTTATACTTATGACTAATATGAAATTTGATTTGCAATATTAACAAAATTCAGACATTTTTTTTTTCCTCCTCTCTCTGTTCTCAGTTTACGAACCCTGTAATTCTTTTTCTTTCTCTAATAGTTCAACTCTTATTCATGTAAAGTTTTCCTGAAGCTCTACTGTTAACTCCTCTGTCATGGTATATTGGATGATGATTTTTAAGTCTATTTTGGGCACTGGTTCCAATTGGTTTCAGGTTCTTTGATGTCATTCCCCCACCACTGTGATTTCTCTTTATGTTGTCTGTACTACTGTCTTTTTCTGATCTTTTATATTAATGTATGCAAATTTAAGATAACTAAAACAAAAAACATATATATATATATATTTGTAATTTTCAGCAGATTGAGATCTAAACAACTGATAACTAAGGAAATTAAGTTTCCATTATTTATATTACCAATAACAATTAATTTCTTTCTATTTAGTCTCAGTGTAACAATATTTGCACATTTGTTTGTTTCTTGACTTCTGATTCTTAAAAATAACTCCAGTTAGTTTTGAATGAAATGCTTGTCTTATTGGTTTTGTGCATGTACGTATTGCTTCACTGTGGATTTGCAGATATGAAGTGTATTTATATAATATATCTGGAATGGGTGAGCCACAGCTATCAAATATCTGACTCAGACTTAGAAAGTTTTGTCTATCTACTCTATTGTGATTGCCAATAGTCAGTATGCTAGTGTGGTTTCAAAGTAACTCATTAACTCCCTTTTAATAAAAGTACAAGGCCAGGGGAAGATGGAATTGTTACAAAATTTGCTACTTCTAGTAACCTCTCCATTAGTCTTAATTGTTAATTAGTCTATGAGTCTACATTTAGTTTCATAAATGTAATTATTACAATGTTCTTCATAAATTTTAAGAATTTAATTTTTGCTTTTAATTTTTATTTGATCACTTAGCCATGTCTTTCTTTCTTTTTTTTCTTTTTTTTTTTTTTTTTTTTTTTTTTTTTCCTCCTCCTCTCTCTCTTTTCTTTAACTGGTGCCTGTGATATAATTGGCAAGATTAAGAATATAAACATGTCAGAATTTGCTTTTCCACATCAGCTAATCACCTGCATTTGCTATTTTGATTAGTGCATGGTAGAATTTATTGAAAGCAGTAGAATGTGCACTGAGACTATCAGCTAGTCAATTGGTTAACAACGTTCTGTTAGTATGTTATTAATTAGTTTTTATACTAATACATGTTGTATGGCTGTATTTATTTCAAATATTTCTATCATTACTATTAATAAATCTTATGGCATGTGTGCTAAAGTTTTTAGCATCCTTCATTAAATTAAACCAGGTTTAGTTTTAATATACATGGTGCTATTCAAGTTGTAAGCTATTTAATAAAACACTCAATAAAATTTGAAAAACCAAGCATCAACTTCAGTCACATTTTTTAATGTCTTGAGCATGAAAAGATAGTTTATTTATTTATAAAAGAAAAATTTATCTAGTGTATGTGCTAATAAATCTTTTATTCTGCTCTTAACTTTTAAAGTGTTTTCTGTTTTATTAAATAATGTTGTAAAAATTAACATGAAATATCAGTAATAGCTGAAATACAGTATTACAAGAGATAATAGTAACAACTTAGAAATGTTTACCTATTGGCATCTATGTATTTAAAATTTTATTAAAGTTTCTTTTTCTGTGTTTGATAAATTTCTTTGTTTTGTTTAGTGACGGAGCATCTGATGAAGGTAGCAGAAATTCAGACAGTGATGTGGAAAACAATAAAGAAAATGGAGTATGTATTACAAGTTGGCCAATAAATGCTTTGTTTTGCATTGCAAACTATTTTTCTTGGAATTATGCTATACTAACAAGCCTTTTTAAAGTACATGTAAATGCAAGAAAAATTATCAGTTTTGATTAATGAATCTTCATAAGCTTTCACTATGTATTGGTAATTTGTATTAATGGTTTTTGTGCTGATATTTATATATATGTTTATATACAGACAAGTCGAGAAGATGGCAAAGGTTGTTCTAACTGTGGAATGCACTCCTCTCAACTTCACTCAACACCAAAAGGAGCTTTGTGCAATAGTTGTTATCAATACTGGAGGTAAGCCTATTTATTCTAACTCAACATTTGCAGAAATTTCTTTGTGTAAATTAAAAATGTTGATTACATTGAAGTAATCAAATTTATTGAAGTTTCAGCTTCTATTTAATTCAATCATCTATATCAGAAATGTTCATCTTAATTCTGATATTGTTTGTTCAAACCTATTGTAGCTCAGATTTGTAATTATAAATGTTTATTAATAATGTTAGTAACATTTGATAGTATTTTGGCACAATTATTCAATTTACATTAAAGATATGTTATTACTGTTTAGAAAAAAAACTTAAAATCTTTATATAGTATCAAAGCAAAGATTTTTATGACTAGATATTGTTCATTGGTCTCTTAAATAAATGTACTCTAACTTTTTTCAGTTGGTTTTGAGTATGCTTTTCTTTTGTTTTTTTCCTAATCAAAATGTAATTTGTGTAAAAAGCCAGAAAATTCTATATTTTCTTTGCTCTACAGAATATTGTAGATTGTTGTATTTAACGATTAATCCTTTCTTAGGAGAACTGGGGTGATGAGATCAAGTGCTGGGCCCATGAAACGCCGAGAGCAACAGCACAGCCAGCATCGGCATAATCCAATGCGTCACAAAAGAAAACCTCCTCGTGGCATGTACCTGTCTGAAGAGGATCTTAGACTGATGCTTACAGGCCCACCACAGCAGGCAGAACAAATTTTGAAATCGTTAGATATGGACCTTATTTCCCTTAAAAGACAGGTGAGGTTTTCCTATTATCAATATTGGAGACATGAAGGTTTATTTAACTCCTACTCTTTCACAATATTATGCTATAATTGATGTTTACTTTTTGAAGATTTTGCTTATATACAGATTATACTTTTTGTTTATATTTAAAGTTACTTTCTTAATTCTTTAGGTTCAAAACAACAAACAGATTATAAGTATGCAAAAACATAGAACAGGCACTGGAATTGATGAGTGGAAGCCTCCAGAAGTAAGTACACTAGTCTGTCATTGCAATTCCTTAAAATTCTAACTTGTAATAAATTACTTTTTTCAGTTATATTCTAAAAGCACATAAGTTTATTCATTTGCCCATTCTGATTTTATGATCTTGACTGAACAATAAAGATTTCATTACATATTAGAACTTGTATAACCATTAACCTCATTTAAAAACTAGAAATTTATTAAATTCTCATTGCTTAAGATGTTGATTAGGATACAATTAACTTGTACATTTTAGGAAATTGAAATATTTTGTGACATTCAAACTCTGCTTTTTAAAAACTTGTAAGCATATCTAATATATAATTTTTGACATATTTTGATGTACCAAAATGATCTGCAAAACTACTAGTTATTGGCATTCATTTCTAACTAATAGCATTCTCTTAAAGGAAAATCTTTAGAATTGTTTATGATCTATTAGCAATTTTTCTGTTTAAAAATTGTCTAAGGTATTTTATATGGCAATTCTTTAGATTTTTAAAATAGAATATAACCAAGCAGGGCTGCAAAATACCTATGCCTTTTGGATATATCTTATATTGTCACTTATTAAACGTAAAATATGAGAAAGACTTTGACTTAATTCAGAAAAACCTAATCATAACTAATTTCTTTTAAAATTACAAATACACACTTTTCAGTGTCCAAATATGTTTGAGTTGGACATGATGGATGCATGGTACTGTCCCTTTTATATACTGGATTTCCTCTTCCTAGAGGAAAAATTAATTTCCTCAATATCAAAAAAAAAAAAAAAAAACACTTAATGTCTAATTATAAAATATTGATTTATTTCTGTTTACAATTAAAAGTAATCACATTCAACTAATTTTGCTGAATTAAATTTTTATATTTTAGACCACTCAGAGAATCAATTCTCGTTGGACTAATGAAGAACTTTTGTTAGCAGTTCAAGGTAAGTTCAGATTTACACACTAAAAAGAAACCATACTACCTCAAATATAGACTTAATATAACCTTGAATAAATGTAAAGTTCAATTCTTTAATTTTGTGGTAATCGAGTTCAAATCTCACCTGTTACAATACACCTGTAATTACATATAGCATCCATCCCATGCAATTACGGTAAAAATTAAAGATAAAATTTAACCAAAACAAAAATTTAAACATCAAGTGAGAATATTTGGTATGACAAACCATATCTGGAGAAAAAAAATGAAATCCTACTACTGGATATGGATCATTGCTGGTGAGTGAAAAAGGTTTAAATACTATGTGTTGTGTATACTTTGAGGAAAGTTGGGTTTTTTTTTTTTTTTTTTTTTCTCTCTCTCTCTTCATATTTCATTCTGTAGTGTTGTACAAATTTCAGGTGTCCGCCGTTATGGTAAAGATTTCAAAGCTATTGCAGAGGTCATAGGCAATAAACTTGAGGCTCATGTTCGAAACTTCTTCATAAACTATAGGCGTAGATATAATCTTGATGAGGTTTTGGCGGAATATGAAAGTGAACATGGAACTGATACTGTGAAAGAAGAAGATGAAGATGATGAGAAAAAGGATTCAGACAAGGTAAATTTCTTTATAAATCTTTTCTTTGAAGTTGATATGATGTATACTTTATCCTAATTAACAATTTAACATTAAAATGAACTTGTAATGAATTAAATATTCATGTTTCTTTAGACACTTTCAGATACATAATGGTTCAAATGTAATTTCTCCTGCATGTTGTTGTTTTTTTTTTTTTTTTTTTTTTTTTAACCTGTACATATCTACTGAAATAATTGAATATCTTGCTTTTGAATAGTTCTAACTTGATATTTTAGCTGAAAGGTAATTTTTGTTTTTTTGTCAGAAAAACAAGCTTATTTCTTAACTTTCAGGGAACTCAATTAAATTATGTTTTGTTTCTTTTTTTCTTTTTTTTTTTTTTTTTTTTTTTTTTTTGTTTTTTTTTTTTTTTTTTTTTTTTTTTTTTTTTTTCTTTTGGTTTTTTTCCAGATGGATGTTGAAAGCAAGTCTACTGAGGGAGTAGCAGCATCTTCCTCACCACCACCTATAAAGCAAGAGCCAACATCTACTCTGCCAGCTTCTGGTAGTGGGAATGTTACCCCAGCAGCTGCTACTGCTGCTAGTACACCCCCCCCCTCCCTTGCTCAAGCAGCCGCAAGTGCCTATCACCAAGGGAAACAATTCTCAATCATCTCAACATCCTAGGTACAGGTGCATTTCAAACTGATTTTCTCACCCTTATTGTTAAGTCTGCCTTGTTGGGCTGTGGATCTCAGTGTTGTCTGTGTCAATGTAAAACTCAATAAAGATCATTAGAAAGTATAAAACATGTTTTTCCCATAATCTTTCACATTGTTGATTAATGGATTAAATTATTCAAAAGAATATAATCCATTTGTAAACAAATTCTTTAAAACTTTTTTCTCCGTGGTCATGATGTGTTTGGTTTATTATACTCAAGCACAAAACATACTGCTAATATAACACTAATCTGCTATCCAAGTGAAATTATATCTTTGTAGTTTTCTTTCTCGGTAGTTGGAAGATAGAAATATTTCCTTATTAGAAATTCCTCTGGAAAAATGTAAATTAAAAAATTTGGGAATGTAAGCAGATTAGTTATAAAAATTCAACATTGAACCATACAATTATATTTAAAAATGCCTTGAAATGGATATGCAGGAGCAAACAAATATCAAGTATTGCTAGAAAGTGACCTAAGTTTTCTTTTTTTTTTTTTTTTACTTTTCTTTTTTATGTGGTGGTGGTGGGAGGTGGGGTTAATGCTAAATTTTACATCAAAAGATCTTATGTTATGTGTTCACTTATGGCAACTGAAACCTTCCTGGTTTCATTTACCATTGTGTTTGTGTCCATATGTGTCATTATTTTGGGACTGACAGTCTTAACTTATTGCTTGTGTTTCTGTGTTGTAGGTTGCTTCCTCAACCTAAGACAATTCTGCAACAACCGCCACCTCCATTGATTCGTCCCATGTCTGGGAAGCAGCCAGTCAGCTCAGTGGTACCTGCCCAAATGCCTGCGGCGGGGGGACGAGAATAATCTTAGCTTCGCACTAGCCAACAATACTCCCTTCGCATCATTTAGATAGTTTTACTAGCACTTCACTCACCACTTAACTTCTGTTGATATTTCAGTCAATCTTTTCCAATTTTTTCTTTCTTTTCTTTTTTTTTTTACACTTTTTTGTTCCATTTATTTATTTTAGAGAAACTTCTGCAGTTACTGTAGCTCATTGAAGAAAAAAAAACTTTTGATTTCATAAAAATCAACTTCCTGAATTTTTTATTCATATCTTCAGCTAAAATATTTTGTGTTAAACATTTTGTTTCCAAAATTTATACCTGATTAAACTGCACACAGTGGACATTTGACACTACATGCATGTGTGTACTGGGATATAAAAGGTATGTGTGCATGAATGTGTAATTGGAGATAGTTGTGTGTGTGTGTGTGTGTGTGTGTGTGTGTGTATATATATATATATATATATATATATATATATATATATAAATATCTATAATATACATTTATGTATGTCATTAGAGGAAAAAAAAACATCTAGAAATGAGCTCAGCAAGATACCAAAAATCTGTAATTTCATTAAAACCTTATGCAATTATTTATATATTATTTATTTTGTACTTACTCAGGGCACGTTTTCCTCCTCAGTGTTGTAACAAACTCTAATATTGTACAGATTACCTCAATTATGAGTGCTGGATAAGTGGAGTGGCTATACATAAATGATGATTGCATAATTAAGTTAGCATTTGTTCATTAACAAAGGAATCCTCTTTCTCTCTCTCTCTCTCTCTCTCTAATATCAATGAGCACAAAGTAACTTGCATTTCCAGCTAGTTGGCCAATGGTCTTTGTATGTGCAGTCCAACTGACTAGTGTATCCAGCACATGGTTGATGGCAATACAGATTGTGGTGTGGGGTATTCATCTTCATAAAAATATATATACAAAAAAAAATTTTAAAAAATAACAAAAAAAGCTATCAAAAATTTGCAAAAAAGTAATGGGGGTGGGGTGAAATTTCTATGAATGTTTTCAATCAAATACTACAGATGATTGATATTTTTACATGTTGTTCATATTGTATTTCTGTCAACAAATTGTTTGTGTTGATATACACAACACATAATAATGAATAAACCATGAAATCCTGCCTGTGTTTCATTGATGTCTCAACAGACCTTTTCACTTTGGAATTGTCTTTTTACATAAAGGATAATTTTAGAGGTTTGGTTTGTTTTGGGTTTTGTTTTTTTTTTTTTTTTTTGTCAATGTTTAACAAATTAAGAAGTTCAACCAATAATATTGCTATGAAACTGTAACAATTATTTTAAAAAAAAAAAAAATGCACTAAATTTAGTACAAACTAGGCATTTCTAATGTCTAGACTGATAAACAGCAATGATTTCTCTTATTTTTTTCCTCTGAAATAAACATTTATTTCCAAAGTACATCATACCTGTGATCTTCTAAGTATCATTTTATAATCTTGATATCTGATTTCCTTCATCTGAACTCTTAGTTAATTTTAATATTTATCTTTTATGTAAGTAATTGTCTCAATGTTGTGTGTTTTATCAAAATTAGGTATACAAGGTTCTACACAGTAAAACAGCATGATATACAGAAGCTTATATTTAATCTATCTTTTGTACAAATTATAGACTATTGAATTTTAGTGGAATGTACATATTTGCAGGACTACCAACTGGATGTTTTTTTTAAAATGCTTTACGATATCAACATAGATATTTAAGCTATTGGGAGAACTTTTTTTTTTTTTTTTTTTTTTTAGAAATCTTTTCATTGAAAGATATGTTGGCTATTATCTCTCTCTTTCTCATATATCTCAAATATTTCAATATTAGTCATTTTAAGTATCAAATGTACCTTTTAAAGCTTAGTGCTGCAATTTTTTTTTTTTTTTTTTTTTTTCTTCCCTTTAAGACCTTTTCATTGTAAACTTGGGAGTTATCCAAAAGTCTTTTTTTTTTTATACAGTCCAAATGTATGAAATTCATTTACTGTTTGTTTTAATTTCCTAGCGTAAATTGCAAAACAAAAGAAATTTCATTGGCTATCCATGCATTTGTAAGGTGTTGGCAGACAAAAACTAGATTCAGCATGTTTTTCATAGGAAACAAAAATCAGTAACTTTCACTTCAGGTGTAATCTGAGTTTCAAATTTATGTTTATAATCTTAAGCTATTATAAATAAATAATATTACATTTGTAATCATTTTTCTCTATACTTGAAAGTAAATAAAATTTCAAAAATGAATTTGGCTGTATTTGTAATTTTGAACTTGAAATTAGAATTACAAAAAAAAGTTTATGACTTAAATATGCAATACAACCTTTAAAATTTTTCTTATTCTTGAATCTGCAACACCACAAATGAGTAATGTTATATATCAAAACAGAATTAAAAAATGAAGAGCATCTTGAAATCCTATTTTTATACTTAACTAGCAGGCTTCACCTGCTTAACAAAGTAAGGTATACTCACTACTTGAAATCTTTGATTCAAAAATATTTAATTCATAAATTGGCTTTTTTTTTTTTTTTTTTGTTTTGTTTTTTTTTTGTTAGTTAAAAAAATTTACAAATAGATGTCATGTTGAAGGCCAAATTAAATGCAAATTTCAAACACTTTTCTGCACTGTATAACATGATATTCCTAAATAGAGCTATTTTTGATACAAAAATCAAAATCCTCAGATAAAAGGACAGTTAATGAAATATACTTCTTAAAATCAATATGCAAAATAGTTAAACCTGAAGAGTGATATTGCCTAAAATTACCTGACTCAGTGGGGTGGAGGGGTCAAGTAAATCTCCATAGTTTGTAACATCTATTTATCATCTCTCAGTTGCATCTCTGTTTTTGGACAGAGTTTGCTCAGGGGCAACTCAATCAAAGAATAGTTGCAACTGAGGAAAATTATACTGAGAGGTGCCCAGCTCCTGGGGAACAGCTGCACCTCTCATTGCACCAGAGAAAGGGATCAGTGCATGCAGGGTCTATGGGCAATTTTGTTCTTAGCCCAGGTGTAAGTGCTCAGGTCCCCATCTTAAAAAACTGACCTTGTGTCACAACTCATTTTAGTGGGGAGTACCTCATGTATAAACTGTTCTCTCTAGTAGTTTGTAACACATTGATACTTACCAGGCACAGGGATTCAGTCTCCCTGTGCTGGTAGTATTACGCTATGACTAGCTTGAACCAGCACATTTTGTCTTAGTTGGCAGACAGAGTACATACCATGTGTAAATTACTCTCTAGTAATTTGTAACATTTAACATTTCCCAGTGGCATCTGTCAAAGGACAGTTGCAACTGAAGAAAATTATCCTGGGATGTGCACATCCTTGGGGAACATCTGCCCAAGGTGGATGTGCTCTGGCTCCCCACATTAAACCAACCTTATGTCACAACCTGACCTTGTCTGGGGGTTGAGTAAATACAAATTATTATGAAGTAAAAGCTGGGGATTTTAATCTCAGAATTTGTGGGAGAATTAAGCTCCAAATTTGCATTTATTCATAGATTCCATAATATAGGTTTTACTTAATTAGCTATTATGTTTTTGCTAACTCATCAAATGTTGAATGTATAACTAATTCTATTTTCCCATCTTTATATTAATTTTATCTTATAAATTGTCCTGTTCTGTCAGCCATGAAATAAAAATAATTGTATGGAAATAAGGATCTATATACATCAAATTGTCTTTAAAATAAGTGGCAGCAGAAGAATTATTGTTGAACTTTTAAAAGGTAAGCTTTAACATGAATTCAGTTAAATGCAGCAATCAATTTTGAGTTCTGTAGTTTATTGATGCCTATTGCATCTACTTGTGATGATGTCCAAAGAAGTTAACTTAAAATTTCAAGCTAGCTGCAATTTTGGATATAAAAGGAAAATAAGAATTATTCCCCTTGAACCATGAAAACAACGATAATGGCTAGTATAATATATTAATATATAATTTTAACCTTGCACAATCTGACAACTGAATTCGAGCTCAATGAAAATCATTCCCTGTGCCTGAATGAGCTATGAATCACTGAAATTGGAGCAGAGGAGTTACTTGGACAGACATACGCAAAAACACATTACTTTATATATAAGATTATTCTGAACTTTATCAAAAATGACTGCTCAACACAATTTGTTGGATATAAACCAGAGACTGCAGGTAGTTTCACCAAATGAACTCTTTTTATTTCAGAAAAACCTTGCAACTTTCAAATCTGTCTACATATTGTCTACTTATGCTCAATATTGTATTTCATATTTCTTAAATTTTTGCCAGGCATAAATTACAAAAATGCCAAAACAGTAGACATTATTTTCTAAGAAAATTCAAGACCTGACAAATGTATGCTATTTTTCTCAAATGAAGACATGTTTACACCAGCAAAAGTCTTTTCTTCTTGATCACCTTGTAGTTTTCACATTTAGTGTTTAAGGTTGAGTTTCCATTCATTGGTTATACTCACCTCAAAGGAAAATTTGAACATAACCTCAATTTATGCGAAAATACCACTTTAAATGATGTAGATTTTTAAGTGGAGACCTTGATCCTACTTTGTTTTGAGAAAATCTGCCAGATTGCTACTGTTGAATAGAAATCAATTTTAGATATGTTAAACAATTGGAGCAACAGCAAATAAAGGATTCAGAGTAAAAAGAAATTGTAGAAAAATTGATATTTCAATTCATTTAAAATGTAGATATATCACTTTTTATGGCTAATATAATTCAGAAAATAATATTAAAATACTCTTTAAACAACTTAAAAAAAAAAAAATGAATTTAAATTCATTAATCTTTCTTTCACAGCTAAATTAATTATAAGTATTCATTTATTTTTCTTTAATATATATGCTTTGTTTTTCTCACAGTAACTATTTTCATTTTACCATATTTCCTAGGTACAAATCTCATTGATTTGTCAGATGTTCATTTTAAAATTTTAGCAACAATTTTTTACAAATTAACCAGTGTTTTAAAGTAGCAGGATTGCCATAGTAATTATTTTTTATTTTCAGTTCTTTTGGTAATGCTCATTGACGGGGGGGAAGATCCAACTGGTTTTCATGAATTCCATTTTACATGCTTTGGATATTTCATATCAATTCTCAATGCTTATATTGTAAAACATTCAGAATTAGTTTTATTCACTAAGAACAGCATAATTACTGACAACCCAGGATCAAAATTATATGAAAGACATATCTTACAAGTGGCTATTCAATAGAAATATCTCAGAAATGTGATTTTTATTATGTGTGTAAATATTCTCAGATAAGTGTATCTGTAGATAAGACAAAATGAATTTTATTCATATATACACAAAAATAAAGTCAGGTATTTTGTAAATGCATTTAGAATTTTCAAACGGTTACTTTTAAAAAAATCTTTCCTTTTGTTGGTTGGTTAGCTTCTCCATCTCTGGTGTGTTTATTTTTTCTATTTCCATGCAATAGGAGTTGACATGCCGTTAAATCCAACATCCATCCATCCTATTTCCATGCAACTCTAAGCTTCCTACTTATCTCATCTGTACCAGATGAAATACAATATTGGCCAATGTCATTTTACATCAACTTCGGGTCCATGTTTATTATGGAATTTTACCTACAAATGAATAATTGAAATGCACTTAGGTGAAGGTAGATTTTTTTTTTTTTTTTAAAGTTCACCTGATACAAGGCTCAAGAGCCACTCAGGATAGAGAGTTATTGAATGAGGTGTGTGATATGACTAAAAAGAGGAAGTGAAGATTAGAAAGATAGACAATGATTGACCCTAGATTTGAAGAGGTTAAAATTATAGTCTGAGAAGCATCTATGTGGAAGCCTGTTCTTGTGAACAGTGGAACATTCTGTAGAATCAAGTTACTGATTAAATTTGGCTAAATAGTGTTCAAATTGAATTTAAATGGATGAAGTGGCTGAGGAGAGGATTGAAATCAAAAAAACATCTGGCATTTCATGCTAAATATTTAATAATTGTCAAAAATTAACACAGGTAAAGAAAAATGACTTTTATTCTCCAGACCATATGACATCAGGAAATGCAGTCTAGAGAAGAAATTCTTAGTATTAAAAGTTATTCTCAGCTTTAAGCTAATACATATACGGAATTCTTGCAGGGACATGACATACAAACTTGTCAACAGTAATGGCACATTCAAAAGCAAAGTAGAATGCTAAAAAAATTCTAATGGCAAGAGGAAATTCTTTAAAACTCCTTAAATGAAAGTCGGTTTCTGTTAATACTAATCATTCATTCCTTAAATAAAATCATGATTATATTGTACGTTTTAAATAATTTAGTCCAATCCACTTTTGTCAACATCTAATTCAGTGAATAGAATATTTGAGCAAATATTTTTTTAATCAGTATCATCCCATGCAAGGCAGTAAAGCCACTAAGACACAAGGAGTTACAGAGTGTGGAAGAATTAAGAACAAATATTAATGAGCAGAAGGAGAAAATAAAAATCAGAACAGTAGACAGTGATTGACATTGCATTTAAATTTTGGCAGATTAAAGTTGGATGGAAAGCATGGAGCTAGAAGGAAGTTCCACAACAAAAAGTGCGAGAAAAGAAACTGTCAGCATAGAACTTATGGCTACATTTAGCCAGCTCAACAAATCAACTTAAAGTCATACAGATAATTTTTATGAAAAATATTACTATTTAAAATGATACTGACTTGTTTATGATAGTGTAAGATGCATCTGCTATCTTTTAATTTAAATATCTGTTTTTTATCACTTCTGAGTTAAAAAAAAAAAATTTTAAGACAGTCTACTAAGAAAAAAAATTGATGACACAAATCATATTGATGACTTTAAAAGAATGACATCACAATTCTCATAGAATCAAGCTTTAAATGATTTGTAATTAGTAAAATATATAACTTAACATTGGAATAATCTTATCTTTGAGTTTACAATATATTAATTCGATGGCATTTTAAGGGAAAATTAAATATTTTATAAATTAAATATTTATAGCTAAATAGCTATATTTATAGCTAAAGAGTTAAATAGCAGCTTAGAGATAATCTAGTAGCAGCTAAACCAACTAAGTAGGCAACACATGCATAAAGGTTTTAGGGTATGTAAGAGAAATTTAAAACTGGTTTGTAGGTATTAAAAAATCCATAAAAATAAGTTTTATTTTCATTTAAAGAAGGTAATATTTTTTTATAAAATAAATATTTTAATTTTAATATAGCTTGAATAGTATTTGACATTTAAAATATATCAAAATAAAATTCACATTTAATGTATTATGAAGTAATATTTTAAATAGTTTACTAAAAGTTAAATATTACTTTTTTTAAACATGACTATTTTATTTATTAGTGTATTATTTAAGTTAAAGTTATTTAAATTAAATGACCATTATTTTATTAAATAAATTTTTTAAAATGAAAAAAATTTATTAAAAATATTAAATGAAAATTTTTTCAGGACAAAATTATGATTTTCTTTCCCTAACAAAATGTACTTCATGACTCATACTCCATTCGTGATCACTAATTTACATGTTTCTTTCCTTCTTTTTTTGTGTATATATATGTAGTGTGTGTGTGTGTATATTATATATATATATATAGAGAGAGAGAGAAGAATCAAATATGGACAGCAGGATGATAAAATAAAAGAATAGGGAAACATATCAATCTAACATGTTTCACTTTGCTTTTGTCCGTTTTTTTCTCTCAATCTCTGACGAAGCTTTAATAAAAGTGAAACATGTTTTAGATTGATATACGTTTCCTAATCGTCTTTTATTTTGTCATATGTCTTGATACTTGTCAGTATTTCCCATATTCTCTATATTCGTTTCGGTTTATAACACCTAAGCATTCATACTTTAAAACCTAGTGGCTAAACGTGCGCGCACACACACACACATGTACGTGTGTGTGTGTGTGTGTTTAGCCACTAGGTTTTAACACCTTTAAGCATCCGTACTTTAAATAAGCCAGCTAGTTGTACATTCAAAGATTTGAAGCAAGACTAAGAGTAATGGCAAAGAAGACAATTTTTTTTTTTTTTTTTTTGCACTTACCCCAGAATATGGGAAATATGGACAAGTATCAAGACATTGAACTCAACTCTGCAATCAATAAAAAAAATATTTGTTAATTGCGAAATTACCTAACTTGTTTTATTTGTATTTTGAATTGATAATAAAGATGTATGATGTGTGTCTTAGAAAACGTGTTATTATTGTCACCAAAACAGAAAAACGATCTTGGAGCCAAGCAATAGAATTAATAATTTCACTGATGTACCGTAACCGATGAGTCTTGATTTAAGGATGGATAGGGCATAAGAATCTATTAATTATAGTTTATTTATTCATCCTGAAATTCAAGTATTTAAAGAACCAACGTCAAAAGATGATTTTTTTATTTTTTACAACATTAAAAAAGGAAATTTACGAAGATCGAGGAAGTTGCTATGACTCAGCTTTACCCAGTTTTAGTTTGCGTAAAAAGTAAAATTTAGAAACTAATGTTTAAATGATAAAGAGATATGATTGAACTGTTACTTAAACAGAAGTCTTATTTCGTGCAATGATTTGTCAATCAGTTATCCGAGCGCCATGTTGAGAAATTTATGATCATGCTTATGAACTACCGTAGTTTCGTGATTGCCACGGTTTACTTATTATTGCTTATAAGAAGCGGAATGTGGGAATGATTTGAGTTTGATGTCTATATTCGGTCATATTGAACACGACTTATACGCCAACATTTTTTTCAAACCTAGTATCTAATTCATTAATATCAAAATGCAAACAAACGATTTACTCACTATGTTTGTTGTTCGTCTTTAAGTTGATTTTCTTTTATTTTCCTAAATTATTTTATTTTAGTGTGTGTTTTTTTTTGTAGTTTAAAAGTAAAGAATTTCACATCAAAATACATTTATAGCTTTATTTGATTTATTATTCATTTTATTTTTTACATTTAAAAATCATTTTAATATTTTTTCATGTACGTGCTTCCGTAGTTCATAAATGGTGGGGCAACCCTTTTTTCTTTGCTGATTTATTTATTTCAGATATTTTTCTTTCTTTTTTCTTTTCTTTCTTTTTCTCTTTCTGCCTTAAAATTAATCACAGTGTCGCTTATAAGTCCTCTTAAGAAACAAAATACGAGAAAATGTCTGTTAGGGTTACGTTCAGTCGATTTTTCCCACCTTTTCTCATTTAATTATTTTTTTTTAGCTATGTTTCTCGCGACCTTTTGACATGTGAAATGTGAGTGAACGTTGCGTCAATCAATACGATTAAGAAGAAGAACAAAAATCATTTTAAAGAATATTCGATAATTTGTATATAAGGGGACAATATCAATCGTTTACTAGTTTTCGTAGATGCAATATAAAAAATGATCGGCGTTTTTTGTATCAATTTTTATATTTATTTTTTATTTTGCTTTCATTTAAAAAAATCATTAAAATATTAATTAATACATAATAAATAAATACTGGTTCTGGTTCTAGTATTGTTAATAAAATTAAAATAATTTTACCATTTAATAATAATCACATTTATTTAGACATTGTTGTGTATGGTTTGTTGACCTAATTTACTCATAACGCCGTAGAGGCATAATTTTCAAGATGTGATACCACAAATTGTCCTGATCAAATTGATCTGTTTAGAGATCAACCAAGGAGCCAATCGACATCATCAATAACTTCTTTATGCAATGAATTATTCATTCTAATCAACCACAAAAAATATATCGCGTAGGTGAGAATTCAAATTAAATTTGGAAACCATTGAAAATAAGCAATCGTGTTTTTTTAAAAAATCTAATGTTTTTACTTTTTACTGATTGCTGTTACCTTTACTTTGGTTGTTATGGTGATTTACAAAGTGTAGCTTAGATATGGCACAGAGCCACAAGTATGGATCACTAAATGAGGACTGAACTCACTACTCAACCATAATTGATCTAGCAAGACAAGCTTACTGACCATTTCACCACATCAAAGTGCCCCTTACATTAGAAATTGATAGTGTTTTATTCATTCTAACAATGCATTGTGCTGGTCAAGTCCTTTCACTCTGCTGTGCTACTTTGATAAATTTGCATATGCACTGGAATTGTATTAGCAAATTTGTCTTAATTAAAGCAGTTCACTAAATTTAAACATGTTGCTAGTCATTTATTTCATATATGGCATGTTAGAATATAATTTGTAAGATTTTCAAAATATATCAACATAGCCTCCTTTATTCCAGTGTTGTGTTTTGAATGTTAAGGTGGTTACCACTTTCAAGACAGAAAATGGTTATAGTTGAATAAGTAAGAAATTTACTTATAAAAAAGCCATCAGCAAAACATATTTAGAAAAATGACATAGATTGGAAATGAATAAGGAGAAAGTTTTTAAAGTTTGATTTTTAAATCTTAGTATGTAAATTAGTTTTCTCCATTAAGCAAGAATTTCTTAAATACCCAGATACATATAAGATACATACTGGAATGTGTAGATCAGTGGTTTTCAACCAGGATTCTGCGGAACCCTAGCGTTCCACCAGTAAAGCCCAGGGGTTCTGCAAGAAGTTACACAAGTACTATGATTGACAGTAATTTTTACTTCTCCTGTGCAGATATGTGTGGAAGATGAACTTTGTGTGTGTCTGTCAAAAACACAACCCAATATTAAAGATTTGTGCAAGAAACATCAGGCTCAAGTTTCTCATTGAATATTTATTGAAAATAAATGTAATCCATTTAAACTGAAGTTTTTTAATACATGTGTAATAACCATAGAAGCAAGATTAAAATTGCATATGGACGTATACAATGTTTTTACAGTTTGTCTTAGTATTTTTTTGTAAATAAATCTGAAGATGAGTATTTTTATTTTAATAATTGAAAGTTTTTTTTGCATTAGACAATTAATTTATTGCAGGGGTTCCTTGAGCCACTGGAATGTTTCCTTGTGGTTCCGCTCCAGCAAAAAGGTTGAAAACCACTGGTGTAGATGATAAACCCATATTTTTATCTTGGGGGAGAACCATTCTCCCAGATAGTACTTCTCCCTCAAAAGAGCTTGAGCAATTTCTTTTGAGACTTCTACTTTAAAGACAGCCTCATGTCATATTCAAGAGTGTGTATGGATAAATACCATAGTAAAATCATAATTATTTGATGTCACAGTTTTATGTAATATTTGCATACATACACTACTAACAAATAATTAACTTTATGCATATCAATTTTCAGAGATTCAGACAAACATACAAACATTGATCAGATTGTACAAAATCCCAATAATCACAGCAAAACTTGATTATTGTTTTTAATTGATGATTTTTCAGAAAATAGTATATCTCTATAGAATATTTCAAGAAAAACAATTGACATCACTTGATTAAAAAAAAAAAACTACAACCTTCTTACCAAAGATATTTTTCATGTGCTTCCATTAAGAAAAACAAACTGCAATTAGCTTTTAAAAGCATAATATGAGAAATGAAGTAGTGCTTCCTCTTTTATTATATTTACTCACATTGTGGGTGAACATAATAAATGTGCAGTGAATGTTGGGGGAAGAGCACAAGTGACTGAACCTTCCTGCGAAAAATTGTTGCCTTGTTGCAGAAAGTAACTAAGTTGCAGTCCGGTAAAATGGTATCTGACATGAAAATGTGTATTAAGCTGATGTATGTCCTTGTTGGAAATCACAGTGTTGGAATTTCATTCCTGGGATCAGTGAAAACTTTATAGCACAGGCTTATAAAATTTATAATTTTCTGAAGCTTTACAAACTTTATATGGACAAGATGCATGGCACAAGCACATTATTCCTAAACCATTGTGCCATCAAATAAGACCTTCATTTACTTCAAAGGGATATTATACTGAATAATTTACTTATATTATGATGTAATATATGTGCAGTAGTTTTAGTGTGATTTTCAGTAAACAATGGAAATTTAAAACATTTTGTCTTATAATTTGTGGACGGCAGTATTATGGTGTTATATACACTTTTATCTATTTTTTGTTTTTATTACTTATGATCTAACAAATCTTATTCATTGAGTAGCATTTTTTGTAATCTTTTACTCTTTTTTATACAGTTTTTATACATCAAATACAGTAAAAAATTGTATATTTTGCTAGTAGTGATGCATAATTAAAATTCTGGTTTCAAGATGTTTTCCATTCAAAGTATCTAATTTATTTGGATTTATTCTTGAAATAGTAAACTTTTAAAATCAGTTTGTAAGGAAAAACCTTCAGAAATTAAGTATTTCTGTACATTTTTCAAATGATCTTTAAAACTAAATGTTCAAAAATTGGTAAAAGCTATGAATCTAATTTTTGGTGGCAACACATCAAACCCCTTTAGACCAAGTGCAATGTTGATTTTCCTAAAAAATGTAAAAAATCAATCTGCCCTAGTGTGTAATGCATTTTTGCAATGAGACAAGCCATATTTGAGACAGCTCTTCACAGCTATCAACATATGAAATTTAAGCTTTTGTTATGAAAGTGCATAGCCAATCTACAATAGATTAAACTTTATTATGAAAGGCAATTTTTTTTTCAAAATAAAATTGGTATTAAGAACCATTGTTTGTAAAATTTCCAGATATATTTATATGAATAATATATTCTGGAGTTTCAGCTTATTATATCTAAGTCAGGAATTTGGTTCGACCAATGTAGTTCTACTTTCATCACTAAAAATTTGTTGAAAAATGAGTTTTCAAGTACTTCTTTGCCCAAATTAAACATTTCTCAAATATTTACTGACTGGTCAATACTTTTTTTTCGGTATCAAAATGGCTCTGTCTCTGCATTCATCTGTGAACATCTTTCTATTTGGCAATTTTAATGCTCATCATATAAAGTGGGTTAATCATTCTAATACTGATGATGTTGCCAGAATATAGAATTTCAATTTTTCAGTTGCTCAATCTCTCAGTCAAATAGATTTCCATATTCATCTCTCTTATAACATGATCAACATGCCTCTTTACTCTATTTGTTCTTTACCTCTTCTCTTGACACTTTTCATGCATTGCAACTCTGGACTCTTGGAAGTTTGAATCATGCTGTAGTGTTTGTTGATATTACTTTTAACTCATCTATTAGACACAGACACCTTATTTACAAGATTTCTTACTGTTACCAGTGTAGGATTCATTTTGTGATTTTCTTCAGACTCTTCATTTAGAGTTAAATCTTTAATCTTGCTATTGCTCAACTGCTATAGCCGACAGAAATCACTTTTTTTGCAGTTATATCAACATGATAGTTCTGATCACAAGAGACGCCTCTTTGTGTTTACTCGTAATAATTGCAAACATGCCCTCAATGATGGAGTTAGGCATCATATAGCCTCTCATGACTACTGGCTGCTCTGTAGGAGTATGTTAAATAAGGGTAAGTCCTCAGTTCCTCAGTTCCTCTTCAATTAATTTGAAATATCATCTGTCAATGCTTTGATTCTTTACCAGTTCTACTCTCAACTCATCAGGAGTATATTTATCTGATTTACCACTTAGAACTGAGTTTCTACTGTGTGATATGCACCCATTCATGATTTCCACTATCATCTACCAAAACTTGATCCCCACAAACCACGTGGCCAATGGTACTCTTGTAATTGTTCTTAAGAAATGTGCTCTTGAACTGGTCCCTGTTGTCTCCAAGCTAACCTCCAGGAGAGCAACTCATTGCACCTTCTTGGTCATGTTTTCCTCTGCCATAAAGGGGAACAATTATATTGCCTTATTTTCCAAGTCTGTTGCCAGGAAAATTGGTTCACTATGTTATGCCAGACAATTTATCTTTTTGGTACTTCAACTTCACAAATTTAAGCACAGATTAGCAGCTAGGTCTCATAATTTAACTGTTGAAATTGCAAGATGTAACTTAATAATAAATATAAAATAATAATAATAAATATAAATAAAATAAAAAATTAACATTAAAACATAAATAAAACCCAAAATAAAATTTCTCCCAGAATGCAGCAGAAACTTTTCCTGCCAGAAAAGATACTTCATGCCAAAAGAAACTGAATTCACTCTCTTTGCCCTGACTGTTGGAAAGTCAAGATGTTCATCTCTCATCGAGGCATTGCTTGCAATAATACAAAGTGATTTCTTCCTTTGATCACATGCAACTCTAAAACACTTTATTTCTGTGTATGTTTTTTACCTTATGTAAACATGAGGCTATCCTTGCTGGTATAATGTGAGTGACCCCACATCATTTGATGACCACTGACATGTATAAAAACATCCTATACCCACACTATTTGGAAAAACCAACATGCAAAAGTAACGAACCACACTTTTGGTGATAATGACACAGATAAAAACAAAAACTATCACTTTGGAATTCCTGATGTAGCATGAGGTGACTACAAAAACTACAACTATCGTCCACACCACTGATAACTCAATGCTGGAGAATGAGATACTCCACTGTACCTACAAGATAATTTAAACAGCAACAACCTTTGGTATCTTGCCCGTAAAAATTTAAAAAAAAAACAAGCAATGGAGCAAATCGAGTCAAGTAAGCATTTCTTTTATCCACTCCAAATCCCTACATATTACAAAACCACAACAAGAGGCTTCTTACACAATCACACCCTAAATACTGAACACTCAAAGCAACCACCTCAATAAAAACAACAATTATCAAAAACCACAACTACAATGCTCTGGGAAGAGTTCATTTCTCCAAAAACAATGACTATTTCTACTTTAGACATCCATCACTAGTGATTAACTCTGCTAATTTGGTAGGGATGTGATGTAGGTACATTATTATTATTACTAAATAAAAATAATTGTTTAAAATAAATAAAACCAAAGGAAAAATAAAAAGTTCTCCCAGAATGCAACAGAAACATTTCCAGCTGGAAGATGGACTTCATCCCTAAAGACACTGAATTCACTTTCTTCACCTCTGATCATTGGAAAGTCAAGACATCCATATCCTCTCCTTGAGACATTGCTTGTTATAATATGAAGTGACTTCTTCCTTTTGTCACATGCAACCTTAAAATACATGTAACTAAAATACACCAGTACACAGAAATAAATAAATTGTATGATTTCAATTTATAATTTAACATGCTTTTAGTGTTATTTCTGCATATGTTTTTTACCCTATGTAAACATGAGGCAAAACCTGCTGGCATGATGTGGCTTTTTACTTTCCTGTCAAAAATTTAAATCCAACACCAATTGTCGCTGGTCTCTTTGAATCCTGTTCTTTTATTGTCTTCCCTGTTTCTTTCACTCACAGCCTTACTTTGCATATTAGTGGCTTTTACTTAAGGTAAAATGATTAAAAAGTAAAAAGCATGAAAGAGAAAAAGTCTCTTATTAAAGTTTTGGATTGCTTTTCATGAGTTTATGGCTAAAATTTGCTGTTTCCATTTTTCCTTTAAAAAACACATTTTATATTTCTATGGTAATGAGTTCATCAAGACAGAGTTTACCTGGTGCTAAACTAAGATTAAATCTGGCTTTGGGCAAATATCTAAACTGTTTCCAAAATTTCAGAAAATTATATTACAAACAAGCACATTGGTTCTAAAAAAATAGAATCAAAAGGGAAAATTCATAAGAGTCAATAATTTTCATTTTTTTTAAAAAAAAAAAAAAAATATCTCCAATGACCTGGTCACACAAAGGTCAGTTTTGGATGAGTGACTCTTGACAATCAATAAGCAGTTTTCTTTGAGGTAAGATCTGTCTTAAGAGATTTCTTACTCCCAAACATTTCTTTTTACATTAATAAAGATTATTATTTAAAACCTTTCCTTTAAAGTAGTCTAAGCAGCCAGAGCTCACTATAAACATTACTACCATCTTTGTCACTGTAAACAGTTTAGCAAGTCTCATGCCACATTCAGAACTGTCTACAATTACTGCGTCAGTAATTAATACTCAGTCAGCTAAAAATAATAGAAACTTAGTTTCTCTGAGTTCTGGAATCTCACTAACAAGCTTCATCACTAAAGCAATTGTCATAAATACCTGAAAGGCTTTTGACAAGGTGTGACAGGAGTTTGTGGAACAAACTCCATCTATAACATCTCTGGAAGAGTTTATGTAATTATCAAGTCCTTTCTCTCTATGAAAGTCTTTGTGAATAATCTCATCAACTTCAGAATAGCCAATGTAGATGCCTCTTAAGTTCCTTCCCACTTTATGCTTTTTATTAATGATCTGCCTAGATCTTACTTATTATAAAATGCAGATTGTGTGTGTGTGTGTGTCTGTACGTTTATATATTGGATCGGATTTCCTACATTTTTCAACCGATTTCAAAACTTCACAGGACTACGTAAAATTACCTTGCGGTGATTCTGACAGCGCCAAAAAACAATTGTTTTTGCACAAAATCAATTTGAAAACATGATTAAGAGACATTGCTGTTGCGAGAATGAAAGGGGGACAACTCATATCGAGTTATACTTATTTTAAAACCCAGGTTGTTTGTGTGTGTGTGTGTGTGTGTTCATTTATATATGGGATCAAATTTCCTACATTTTTCAACCGATTTCAACAAAACTTCACTTTTTTTTTTGGCAGGTAGTGTTTCTTATTGTCTTGCACACTTTTTTCTTTATTTTTACATTCAGAATGCTTTAAAAATTCCATTTACAAGACAATTGTTTATAATAAAATTCTATTCAATCGGTAGACTCATAACGATTGAAAACAATATTTTTGTTTGAGTTTGGGTTTGACCAATTCGTAAAAAAAACAAAACAAAAAAAAAACTAATTAAGACATGCGTGTCCATCAACCTTAAACAATAATCTTTGTCAATTTTATTTTTCAGTCTTTATGATGGTCGATACTTGATCTATCTCTTACTGTTACATCCCCAGGCTCTACTGCTAGTACTTAATAAACAGCTATTCAAATTAAAACACTTCCAAAAATCAAGATGTTTAGAGCTTTGCAGCTGATCTCTCCTCAGATATAACTTTAAGAGAAAAAATTGGCTTGTAACTTTCAGTATCTCAAAATTCATTACTGATCAAATCCTGACTTTTCTCCAGTCATGATGAACAGTTGTACACTCAATGAATCTTTGAACATCAATTGGGACTCAAGTTCATGCCAAACCTCAGCTGGAACTCTTACCATTGCTAAAGATACTGGAAACATATTTAAGTCATAAAAACAAGAATTTGAATCTATAATAAAACTGAAAACTGTCCTGGTTTGGAAATTAAAGTAGACTTATCTGAAACTCATAGGTAATATCATTTTGTATCACATTTGGGTAATATGAAATCTTTCTTACATTGCTTTTACGTTGGAGAAACAATAAAAGAAATATATTGATCTGTAACAGGCTATAATAATGTGGTTAAAAATTCCTGAGTACATTGAGTGAAAGAAGCTGAATGTATTTATATAAGTTCCATCATATATAAAATACAATGAACTCACTTTTAAGGTAATAAAATTTGTCAATAAATAAGAAATTATGTCAGACATCAGAGGGTACAGGAGACACACACACACACATATATATATATATATATATATATATATATATATATATATACACACACACACACACACATTGCTAGGACAAAGACACACAATGAAACAAACGCTCATCTCATTAAACTTAGGAAGGTATAATAGTTCCCTCTCAGCTGCATGTAGATGCATGGGCACAGGCATTCTTCAACACGTGCACAAAAGAAAGTTCTCTATAATAATTAATCATAGTAATAGAATTATATGTATTGAAAATAATCTTTTATCAAACCGATTATGTAAAAGAGCTATTTTTTCAAATTTACCACATCTGTACATCACTTATTTCGATATTTTTACATTCATTGCGTGCACATTTGTCACAAGAACAGAACTTGTACAATGCAAAATTTTTATGCACGGTTATGTAGGCTTGAAAAAGATTTTAGAAAGTGAAAATATTCAGGCATAAAATTTGGATACATTGAAAGAAAGAATGTTAACCAAAAAGTTAATTGAGCAAAAATTAAAACAATTTCTTTCAGAATTAAAATATCTATCATTTTGTTCTGCCATATTTCAGACAATTTTATCCCAGATGCCTTTAATTAGTATTCTAGAGAAATGAAAGTTTCTTTTCATCAAGTAATAAATTGATATCATATATGGTGATTCACTCATAACAAAATTTTAATTTTTTTTGTCTTTGGCCAGTAATTGTTATTTCCTAATTGCTTCTATTTAGAAAGCAAAGGAAATGACTATTATTCCCTTCAAACTTTGTTTTTGTAACTGGGATATTGATGTTTTGAAACTAACCTATTTTCCATTACATTCCAAACAGGTTCAGTGCTGAATTGCTGAAGGAAATTTTTTTTTAGAAGTTTCAAGAACTTTTGGGAAGTTTTTTGTTCTGACAACATAGATGGCAGTATAAATACAGTGAACAAACTCAACAGTTCAGTTTTCTTCTAGCTGGGTAAGTGCAGACAAGTCATTGTTGATAGATGTATTTGTCCCAGATGGCATCAAGAGGTTGTAAGCATGTGTGGCAAATTTATCAAGACAAGAGCAAAAAAGGACACTGGCAACATGTACAAAGTGTGTGAAGCCTACAAGGCATATTTCAGTATGCCTGTTGGGGATCAAGACAAAACTTGGACACCTTATTTCACCTGTGAACTCTGCAAAAGAACTTTTGAAGGTCAGATGGAAAGTTTTTACCTTCTTTGGAGAGCGGAATTTTGAAGTGTAAAATTTGGGAATTTATTTAATTTAAATATTTTTTACTTTCATTTTTTAAACCAGTTTTATTGAAAAATATGTATTAAATATGTTTCAACCATGACACATTAGTATCTATAGTATCATAGATGTTTTCTATACAGAATCACTGGCAAGAGCCTTAAAAATATGGAATATTAGGGATATTCAGTATTTAAGTTAATTAAATTTTTGTGGCATTTACTACATTAATTGAGATCCAACGTTAGAATTTTACATATCCAGCACATGATTCTTAGAAATTTCAAAAATCTACTTCTTTTTAGAATTTTTCAATAACATTCTATTTTTATACTCATTTTTATTTTGCTCTTTTACAGGGAAAATATAGCCAAGAAACTCACAATTTTGGGAGGAACCAACTGACTACTTCTGCATGATGGACACTTCCAAACATCAAGCCAGCAAGAATATGCCTGCTATCGTATATCAACACCTTTTGTCATTCATCAACCCAGTGCCACACTGCCCTGAGCTCCCTATACCCACTTTCCCAAAGAGGAAGAGAACAGTAATTCAGAAGATGATGAAGTCATTAATCTTGATTACAGAGGTGCAGCTGAGGAGAGAAACCTATATTACTCCAAACAAAAGACCTCAATGATCTGATCAGAGATCTTGGTCACACAAAGTCTTTTGACTCAAGCAGTGGAATTTTTTTTAGATGAAAGTGTGCAAGTTGCAGGTCAGAAAAAACATCACCAGTGTTTTTCAAGCCTTTTCAACTGTCAAGATGGGCTTTGCTTCTGCCACAATGTGACCAAGTCTGTTCAAAGCAACTGGTATTGCCTATGACTCCAGTGAGCAGTGCCTCTTCATTGAGCTCATCCAAGAGCCTCAACGCAATGCTGCTTCATAATGGGAACATGTATCCATCTCTTCCCCTGACTCTTTCAGTGCAGCACAAAGAGGAGTGTATGTTTTGAAACTAACTTTAAAAAGAACCATCTTGCCTTGAAATATGAAGAATAAGTTTGGGAAGTTTTTGGATACTTGTAGCCATCCTGATGGGTCTCCAAGGCAGTTTTACCAAGTTTCCTTGTCTTTGCTTTTGGGACAGCAGAGACACCATGGCTCACTATCACAGGTAGGACTGGCCACTGAGGACCGAGTTCAGTGTGTGCAGGAACAATGTCAAATGGGAGCCACTGTTAAACCCCCAGAAAGTATTGTTTCCTCCACTGCACTTAAAATTGGGCCTTATGAAACAATTTGCTACAGCTCTACATAAAGAATCTACTGCCTTAAAATACTTTCGAGTCTTCCTCCCTAAGATGTGTGCAGCAAAAGTCAAAGCCAGTGTCTTCATCAGACTACAAAGACCATAGTGTGCAAGGAATTCCCCAAAGTGTTCACTAAGATGGAAGAAGCAGTGTGGAACAGTTTTGTCACAATGGTTTAGAGCTTCCTGGGGAATCACAAGGCTGAAAACTATGTAAAGCTTGTTGAGACCCTGGTGAAGAACTATGGCACAATGGGCTGCAGGATGTCCCTCAAAGTCCATATTCTTGACGCTCTTCTTGATAAATTCAAGGAGAACATGGGGGGTGTACTCAGAGGAGCAAAGAGAGTGCATCCATCAGGATATACTAGACTTTGAATACTGTTACCAAGGATTATATAATGAAAGCATGATGGAAGACTACATTTGGGGGCATTTTAGTATCAATAAACAAAAATACATTAATATTGATATAACACTTGACACAATGAAAATTTTTTTAAATGATATTAAAGCTAAATGCTTCTAATGTCAGTTTCTAAAAATCTTTAAAAAAACAAAAACAACAAAATAACCATTGTCACTTTTTTCTTTCTTGGTTTTTTTCATTAATTGTAACAAAGCAAACAAAATTAAAGGGATCCTGCCCTAATTCTGGAGATTGGCAGGCAAACAATATATCCATTACAAGCATATCCTAGAATTAGAAGACTGGACACCAAATTTTCACTCAGAGAACACAAATTATTTTTATTGAAGAACCAGGATGTAAAGTTAAGAATGTCACACAATCATTTACTTAAACAGGTAGATGTTTAGAAAAAATAAAAATAGATAAAACTTGATCAGTTAAATTTGATTATGAAAACCAAGTAATTTTATATTAATCAATTCATATCTGCTTGAATAACAGGGCAGTATTAAAATAAATGAACACGATATCGCCTAGATATGGGCAGTGGAATGAGAACCTACCCCTTTGTAAATAAAGGGTTAGTTTCAAAATTCCTTGTAGGTTACTTGGACTGACATATACTTGACAAATCCCAGAGAGCACAACAGCCAAAATGTTGTGGTAGCAATGACAAAGATGGAGACAATAGTTTGCATGTAAATAATAATTCTTCCTCCCATAAATTCAAACAGAAATTATGAAAATCAGTACAGACCTGATGTAATATGCCAATGGAAGCAGTCAAAAAAACACCTGACATTCCTATACAGATGTAGAAACCTAAAGTGAGTTCCACCAGGCTTATCAATAAAGATATCAGTCAATTCCAGAACATAAAGGATAGTGGAAAGAACAGGTTATGCATTGATGAGGGAAAGGATTTTCCACAACCACTAGAGGAAACATCAGCTGCAACATGAACTCTCCAAACAGACCAGGATATTACTTAGCAAAATAATGCTTGGATGGGACAAATACAAAATCCAACAAAACCTGGAGAAGTCATCCAATCAAGAATTTCAATGGGTCAAGGATTACCAAATATAGAAACTAGCACAGATGAAAAAGCAGAATTGGAGCAGCAATAAGGCACATGACAGTTTAGTAAGAGCAGTCATCAATATCTGTTGAGTGTCTCTGAGAAACAATGCTTATCAATGATCTAAACTTCACTGTCACCATCAGTGGGTTCTATACTTAGACATGATAGCTTCAGTGGAAGAGGTTGCTTTGAAGATCACAAAGACCCAAGCAGTTGAGCTAAGAGGGAAAGTGAGACAAGCACTAGAAAAAGTCAAACCATCTAAATCAAACATTACAATAGAAGAAAGTTTGGCAATCAAGACCTTACAGTGACACTAATATCATCATACAATTCTGACAATGGCCATGCTACAGTGGTGATGGAAATTTGGAATACTCTGAAAAATTGTGGATAGTAGCTATTGCAAAGTGAAAAATGAGAGGAAGCTGATAGATCCTAAATAAGAAAAAAAGACTTCTGTAAATGTGACTCTCACCCAAACTTTTCACTATCCCATGTTGCATTCCAATTCTTGATCTCAATGGTTTGCACCGAAAGCTGAGGAAGCCCGTGCTGCATACTCAAAAGGTAACATGATGAAATAAGAATGCAAATCCTGTTTTCCCATATAATATATAAGGGTTTTATTCAAGGTTTTACCTGCTCATCTGGGTGGGTAGGTAGGTGATACTTGGAATAATTTCTATGTCAGCTCTTTTCCCTACCAATGCCTTACCCATCTACTCATCCTGAAGTGGTGGCTGGCAATATGAAATGTTGAGCAGTTCTGAAACATGTCCGTCTCCTGCCAAGAGCGTACCAGAACTCACCTCAATACAAACCATGACCACTGATATACACTGCGTGCCAAATTATTATCGAGATAACTTTTTTCTAATATTCCAAAAACCGTCCAATCAATTCACACAAAATTTTCACACAATGTTGGCAACACTGGTCTGCGTAATCACTGAAATTGTCGTACTGATCTGCGCAATGTAAACAAACTGGCGCCATATTTGTTATCAGCATGGTGATTTGAGCGTGCCAAATTATTAGAAAGGTTTAGTGAAATTCCCAGAATTGAGCAAACAAAACGTTTATTAATGTTGACCGTGAATGTTTATGATCAAAAGAAGCTAATAAATAAGATAATCAAACAAATAATAACAGATACAAACAAAGGCACAGTTTTAAACAAATTAATAGGGAATGTGCTTTCCTCGTTTTGAAATTACTTGAAAAAGTCGACGATCCATAGAATTTGTTAATTGTAGGATGTCATCTGCTATAATGCTGCGAGATATGTCAAGAATTGCTTCCCACAACTCAGTGTTGCTCCTGAGTTGTCGTCTGTTAGTGTACAGTCTTTGCTTCATGATGCTCCAATGGTTTTCGATTGGGTTCAAATCTGGAGAATTTGCTGGCCACTTCATTTTTCGAGGTCCATCGAAGCCTAACTGTTTCAAATATTCAGTAGTCTTGTGAGCAGTGTGTGAGGGAACATTATCTTGCATAAAAACAATGGCCCTTCTGAAGGCAACTCTTTGCCTTTTCATCCATGGTTCAAGATGCTCCTTCATAAATGCTATGTATGCATCAGCAGTCATTTTGACGCCATCTGGTACTCTCCATGGGCCCACTAATGTGTTTCCACTAATACAACTCCAGATCATTATGCCTCCACCGCCTTGTTGGCGTCTCAAACACTGATGGCAATTCTGTCCGTTCATTACCCAGCCTTTGCACCATCTATCTGGCCCATCAAATGTTGCTCGAGTTTCGTCTGTGAACAAACCTTTAGAGAAGTCAATCTTCATATTGTCCTCGGCCCATTTCAATCGATTTTGAATGTGATTTCTCGTCAATGGAGGCTTCAATACAGGTTTGACTGTTGTTACTATTTCCCTCAGATACCGACACCGAGTACTTTTTGACACAGTAGGATCCCCAATACGACTGAAAAGCTCTTGACTTGTAAGTCCAGGGTTCTTCGTGGCCTCTCGCTTAAGTCGTGACATGAGACGACGTGAAATAACCCTCGGCTTGCCTTTATATGCCCTTTTTAAGGCGTATTTGTGTAGGGTCGGCAGTGAATTTTTTCACTGTTTGATGACACTTCCTATCATTTTAAAATTTTCTAGGGTAGATTTACTTTTTGAGAGTTCTGAGGTAATAGTTTTCTTTTCAGCATCAGTTAAACTGCTTTTACGGCCCATCTTTTCACTAAATTCTTATACTTTTCTAATTATTTGGCACGCTCAAATCACCGTGCTGATAACAAATATGGTGCCAATTTGTTTACATTCCGCAGATCAGTACAAAGATTTCAGCGATTATGCAGTTCAGTGTTGCCAACATTGTGTGAAAATTTTGTGTGAATTGATTGGACAGTTTTTGAAATATTAGAAAAAAAGTTATCTCGATAATAATTTGGCACGCAGCGTAGACAAGCCCCCAGATATAACCTATTTCCAGTTTTGTTGCCACTTGATCACCAAAAATCTCTTTGCTTCCTATTCCCCTTCAGTTAAAGTGGATGCTGCTTAGAAGACCAAACTTCAAAAAGAACCATCTGCTTGTCTATCAAAGAGAAACACATGAGATCAGTATAAAACCACATTTCCCCTTTTTTATGTGGGTGTTCATAGTATCATACTACATCACACTAAATAAGTATAGACAGTTGAGTCAACATTACACCAAGTTGCCACATATGTATAGTCTCCACAAAATTCAGAAAGTTGGTAGTCTATTGAGGACTTTAATCAGCTGCATGCCACCTACTGAGCAAATTCCTAGTTGATATAGTCAACTCACTAGCAGGAAAGTCCTTGTCATATTTTAGGAACTCAGAACACTTTGTGGAATTTATCTGAGGGGTCTACCATCTGTAGCCATCGAATGGTAAGCTTGGATGTGGTGAGGCTGTTCATCAGAGTTACTACGAATGACGCCATGACAGTGGTTTGAATCTAATTGGAATCAGATCACTTGCTGTGAGAATGTATTAACATTCTAATAGATAATCTGATGGAAATGTTGATGGTCTGTGTACAGGCAACATTCTTACAACTAGAGTCATATACCATTGGGTATGGGTTAACCATTGTCACCAGTAAAGGTGAACATATACATGGAATACTTTGAGGAAATGACCTCAGGAACAGCATCACTGAAGCCAACAGTATGGCTGAGATACATAGATGACACCTTCATACTCTGACCTTTATCATGAAATTGTACCAATATGAACCATGTGAAATCAATAAAACTGTCAATCCAGTTCATAATGGAAGAAGAAAATAATTAGCTAGCCTTCCTGGATGAACTAATAACTCACACAGAGAATGAGTTCAAGACATTTGTATATCACAAGCCAACCATCACTGGACAATACTTCAACTACAATTCTCACCATCCCTACAAGGTGAAGAAAGCAATTGTCTGATGCCTACATTACTGAGTAAACTCAGACAGATAACAGTGGGAAATGATCAGCATCAAGCATACCCTTCAGAATAACAACTACTCTACAAACATAAAATCAGTGTTTGCAGGTGGAAACAGAAGAGCCAAGGAAGAGGACCAGATAATTGCCATAGATTGTCTGCCTTATGTCAAGGGCTTATCAGAAAAGATTCAGAAGATCTTTGGTCCATACATCAGGACAATATTCAGAAGCAGTTTCACTCTATGAAGAAATCTCTGTCAAGTCTAACTTAATATTGGAGAGAATATGACCAAGAACTGTGTGTACACCATTTTTTTCAGTTGTATCAAAGAATATAATGGTGAAACTAGTCACCCCCTATATTATGACTAGAAGAATATCAAAATTCCATAATGAGGGGAGAGACAATGAAATCAGGCATGGCTGATCATTTATGGAAGGAAAAGAACAGTCATCAACCTCTGTGAAAATATTGAACAAAGAAGAACAATGGAGAGTTAGATATCTGAAAGAATCAGCACATATGCTAGGAGGACCTCCTTAGTAGGCCTAGCATAGAAATAAATACAATATAGGATCCACTAATAAAGACAGACAGATGACAGCAGGTCTTCAACAACAGCAGCAGCTGTAACAAAAGAGAAAAGTTTCAGTGAGTGCAGTCAAGCATGACAAGCAGCAGCAGGCAGGTTAGGCTCCAAATTCTGCATACAGAATTGTCCCATGGATAATAGCCTAGTGGCCATTTGGTGATATGATAACTGTGTTCAATCCCTGTGCCAGGTAGTGTGTACTTGGACTTAATGGAAGCAGGTTATCTGGATTGACACATAAAGATGACAACAATTGGCTACATGTAAATAATAACCAACTCATGTTGGTAAAATTTTATATTTATATCAGCAATAGATTGTGTGAGTTTCAACTTAGCAATATTATTATTATAACCTGTCTTGGGGGATGTCAAATTTTATTATGTAAATAAGTTAAATGCAACTTATTTATAAATAAATCCAAAAGATATCAGTCATAGAAATAGATACTATCAATATATGAACAATCATAGAAACAATGACAATATCCCATATAGTTGAATAAATTACTATTTTTTGTATAGACTCCTTGACTTTACAAAATAACTTTACAAAATCAATGAATGAGACTGATAAACTTTTATTTCAATTTTATTTTTTAATTGCTTTATTTTTTGTTTGTATATTGTTTCCCATTCTCATATTTTTCTTTTAATGATGGCTCATTTTTCTATTGTGGCTCTGGAGAGGTTAGGGGATGCATCCAATCACTTGGAAACCTTTTTGGCAATGTGGGCAGAATTTGCAGAATGTGAAGGGGCATTGCTTTAAATAAAGATACACTTAAGCTTAAAGTTTCTTGCTTGTAACCTGTATCACTAAAAGAAAAAATATTTTTCAAGAACTTAGATAAATGCAAGTGACTTATGCTAACTATGCTAAGCAAACTTTAATTACAGTTCTGGGAGAGAGCACATCATCTGGCATAATCAACCATTTGAACAAGGCCACTAAGCTCAAAGCCTCAGTCACGGTGACTTGTGACTTCATACTAGCACAACCATCAACAGCCCCCAACGGTTCCATCATTTCACATTTAAATGAACAACTGTGTTAAATGAGACTGATAAATCAAACAATATTAGAAAATTAATTTACATGCAAGAAATGTCAAGATTATATGAAATCTTCATTTTACTTTGTTTTTAAATTTATGAAAAGTTCTTTTAAGATCCTGCTGAAAACATTCAATTAGGATTACAATTTTGCAAGTTCAAAAAAATAATAAAGAAATATGTGCATAAAAATTTATTTATGTTAAAAAGATAAAAATGTATGTCAGTGTATAATATAAAAGACTAACAAAAATGTCATCAAGCAGCCATTGAAAATTTTAACATTGATTACATGGATAAAAATGAAAAATAAGTCACAGCAACTAGAAACCTGTAAGAGTAACAATATTATAACCATTATTAGTAAAAACTTGTCAACTAATATTTCAAGAGTTGTTATTCTTTTTGCCACTTTCCACTCAGCAACAATTGGAAAAAAATCTTAAAATTGCTAAGAAAGAAAAGCCTTTGGAAAACTCAGCCTGAAATGAGTTCATGTGTATTAATGTTTTATTTCATTATAAAAAAAAAAAACAAAAAAAACTAGTGAATTTATTGTTTGGCCCATTTATCTGTTTATTTACTCATCAGTTAAGGGATTAGGTAGAAGAACTTTCTCTTGCGGTTACATTTTGATACTTATGCTTTAATATACTATTCTAATCTGAATCTCTTGGATATATTTTAAGACATTAAGGTGTATATAAACCTGCACACCTATATTTGATGTCAGAAAGAAATTTACTTTATTTTGAAGTTGACTTTAAATTCTCAGAGAATAGCACATCCAAATATTCAATGAAGCAGATAAATTTTATTAAAAAGATCTTGGGATAAGGCACTGCTTTAAGGTAAATATTTAGTGAACAGTTTCAGTTGGCCAAATTGTAAAGTTAGATATTTATAAAAAACAAAGAAAACATTTGTATGTTCATTCATCACATTGGTCAAATCAAACTCATTTTTTGGAACTTGATAAAATGGGCGGATTAAGAAACATGAACATTTGATAACTGGGAAAATCTCAGAATAAACTGATATGTAAGGTATAGGTCAATTTTAAAGGAAAAACACCAATAAGTATTTAAACAAAAATTGGATGCTTTGACTTATAAAGGAATTATTTTAATAGTTTTGTTGGTAGAACAGTTTTAATTGCAATATTTTGTAACATCAAAATTAAAGTCACAAAGGCAAATATTATTAAAGAGCAAGTACTAATATGGAATTTTGATTAAAATGATGACATGTAACTTTAAAGAAGTTACAAAAAACTGTTTAAAATTGTTAATATAAAACTGATTAACAAAAAAATTAAAAAAATCTAATTTGTATGCTTTATATTTTGTGTAAAGAAGTTCTGAGGAAGTGACGAAAGTATGTTACAACTCACAAATGACATTTTTCTTTGTAGCAAAAACAATTTCATATTTTTTTTAAAATCCTTTTAGAATTTATCTTAGTCAATATATAAAGTTCAACCCTATATCATGGCTTGTGGTTCAGTTGTTATGGGCAGTTTGGTAAAGAATAAAGTAATGATTTAAGTTGAAAAAAGAAAGCAAAAAAGTTTTTTTTGCTTTTTCTCCCATGATTTTTTTTATTTTTACACCAAGAAACTGAATTAGTGAAGTAATAATTTTGTTTTCTTGTTCAGTTGTGATTTTGCTTTATAACAATAAAGCAAAATCACAACTGAACAAGAAAAGAAATAAACGCAATAAAAAGAAAAAAATAAAGCCTACTCATACTGAATATCAATTTGGGCACTTCGACATGGTGTAATGGTCAGCAAGCTTGTCTTGCTAGATCAATTACAACTGAATAGAAAGTTAAATCCTCACTGGATGCTCCATACTTTTGGCCTTGTGCCACATCAAAATCACCATACTAAATAGCAATTATAGTCAATTAAAAAATTTAATGACCTAAGAAAAACATTTATCTGATTTAAGTAATAGCATTAATGAAAAGAAATCAGTAATTTTCACTATAACTAACAAGTATTTTGATAATCAGATTTTGTAATCTGGTTAATAAAAAATTAAATGACCTAAATTCCTTTTAAAACATCCACCACTTGATGCATTATTTCAAATTCAATTCAAAGAACATTACAATTTTTCTTAAGATTACTTTTTGAAATAGATTTAACAATCAAATTTTGCATCCAAATAGAAACAAAAAAAATATTTTGAAATATCTGTTCATTCTAATTTGTTTCTTTGTATAACAATATAAATACCAGCAGTATATTCAGAAAGGCAGTGTTGGGCTCAGACGAGCAGTCAAAAGTGGAGTTGTCTTTTGCAGCAATGTCTGCTACAACAAAGATGAAAAGCAAGAAAAAAAAAAAGAAAAAAAACAGAAAAAAAAAGTAAAAAAGAAAAAAGCAATTGTTCATGCAAATTTAAATATACAAAACACACACTTACAAAGAAAAATTTGTGTGTGTATGTATATAAGAATATTTTTGTTGTAAAAATTAGTGTATTATTTAACAGTGAAAGACACAGAACAAAAATATTCCTAGAATGAAAACTGAGTAGAAATTTTAGCTTTGATGAAGTCTCTTTTTTGATTTTTTTTTAAGTCATATTCCTAGAAAACTATGGGATAGAATTTTTATAAAGAAAAAGTTGAATAAATGTTTTGAAGGAAAGCAAGAAGAAATCTATGTTGTTGTCTGGTCCAAATAACCTGGATAATTCCAATGCTGCTATCTTGTGCTGTTTTTGTTGACAACATAAGAACAAAAGTTAACTTGCATAATTACTGATCAGATTTATATTCTTTACAAGTTGGAAAAAATTATAGGAGGGTGGCTGGTAAAAGTTCTGCTTGGCCTGACTAACTTCCCAAAATTTAATAAAATGACCAAACATCCTCAAAAACAAATTTATTCAAGTACAACAAATAAGTTAAAATCTCATTCAAATGACTTTTCATTCACATTTTTGTAAAAAATTATGCAGATAAAATATTTTTTCCACATAAGAGGAAACAGTTAAGGAATCTTCTTTCATATTGTTAATATGTAACACCTACCTCTTTAACATCAGCTAGAATGAAGTTTTGAATTATTTAAACTTAAGTTTAGGAATTATTATTAAATGATATTACTGCTGTGTTTTTGCAATAGTAAATAATTTGTATTAGCAATAATGGTACATGTAATTGTGTACTTGATAGAAATCATTTTCTATTTTTTAAAATTTTCTAGCATGTAACAAACTTTTAATCATGATCTACAATAAGATGAATACAAGATGCTCTACTTATAAGCTTTTATAGTATACCTTATATGCTGACAATAGTATAAGTCATTTTCTAATAAATATTGCATTTTATAGAGTGATCAAAGTGACACTAGAAGGCAATGAACTAAAAAGCCATATTAGTCTCACTGAGGACTAAATCATCCACTGAGGATTACCTTGATTCTAAGGACCAACAAAATTATAATTAAACCTACAGAAATTAATCATTTTTTTCTCAGAGTTGACTGTAAGTTGAGCAAAAGCCAATGATGAAATGTTTAAAGAAAAAAAAAAATAATGCTAACTACAGTAAATAAGATAACTGCAGTTGCATCAATCTTCTGTGACTGCTGCTCATTTATGAATACATGGCTATCTGGATGAACTGAAAAAAAAAAAAAAAAGTAGCAAAATAAGTTATAGAAACTGTTTGAATAAGGAAATTAAATAAAATTATATGGTTGGAGGCTATCCGAAAAAAAATGTATTTCCTTATTTTAAAACATTGGTATAAAAATGCAAACTTTAACATAATTTACATTAATTAAATGTATTAAAAAGAAAAGTTAAACAAAAATAAACAAAAAAAACAGTGATAATTGACATGTCAAATTGGTGGAACAAAATTTTAAGTTATATGGCTATGAATTATATATTTATAAAACTAAAACTAATTGCTTTTGTAATTATGAACATTGCAATTATTAAAATTTTAATTTAGATTTGCAGATAATAATATGCAGCATAAATTAAAATAAAAGATAAAATTGCATTATACAAGTTAAAAAATTAAAATTATTAAATATTTTTATTCAAACTTGATAAAAAAGTGTTCACAATAATTCTCTTTTTAAATCATTTTATTTTTAAACCATTTATTGTCAAATTTTATATTCATAATATAATTACATTCCAAATGCAATCAATTTTCATGTTGCATCCAACTTTCCTTTTCAAATAAGCCAAAATATTTAGTAAAAGTCAGAGATGATAGAAAATGTCATAATTAACAATTTGTAATTGAACTGTGAATTAACAACTGACCATTTAATATTTATATTTAATATTTTAATCCTTGAAACACTAAAAGAAAAAATGCACTAATGTAAATTATGAAAAGCAGATAGCAAATAAGGGACATTTTAGGATTGATCTATTGAAATAATGTTTTAGTAGGTTCCATAATTAATAAAGGAATGATACAATTTTATGTATATTTAGCAAAATAATATACAAATAATACCAATTCGATATTAAGAAGGTTAAGTCAATAAGATTAAAATTCATATTAGAAGTTTAAACCAGACAGAAATTTATTGAGAGAAAAATGAAGAAAAAAGTAACATTTGTACTTTTTTGTTTTAGCTAGAATTATGTGGTTTCAGAATATCTTCAGCTGAAATGGACTACATTTTTTTTCTTTCTTTTCTTCATATTTATTTATTCAGTGTATAAAATGATCATAATATAAAGAAATAAGTAGTCTAATTTTTCTGTAAAACAGTTATTTCACATTATAGCAAACACATTTTCTATATAAACAGAAAATAGAATAAACCAAATTTGACATTGGGATCTGCTGTTCTTTGTATTAAATTTTGAGATAGCATCAAAATTATTTTTTATTATGGACAGCATTATAATTTTTTTTCTAATTGGAAGCAACTTACATCTTCCAAATGGAAAGCAGCAATTCCAGTTTGGTCAGGATCAGAATTCCTGAAGGATGCTGAAACAAAAAGAAATTGGAAGAAACCTACAATCACCATTCTTACCCTCACAGTGCAAAAAGTTATTTTAGAAGCAAATGATTAGATTTGTGTATTTTATAGTTGTTCCTTTGTGAGTAGATACCACACAATTAGAATTTCCAGTCTGTGCTTTGATAGAAGAATATGATTCTTAAACATTATAACTAATACATACCAAGACAGGATTTGGATTCCTTTGATATACAGAAACTAATTAATACAATGTGACTAAACTTCTTTCATGATATTGTATTTAAATAATCAAAATTAAACAAGGCTTAAGTATATATATGTTGATGCTTACTGTACATTTTCTCAGTTTAAATTGAAAAATTAATAAAGTAAAAAAAAAAAAAACAAAAACAAAAGAAAAAAAGGGCAGTAGCAAATAACATTACAAGATCAAGTATATCAGATTATCTCCCTCTCTCTCTCTCTCTCTATATATATATATATATATATATATATATATATAAATTGTGTATTTGGGCAGCAATCCCTCTTATATAAGTTTCATTGGATATGATTTCTTTTCAAGGCAGAGTGTGCAAAACCTGTCCGAATGATCCAAGCTGCTATTATCTATATATTAGCTATTATCATGGATGCTTTTTTTGTTTAACTGAATATATAGATTTTCTTTTTCTTTCTCTCATATATATATATATATATATATATATATATATATGAAATATTAAATTCATAAAATTTCAGTTAAAAATTTTTTTGTAAATTTAGAACTTATAAAATGAAACAACCTGTAATTATTCCACTAATGAGGGAATTATTTAATTTATGCAGATAATTGTACTTGAGTACTTGTTAAAAACAAAATAATATTAACTTCATCTGTATTAATTTTCAAGCTGCAACCTATATTATCTTCAAAGATTAAGTGAAAAATTATTTCATTTGTGAATGTTTAATCAAAATACTTTGAATAATATATATGTGTGTGTGTATCTGTGTAGGGGAGTCAATTAGCATTAATAATAATATAAATATATATTTGTAGTTAACCTTCTTTTAACAAAAGGCAACACTTTTTTAGGAACAAGATTACTTCATTTCCTCATTACAGATTTTCTTGTGTTTAATAACTAATGTGAATGAAGAGAGGAAATTCTCCAAGATGGAGCCTCTCCAACAATGTAACAATGGCACAAAAAACACCTAAACAGATTTGCTCTTATAGCAATTAAAAGCAACATTTTCAACAACTTATAATTTACTGTTATTTTGGAAAAATTTGTTTAAGAAATAACACAAAAAAATGTTTTAATTTTAACTGTTGTTGTTAGCCTTGTAAATTTTATTTAATTAATTTTTCTTTTTGATAATATAATGGAGGAATTCAAAAATTCTTGGTGAAAATAGAATTTATTCATTCATTTTACAATAATTCATTGGCAACACCAAATTTATTGTCTAAATTTTTTTAGCTGATTTAGGACAATTTTGATGCGTTGAATCCAAAAATCACATTGGTTTTCTTCAATCAGGTCAACTTTTTGAGCTATGGTCACATACCGTTTTTCTTTTGATTACAATGTCATGGCCATTAAACTATCTAAATAAAAAACAATAAAACTATGTTAATTATAAACTTATTCATTTTAACCCATCAGAAGTATTTTCAGCCTAAAATAGCTATATAAATATTAAAAAACACATAACAAATTGCTTACATCTCTCTCAAAACACACTAATTAAACTGTACAATACAAAACCATAGAATACAAATCAGATGGGTTGTTTTATTAGTCATTATAATTTAGGTCTACCACCAAAATATTGCACGGACATAGTAGTAAGCATACCATGTGACTTTTTAGGGCCAATTAGGAATAAGTAAAATTATATAATTTAGGGGCCAATTTCTCAGGAATAACGGTATAAAAATTAGAATGTTTGATCTTAATGACAAGAGTATCTCAGATTCCACTTTAACTGCGGATATTCAAGACCTTATTTGCTTCCACACACACTATCAAGAAAAAACTCAGAAGCTTGGTGACCAGGATAAAGTTTGGGTATCACACATGCTATGTAAGACATGTACCAAGTATCTGCGTCAGTGGACCAAGGGCAAGAGGAGTTGTCTGAAGTTTGGAATTCTCATGGTTTGGAGGGAGCCAACAAACCATCGCACTGACTGCTACTTTTCTGCTATTGATGTGACAAGGATCAACAAAGTACAAGAGCAGCTTCAAATATCCTGATCTTCAATCAACATGTTGTCCTGTAGTTCACTGTGTTGAAATTCCAATATCTGTCTTTGGAGAACTTCCTGAGATTAGTGAGGAAAATTTCTCCAGTGTTCAAGAAAATGAAGAAAAATTTTTTTTGTCAATGATGCTTGACATCCATTTTCCAAAAGGAACTAAACGATCTAGTTCGTGATCTCAGTTTGTCAAAGTCCTCTGCCAAACTGTTGGCATCCATATTGAGGGAAAAATATCTCTGACCGTGCTTGCATCACCTTCTACAGCAACTGGCATCAAGAGTACCTCCATTTTTTCTCTGAAGTGAAGGAATGTGTACTGTGCAGATATTGTGGAGTTTCTGCACAAAATTGGAGTGCCGCAATACAAACCCATACACTGGAAACTGTTCATTGACACCAGCAAGTGATCACTGAAAAGTGTTCTGCTGCACAATGGCAACCAGTTTCTGTATTCCTCACTCATTCAACTACACTGAAGGAGAAATGCAGTTAAGTATGTGCTGGAGAAAATTCATTATGATCAGCAGGAGTGGTTTATTTGTGTTAACCTCAAGATGGTGAATTTTTGTTGGGACAACAGTCCAGGTTTACCAAGTACCCATACTTTCTGTGTATGTGGGATAATAGGAAGACTGCTCAGCATTACATGAAAAAGGACTGGCCTGTTTAGGAGAAACTGATGCCTTGCAGAGCAACAAATGTCATTTATAAGCCTCTGGTGGACAGAGACAGGATACTTTTCCCATCGCTGCATGTCAAGCTCAGCTTGAGCAAGCAGTTCTCCAAAGCTCTGGACAAACAGAGGGAGAGATTCCATCAGGACATGAAAGAGATGGAGACCAGGTACCAAGGATGCAGTCATGATAGCTGATTACTGCTAGACTTTTAAAAGAGACCACTGATCAATTCTAAGCATTCAAATAAATGGAATTTCAAGCCATGAATTTTGAACAATGATGTAACATGCAATTTACATGTACATACATTTAGCAATTTATTGTAAATTATGTTAAAAAAAAATTTTTTCTCTTAAAAACTTATTTCGTATGAGAAATATTAACAAAATTCAATTGATAATGTCACAAAAATGTAATAGATTTAGTCAGAAGATCAGATTTTTAAAAACTCAACTTAGCACAAAAACATGGCCTGGATTGGATGCCATTAGGAAAATTGTCCTAAATCATTTGGAAAAACAGACAACTTAAAAAAAATGTTTTTGTTGCTCAGCATTATAAATTCAATGTTGAATGCTAAATTTAATTATTCTTGGGATAAATCAAATGTTTACCTGGGGTCTATAAAGTAGAAACTGATAATGAAATCACTTTTTAAAGATTTTCTATTAAATTTTGTATAAGGAAAGCATTTACATGGGGAAATTATACAATTCATCAATAGGAAGCTGTTTTTTATAGTCTAAATATTTTTCAGGAGTTTGTGTCAATTCTTATTCCTGTTTTTTTTTTTTTTTTTTTTAAAAATTCAAATTCCCTAAAATATTTGATAAATTTTTTAATGTTTAAAAATATTTATAGATTGGTTGGAAAAAGTTAGATGTCTTACCTAAAATGGATTTCAGGCGAATAGCACACATGATGAAATCTGCAAAAGCAATTTGTCCCTCTTTGTTACTGTAACGTGCAACTAGAGTATGCAGTGAACTGTTGCTAAGTTTGAAACCTGCAAAAAAAGAGATTAAATTCATAGTAATACTTTAAAATCTGAATACAACTACTTTTTCTGTACCATTAACAAAGAAACTCTCCCAGAACCAAGCTCTAAAACCACTAGATCAGGAGGGTCTCAACCAGTAGGGAAGTCAGAGGGGAATTTCAGTGTAGGAATTGGAGCCACAGATTGGTAGACTCAAAATCTTAACTTTTGAACTCCTGAAGGTGGCATAATCTGCAATGTGCATTGGTCTTCTTAACTGAAGAGTCATGTTGAGTTTAATCTTTCCACCAGCAGAACCCCCCCCCCAAAAAAAACAACAGTTTACATGAATAATTTTTATAGAGTCTATGAAAATGTATATATACTAATATGAAAAAGAATGACGATTTTCCATAATATATGCATATTATTTGGAATGCAATTTTAAAAAGGTGGAGTGGGGTAGAACAACATTCTGATTTATGGTGAAAAGGGTGCATTGAACAACAAAGGTTGAGAACCATTGAGCTAGATTAAGTGCGACTCTTGCAAGCTGACTTTAATAGTCAAGACAAATGATGATTTAATTCCTACAAAACCTTATTATCAAATAGAAAATATGGATTTCCAGTGTATCTAAATACACATCCTTTAGATGGATGACTGAAATGATTGGAAATAGCATTACTATTACAATTATTAACAAAATTTTGCATTTTATTGTGAACAATTCAACTGTTTTCTGAATCAATTAAAAACATCCTGTTGCAAGAAAAATAAGAGATTAAATATCTATTAATTATTTTCTTGACATATTACACAAAGATTCAAGAAAAACTGAAAAGTATCAGCATGCAATGAAATGTTCCTCCAAGTACAATTTATATTGGTGTGAATCTAAAATATTTTAGATTTAACTGAAGGTTTATAGTGAATATACTGTATTTTACACAAACTCATCATAGAAAACTAATCTAAAATAAAGTAAATAACATTTATATTAGCTTTCATGAATTGGTACTGGATTTGTATTACCCAAAAGAAATGTATTTGAAACAATGATTTTATATTGCTATTTAGCCATAGGTAAAATTGCCAGCATTATATCAAGCAAAATCATTTAGATTAAGTTTTATTGTGAAACCAAGGTTAGTAATGGATTTTTTAAGCAATATAAATGACTATCATTTGATGTGAAAACAATGAAACTAACTTCAGTGGAGATTTCAGTATTGTTAAACTCACCTGCATTTCTTAGAGCTGAACGTAATTCATAAGAATTCAGGCAGCCACTATTATCACTGTCAAAATTTTTGAAATTTGCCTGGTGAAAAAAAATTAGATGTAAATTTTAGAAAAATAGAAGTTTAATTATGAAGTCATGTAGAGGTCTTATAGTCAAGATACATGAACAAACATATTTTATGCCTTAAATGACTTCCTGCAGATATTCAGTAGATTTTAGTTTTTATCCTTTCTAGAATTATTTTCATCTTCTTACAAAAATTAAAAGAATTCCATTCCAAGGTAAAAGCAAAGAAGTATTTACTTTCCAGATACGCAGATCTCTCCACAGGCTCTTGAATTCTTCAAATCCCAACTTGCCAGACATATCACCCTAAATATTTAGTTAAGGAAAACCAAGTGTTTGTTCCTTATGACAAATAAGTCACTTTATATATAACTATTTATAAAAGAAAATACTATTTTGGTGGTGAGGACATTTTTTATTAAAACTAACAGAAGAAAATGCAGATTGAAGTGAAAGAAAAGCCTGTTTATGCTAGTGTTCTAAGTCATCTCCAAAATATGTAATTAATCTGATGCAAAAACATCAACTAAAAGGTGTTATTTACCATGACCTTCACTTTTTATTCAAGTACTTTTCATAACTGATTTTTTTTTTAATCAAGACCATCATAATGCTTTCAATAGGGTTGTAACAATATGAAATTCTTTAATTTAAATTTTCAAGCTACAACATTGGAAAAAAAATACCTGGTTAAAGACTGAAGTTATAGTGGTTTATTCTATGAAAAATCTAAAGGAATTTAAGCATATCTTTCTAAATTGAAAAAAGAAAAAGACTCCATTAATTTATAAAGTAGGTACTTCCACTAATTCAGTATATGTAAGGTTTAAAATGATTTTTTAAAAATGAAAAAGCTTTCTTGATGCTTTAATTTTAGCTTTAATTGAAAGCTAAAGGATTTAAAATTTACTATATTTAGTAAGCAAAATAATCTGGTGTATTTCAAACAGATTATATTGATTGGAATCAATCTTTTTTTCATTAAAATCAATCAAAACAAACATTTCTGACTCATTTGTAAACAAAAGTTAATTCTTGTTTTTAAAAATCTTGCAAAAATAATATTTCTGAAATTTTATTTGAGGAAAATTATCAAACAAACAAATTACTTATAGCAAAAAATGTTGTATACAAATATTTCTTAACTTCTGGGCCTTGTTTTTCTGACATGTTAATCAATTTATTTACATCAGATTGATATGGTGAAGTAGACAAAGGTTTTCTTTTCACCATAAAGGGAAACACAACCTTTAAATACTAGATTTATTGGCTTTTACATCTGTATTTCAGAAATTCTGCATGTAATCACACATACAAACACAAATTGAAATTCTCTTAAAAATATTCAGGGTTGTCACATTGTAATATGCTTAGTAAATATAGTTAATAGCAATATTTCCTAAGAATTATCTCATTGAAAATGAATTTTAAGAGATTTAAAATCTTTATAAATTATTCAATTTAAAATTGCAAAAAAATGAAAACAAACCTTGTAAAATATTTTTTTTCTTCAGACAATGCTGTCTTTAATACATCTTATTCATAAAAGCAATTAAAAGCTTCTCTAAATAATATCTTAGTTTTATTGCATTTTTTATTTTTCAATTCAGAACAGATTCTTGGTAAGAAAGCAGAAAAAAAAATGTGATTTAAATTCTTCAAGGAATTCTGCTTTTAACTAATATAGTCACTAAAAATAATTTTGAAGTTCTCAAGTTTTCATAAAATTAAGTAAGGTAATGAAACAAATGTAAAAAAAAAAAAAAAAAAAAAATTTCTTTACCAAGATTTTCTAATAAAATAATTTAATTCATTTGTGAATACGTGTTGACCATGTTCACCATAGTCTATGAATACAGAATACAGCGCAGTACGTAATCTGTTCAATGAAACAACATTAAAGATTAACACTCATGAGTCAGACACTCTACTGAATCTGACTATATCGCCAATACCACCAGCAGCTGTTCCGTAATTCTTCAGTCTTTGATATCAAAGCCTGGCAGTAATATTTAGCCCCCCAACCCCTGAGTGTTACATGTGGCACAAGGCTGGGATTAACCTGGGATCTCAAAGCCCGTAGGCTTGGCCAAAAATATTCCCTATTTGAATGTGTATAAACGGGTTCAGGGGCAGTCAACCTCCCCGAACAAGACTTCTGCCCTTCAGCGGAGCCTTGTCTAGGTTATCAAAGGCTGGCAGTGCATATTCAGGAAAAACATGGCTGCCTTTATACACATCACATTGAATATTTTGAGCCTTCTGATTGGTTAACCCTTCTATTGGTGAACTATAAAATGAGTCAGCTCAAATAATGTGTGTCACTGCAAAAAAGAGACCAGAATTTGCTATGCTAAAACTTAGTACATTGACTTAGTACTTGACACATGAAAAAACTATTTATTTTTTTTTTTTTTTAATCAAAATTTCAAATGTTCTAAAAAGGAGTAAAAAATTTAATCAAATATTCAAAAAAATACTTTGATCCTTCCTCTTAATAACGATAAAACTGTTTTCATTACATTTGGAGCATGTTTACATCATGGTATGCTGATTTTTTTTTAGGGTTTTTGTGGAGAAAGGTGAAAGATTGGTTGTAAATTTGAGCCTTGAATTAAAACTGAAGAGTGCTTGGTTTAAATATAATGAAAACAAGGAAAAAATGAATATAAGGAATAAAAATGCTGGTTTGAAAATTAAAAAATTGGACAAAAAATAAAAAAGGATACATCATGCAAGGCCACCATACTGCGACAAGGTTCAATGCCAAATCCTTCAAAGTCAAATTCTGGATTAGAAAAATGAAAAATAAATTAAAAAGATGAATATAAATGAAAATTAAAATAATTTTTCTATTCATTATCTTGTGTTGAATATTGCTGGAGGCTGTACAAGATATAAACAAATTACTTTAAATGATAGCAAAAGAAAATAATGGAAGCACTGAAATTCACAGAATAAAAGTTTAATTGTAAAGAAAATAGAAATTTATGAACTTTTTTGACAGAATTTGCACCAAACAGCAGATGACTGGTATCATGAATTTCTTTTTTTATTTTCAAGCTATTATTCTCATTTATTTTTCCAATTTTGAAAATATTTTTTATAGTACTCCATTTTTAAATATCACACCAAATGAGGTTACAATAAATACCGACTTAAACATTGAAATTATATATCTGCTGCTTTAACTCATCTTAATGAACAAAACAAAGAAACTTAATGAAGAAAGCTAAAATAATATTTGAATCAAAAGGTTATATCACTGACTTGAACTCAACCATTTCAGTTCTATCAACATTAATGTTTATTTCTTGTACTACAGTAAAGCGCTATTCATTCTTCAGATTATAAATATTCAATTGTTTAGTTAGCTAAAATGTTCAAACCGGAAAATCTGAATTCTTAGCAATTACAATAACAACTGTAGTTCATTGTTTTCATGAAAACTGTCATTGCGAAGGTTAATAAAGTTGGATACACTAAAAATAAAAGCAGTTACAAATCAGTCCAGAGTTTGTGACAGCAGAACAGTGAGCAGCTTTTCATTAACTTTATCAAAAGGAACAATATTTTTAAAGTCTAAGTCAAAAATTTATTGTTACATTATGTTTACTGCTGGAATAAGATATTGATAAAACAAATTTAAACAGAAAATTTTCCCTGTTGATAGATTTGGTAGACTATCCATAGTGGTGCAGTAGTTTTAGAGACTGAGTACAAAAGCCATTAATAGTGAATTCAATCCTCATTGAGTGATACACAATTATGGTCATATATTAAACTAAATCTGTCTTGGTATATTTGAGTCCAAATAATGTGTTCTTTTATTTTTTATTTTACAGTGATATGATTGTACAGTTGATGGAAAAAAAACACTGTTTTTGCTTTCATAGCATGTGACAAGCAATTTTCAAAGATTTAAACAATATTTAGTAAATAGGGATATCCTATATTTTACACTTATCTTCTGGGTAAAATGGGTGAGCATCTTTTTAAGAGAAAAAAAGTGCATACAATTTAAGAAAGAAAAATGAGAATAATAATTTGAAAAAATTTATAAAAATTAAGAAAATTTTGTAAATAGAACAGGACTTGAAAAATGTTAAAATTGAATTTCCACCACCAATTTTCCTTGTTGTGTTTCCACCACCAATTTTCCTTGTTGTGTTTCCACCACCAATTTTCCTTTGTTATATCATAGACTGGGATAACGAGGAAAATAGCATTAAGTGTGCAAAAGTGAATTTATCAAGTGACATTAGTATTGTGGTTACCAAACCAATAACATAAAAATAAAAATTCAAGAAATACAGAAATACTGTTATAAGATAAAATAGCAAAAAATGTTTTATAGTTTATTAGATATAAAAAACTAAAAACTTCATCTTAATTGTTTTTAATACATTTTGCCTTATATTTTTCAGCTTTCCTTTGATATATAATACTTAATATTTTCTCCCATTAAATATGCTGTAGTTTGAAAGAGATCCTCAATTATGCAATGAAAGAAGACAATAAATTTGCAGAATATGGATTTCAAAATAATGCATGTATAAAAATTTATACAGATTTATAGTCAAATTCTAAAGCCAGCCATCATTATTGGTGCAAAGAGAGCAATAGTTTGTTGTCTATAATACTTTTTATAGTCATTGTATAGTATAAAGTGATCTTTATTTGCAAGACATGCACAAACTAAACAAAAATCAAAATAAGTTGGTACCAATCTATAAAAAACTAGCATCACTACTGAATATTAAAAAAATACTGAAAATGTACTCAGGTATTATAATAATATGACAGCTGCTTTCATAGCTATCCAGTACCAGCTCCTCACAACAGTTCGTCCTTTCATATAGAAATGATGTGGCAAAAGGTTGTAGGCATGATCTCATATTTACAATAGAAAATATAAGAGAAACTAGCCTCTGCAAAGATTAAAGTTAAAGAAAATTTAAAAGTCATTAAGTAAAGCAAGATAAGATCAGGCATGGAATCAAAAAGAGCATTTTATTTAGAATGAATAGACAAAAAATCATGATGTCTAAAGTGAAAAAAGCTGCACATAATTTTATTCCTTAGAGAAACAAATACCAAATAAAACTATTTTTGTCAGTTAAGATCTCAATGTAAAAATGTTTGAAATGTTTGTTTATTGAACTTGCTAATGCCTTCCATATGAGAGAGGTTAACAAAAAGTCTAATTCTTTATTAAAAACAGAACCAACGTAAAAAAAAAAAATATTGGAAGGTGAGGAGATGCTGTGACTTTGCTGTTTATAATTATTCTAAAGCATTGTCATTAAATCTTGATTAGTTTTTAATAATAAGTTAATAACATTGTATCTTTATTAAAATAAAACTACTTAAAAAACATACTCGAGAAAGGCTGAAGAATATATCAACTTAAACAACGTATTAAAAACAGATAGCAATATAACAAAAAAAAAAAACAATGCATAAGTGGACCAATTTGTGCCTGTGTGAGTATATATATATATATATATATTCATGCACGTTTCATTAAATAATATAGACAAGTGTTGTCTATTTATTTTATGTAAAATTTTTTCGTAACATCTGATAAGTTTAATAACATTATCATTGAATGAAGAAAGAAATTCATAATATTGATCCATATTTTTTTAATACAATCTAAGCTTTCGGCTTACATAAGCCATTATCAAAGACGTCAGTTACAACATATTAAACAATATACAGACACGACATATATAAATGGCTGAGTATTTCAAGTTTATAATTCTGAAATCAAACTGTATAATCGGAGTTATTTACACTATCTAGTCAAACTAAATATGTGAAATGTAAACTGTAAAAGCACTTTTCAAATTTGTCATCTTTATAATTGTAGACCATAGTTGTAGGAAGTGTACTGAATACAAGATGAAAAATGTTAGTCATCATTAAAACAGATTTTAAAGTATTAGTTTAATCCTAGGTGTAATTTCAATTCAATTTAAACTTTAATGAAAAATGAAAATTGTATGTAGTAATGGCAGTCAGAAAATGCAGAGAACTTCAGTATTTCATCTGTGATTCAACAATTTATTTACATAAGCAGTGGGCATCAGTTATCCAAACAAGAGTTTTTTTTTTCTTTTTTATTTTTTTCTGTTAACTGATCTGATCAGAAAAAGAGGAAACCATATTGAACATGTAAAGACATATTTAAAGTGTTTACTTAATTTTAATTGATAAAAAACCACAGAATACTTATTAATTTTGTGATATTTTACAACAAAAATTACATTGTCATTTAAATAATGAAAATATAGAGCAAAAAAGTTCAGGAATCATGGCCTCATTCAGAGAGTAATCAATCATTGTTTTACGAGGAAAATATCCAGTTGACAATATTGAAAATTAAAATCATATCTATTTGAAAATCATTATCAGAGACATTTAAAGATTTCCTCAGAATATATTATTGATTACATAATTCCTATTTATTAATTTTTTTAAATTAAAATCTAAAGAAATTATACAATAAGAAATAAGTTCAATCAAGTACTGGCATATTTGACAGAACTTTTTCATACTAAAAAAAAATTGACAAAGAAAAATGACATCATAGAGAGTAAAGAGCATTGAATCTCTTTAGACAATTTTTAATAAGATTTTAACTGATAACATTAAGTGCAATAAAATCCTTTCTAAAAGAAAAGAAAAAAAAATCACCATCAAATCATTTTTTCATAAGACAATTTTTGTGAAAATATTTTTAGATCAAAAAAAATTTTTTTTTTTTTAGAAAACAAATGAAAACTTAATTATTCATGCATTTAGAATAAGTCTAGCAGAGATAGGTGTTAACCACAATAGGTTTCAGGTAAAATTAAATGAGATGGTACAATAGAAAAGCCAGGTGAATTATTTTTGCACCATGCAGATAAAAGTGTAGAACATTGTTGGAATGATTAAAGGAGGGAGCAGTCGCTTCTAATAATTCTGGGACATTATAATGACAAAACAAGGAATATTATGTTATATACACATGTATGGAAGTAATTATCTTTTAGCATTTCAGACATTTCAATCCCTTGGCAGGGATGTTCAAAAGAGTTTTTTTTTTTTTTAAACTTTTTTCCTCTTAAGATAACTACAATTTTATAAAAAGTCTGAATTCTGATGAGTGGTTTATTCAGTTAAAATTAATAAAACTAACCTGCGAATTAAAACCACTAAAAACAGTATAGACAAAATTCCATTTGTATTTTTTAAAAATAGAGTGTTTCATAATTTCTAGTTAATAGAAATTGAAAATACTAAAAACTTTGTTAACAAAGAATGGAATTGAATCCATACAATGTAAACACTAGCTTGAATTGACCAAGAAAGACAAACCCTGCCTTTGGGCCAATTCATAAAATAATATTAAGTTGAAAATAAAAATTATAACATTAGAAAAATAAAATACATTAGTCCAATTAGATTTTAATAATTATTCCTAATGTTTGTGATTTCTAAATATGATAAATCAATTCTTGATCATTTTGGACTGGGGTATGGATGGAACTAAGAAAATGAAAATTCAATTTATTTACATACACAGCGGAACATCAGTTATCCAAACAAAGTGCTTTGTTCAGGTAACTGATCTGATCAGAAAAAGAAGGAACCATACTGAACATCTGAATAGCATATTTAAAGTGTTTATTGATTTTAAAAAAAAAAATGGAATACTGCTCAAAGATTTGATATTTTAAACAAAAATTGCATTATTTGCCATTTAAATAATGAAAATATAGAGCTAAATATTCCAGGAATCATAATTATAAAAATGGAAAAAAAAACTTCAAAAAAAGTTCATTGAAGAAATAATCAATCATTATTTTATGAGGAAAATATCCAGTCACTGTTGCTTGAGATTCTTTGTTTTTTATGGCCTGTCAATTTTTGCAGGTTTAAATAAATATTTTTAGATTATAAGACTTTTTTGGGAGATAATGATTTACTGATACAAGTCCTATAATTAATCCATAAAAGAGATAAGGTGAATTCATACCTTTCACAAGGGTATTTGCACAAATATGTGAATATGACAAACCCAACAGGAATTGAAACTGCTCTCAGATTTCAAATTTTAAGATGTTATCCATTACACCATCTGAACTTACAGCACCCAATATGCATTGTTTAACGTCAGTGACCATACGAGAACCAATGTTTCAACATATGGCCATGAGCCTGATTTTTGTCAGTGATAGCATTTGATGAAAATGCATCAACCTATTGCCATCAACTTTGTTTTTAGCTTTGTACTGCTCTATGAAAAGTAGCTACTACTGGTAGCTTCATTAATGTGAACTGCAAGTATTTGATTTTCTTTATCTATGGTGACTACTTTTCCCACCATTCTTCCTGGATCATTATTGGGTATCTATGTTCCAAATGGAGTGCCAATAAGCATTACTTCTAACAGATATGCACTTGAAACAAAAGTCATGGAGTTAATGAAGACAGCACTACAAATATTTCAAGGCTTTTAAATCTTTCATTTCAATTTTATTTATGTGCTAAAACACTATTTCGATAGTGCTTAAAGTAAAAAGCAATCAGTTGGTTTGATTGTTTTCTTTTCACAGAGACAGCAATAAATTAAGAAACTGTCACTTGTAGTATATTTGTGCTTGGGACAAAGTTATAAGATTAAATATTCATGGAGCCATAAAATTTTCTGAAGGCACAGTTACTACATGAATTGCCAATCCATATATAAATAATCCAACACTTTATGGCCATTATGCTAGTACTAAATAAACAACTTGGGGCATTTTTGTCAAGTTGTCATTATAATGACAGAGTTCCCAATAACTGATACATGTGTTATTTTTGCAGAGGATCCAAATATATCTTCCATTATTTTTATTTTTTTAAAAACAGAGAGGTGGGGACATTATAGCCTTCAGAAAATTCTCAAAAAACTTGGAACTACTATTCCAATAGCTTTTATATCTAATGATTTTGCAAGTCTATTCTGCTTCAGTAAATATTTCTTTCTATAGATTCTAAGGCTTTTGCAGAAACTTGCTAGGATTGTTCATGTTTTTTTTCTGGTTATTAAAGGAATATTGCATAAATGCATCAGGGAATTGCTATTTTCAGTAGAAAACTGCATAACTGCCTTGGACTTTTAACTGACAGTTTAGTTTAGATAAAAAAAAAAAAAAAAAATCTAAATGAAGTTAGTTTCTGTACAAAAAAAAAAAAAAGAACAAAAAAAGCATATGTATAAGTAGATGTACATCCAAGTGTAGGGCATTGCTAAAGTGAACACATTTAGTAAAAACATTGTTAGCTTTTTTGTTGCATTGCTTTTCATCTGAAGCATGACATTTGCATGCAAGAAAAGTCCAAAAGCAGGAAAACAATAAAGACAGTGACATCTTGGGTTCTTTGAGTCAAGCAATGATACCAACCAACTTATACAAGGCCTTGGAGTTTGAATCAGAATTAAACGTGGATTTTCATTCAACATTGTTTATAATAAAACCCTTAATGGATATTATGAATCGATTAAACAATTTCAAATTTTCAAATTGTTATGCCATTTATTGCATTATTGTGTGTGTGTATTCTGTATATTTGGGTAGCAATTGATCTTTTAAACAGAAATTGTTAAAAACAATTAAATTTTGTATCTGATGATTTTTTTTTCTTGTGTACAAATATCTTTTATAGTATGTTTGGAATAATCAAAAGAAATTTTTTTTATACATTCAATTGGGCTCAATTTTTATTGATGGTTGCTTAAAGTTGGATGTATTCTTCTATATAATTTTTTTTTACAATTAGATTTATAAATTAATATTAGAAAGAAGCTATCTAAATATTGTAATTCTTGTTGATGTTTTCATGACATTGGTCAGAGAAATGGACTGTGAGGCTATGTGAAAAAAAATGCAAAACATGTTATAAAGCCTTTAAAGTCTTTATAACATGTTTTGCATTTTTTTTATATAGCCTCACAGTCTATTTATCCCTTAAAAAAAAGAAAAAAGAAAAAAAGAAAAAAAGCAAATCATGTTAAACTTTAACATGTTTTTCATTTTTTGAAGGATATTTGTACATTAGAAAAAAAAAACATTAAAAGACACAAAATGTGTATTGTTTTTCTGATATTTGTGTGTATGTGTCTGCAAAAGAAGTCATAAAAAACAAATTTTTCTGTTTTCCACAAATTTCTAAAAAAAAAAAAAAAAAAAAAAAAAATAAAATAAAATAAAATAAAAAAAAAAGTTAGCTTTTTGCTGTATTGCTTTTCATCTGAAGTATGACATTTGCATGCAAGTCCTAAACATGAAAACAATAAATAACTCTTCTTATTTATTCATGGTTAGCAAAGCCAGTGTAAACGGAGTTTGATCCTCCTTAATTTGCTGTGAAAATTTTTATAACGGAATAATTGATTAAAACAAAAGTTACAAAAGTTATTTGTTTCAGACCCTGCACAATTTTAAAAGTAACTTTTCTTGCGTGAAAGATAATGTCCTTTATTGCTATTTTTACTAGCTGAAAGGAAGCAAATGATACTTTGGCCCCAAATAAAAATCATGATTTTTTTTTTTTTTTAACAACATAATTTAATCACTCATGCGTTATTTAAAACTATCACCGCCATGAACACTTGTCACATTTCGAGGAAAATTTCATAAAAGATTTAAAATGTAAGGACACATTTTCTACTGCAATTTTATTTACAGCAATATTATTTATTGTCAATAAGGACTTCACTTATGGCCTTTAGTTTTTTACTACAAAAAAAATGTATATGCAATTTTTTTGGTCTTGGGATACCAGGGCCGTTGGGGAAAAATGCCTCATTTTGATTTCTGGCTCGACAATTTCAGCTAGATGTTTATCTAGTTGACAAAAGAAAGAAGAAAAAAAAATAGAAAGAAGAGATTTGGTTGAGATTTGGTAAGACTTTAAATTTTTAGCATTCAAACCTCTCGGTAAATTTAACTTTGGGATTTTCAAAAAGCTATGCTTTGATTTTGAAGTTTCATCAGTAATTACAGGAAAATTTAGTTAGTGACTCCTATCAGCCCTTGCTTGAGTTATGCGATAGATATTTATTTCGTATAAAATACAAAATTGTGGCACAAGGCCGAAAAGGGGGAGGGGGTAAAAGGCTGGTCTTCACTAACTATCTTATACCTAGCTAATTTCAGTCGCGACCCGTTCATACATTACACTTTACTCATTCACCATAGATCGATTGGTGACGGAAGAGTGCTTGAGTTATGCGATAGCTGACGAACACACAGCAATAAAAAGAGCCGCAGAAATCATCTGCTTTTTAAGTTTCTGATGAATCAACATCGATCCTATTCGACCGCTTGATGTCCTCATAAACTAATGTTTGTCCAGAGTATCTGGCAACAAAACAAGACAAAGTAGTCGATCCATTCAGATATTTTCCGAAAGAGTTACCGCAGGTAACATTCGCACTTTAACTCACTGTCACCTCGGTCTCTAGGCTAACTAGCACCAGCTGCAAGCGGATACCAGCCGCACTGAAGCCCCTCATTGGGACCGGCATACCGAGGGAGAGGGCCAATGCTAAACTGAAAACAAAGAAGATGTAGGTCAATAGTGGCTCCGTATTGACAACGGCGTGACTTGTCAAGCGAAGGCAGTCACAAGGTTTTTGCTGTATTTTAAAACGATTGAAAACAGGAAAATATGAAAATAAAATCATATTAAATTTTATACACACTGGTTTTTACCGTTTATGCATGCTGTAACTATCATAGAATTTTTCTGGTTAGCAGATGAGTTTTCTTTTGGAATAGAAAAAACTTGGACAAATTAAATTATTAAATAAAATAAAATGAAATGAAATAAAAAAAAGTTACATCCATGACTGTAGATTCGCATTTTTTAAACTAATTTATTTTCTATTTTATCATTGCACAGTTTTTAAGGAAAGATATATCGGTAACTGGAAGGTGAATTCATACCTTTCACAAGTCATGAAAGACAAAAAACGACAGAGAAAAATATTTTTAAGTTATCCGAAATATCAACTATGAGGTATGAAAGTCAGAATCATTTCCTACAAAAATTCATCAAATAGCATCTCTAGTTTTTTCCGATATAAAATACATTTTTGAATGCATGCAAAATTACAACGAATATTGTAAGCAATCCTTAAAGATTTTTAGTTTTTGGAATAAAAAAAAATCGAACTACAACCTTATAAAAAATACCAAAAATCTATCAATTGTCAACACAATGATGACGTTTTTAAAACGTAGTAAATCAATTCAATCAAACATTCCTCAAGCCACGATATTTACCAGAATCGAAAATATTATTTTTCATCGATTTGAAAATAAAGTTACAAAAATCGATCCCTGACTTTTTACAGAGTTATCCGGACTTCGTTGCTTACAAATGTCAAGTGTGAAAAACTGCTGCTTCTTACGTCATATTTGAATTTTTTTGAATTTTTACAACTTTATTTTGAGTGTTAAAAGTAAAACATTGGGGATAATAATTATTTATCTTAACGGAGAATAAACAGAAAATCTTCATTTGTTCTTAAAAGGAATCTTTTGTAAAAAGAAAAAAAAAGAAGGGTTTTCGTACGCAGAAAAACAGTTTTACAAACAATTAGTCAAGTATCGAATTTATTTACAATTGTGATGAATAGAACCCGCCTTTTAAAATGATATTTAAAAAAAATCATTTTTTTCGATTCTGACAAATGTCGCATCTTGAGGAAAAGGTTAAAAAACAAACTAAATCTACACAGAAATTATTTCCCGATCCCCTTTTTTCTTTTCTTTACACAAAAATGGACCAATCTTCGTACGTAAGTAGTGTCAATGTGCTTAAAAATCAAAAATTGATGTTGTATGTCATTATCGCTCTTTCCTCTTAATAAAATAAACGTAAAAAAAATGTTAAATGACAGATTTCATTTTACAAATTCCCAAATCATTATTTTCATAGTTAACGGTTTTTATTTTGTTTTGTTTTTTATTGGGGGGGGGGGGTAGCATTTAAAATAATTTACGTACGTTTGATGTTTTATTTTTAATTTATATTATCAGGAAAATTATTTTTTTTTATTTAATCTCCCCGTGAGATTTAAAAAAAAAGAAAAAAAAAGAAAAAAAGAAAATAAATTTTTTTTGTTTTTGTTTTTTGCAAGAAGTGGTTTTAGGATTTTTTTGCCGTTTAGTTTTTTTACGATCAATATCATCAATGGACCAAAGTCATTTTTTTTTTCTTCAAAAAGATGAATTTTTTATGACTTAAAACAGAATTGATGCAAATTAGCAAAGAAATATCTTAAATTTGTACAGCCATCAACTTGCATCTTTTAGCAAATCCCCTGGGAAGCATCCCCTGGATAAAGTGAAAGAATAAAGAAAAAAAGGATTGTAGATTTATTTTTTTGATAAATTACCTGCATCTCTCTCTCTCTTCGATTTTTTTGTTTGATCCACTCGCAACGATGGACATAGGCAAAAAAGGCAATTTATGTCTTTGCATTCTTTTTAATATTCATTAAAAATTAATTTATTAAAAAAGAAAAAAAAAATTGACATCTATTTTCAGATCGTCATCGCTTAAAAATCCAACATTAATTTTGCAAGTCGAATGTGAATTGTCGTCAATTTGCACAGCTTGTGTTTAAGTTAACAAAGCTTCTCACTAATTTATTGTAGTTGTTTTTCTATGTTCAGAAGAACGGTAAATTCAAAGGAAAATTGTTCTTTATTTATTATGAATGCGGGAATATTGTCATGGCAAAAGTTTTTTTTTTTTTTTTCACAAGTTCACTTGCTAAAAAAATGAAAAAGTGTCTGCTCCCTTCTTTTGGTCTGTTCCTGCTATTCTACTAAGCAAGCGAGACAATTAGTTACAGGTGTCTATATTTCTATTTATAGTGTGTCCGAACGATTATCTCTAATCGGACAGTGAACATAAACTATAAAAAATAAAAAAAAAACTTTTTTAAACCATAAACAGTAAACACAATCATTTTTTAAGCGTTGTTTAAGTAGACAGACATTATTTTTTAATTGTTGAAGAAAAAAATCGTATAAAACAAAATTAATGAAATAAAATAAAAATAAACAGGTTAAGTTTTGCTTTTAAATTTTATATTCATTTGTAATTCGCATTTTTAAATGAAAGAAAACTTAAATTACGATTTAAACGATTCGAGAAATGAAATAAAAAACAAATAGTTAAAAAAAATTGCCATAACTAAATAAAATTACAGCGTTAGAAAATAAACAATTTACAAAAAAAAAATGTAAGTTTTAAAATAAAATGTAGATTTGTAACTTTAAGTGATAGCAAAAAAAATCTGACAACCGCTATGTAAACATTTTTTAGCTTTAAAAAACAAAAAAAAGTGAAACAGAAACCGTTTATTTCTAAAAAAATAATTGATAAAAAAAAGAAAGTTCAACGAAGGCAATGATCATTTTATTTTTTCGAAAATAAGAATTATTAATTATCAAAAAGTACACTTTTTTAAAATGAAAAATATTTTATTTTAAAAAATGAAAAACTCATGTAACTAAAAAAAAACGAAATGTCTAAAAAACAAAAAACTAAGTTGAATTAACATTGTTAATTCAACTTAGTTTTTTGTTTTTTGTTAATATAATATAGTTTAAAAAAAAAAATGTTAAAAACCAAATCAGTTGGCTTGTTGCTCTACTAATGTTTAAATCACTTTGACTATTTCTTTTAACAAGACAGACATTTAAAATATTTGACGAGTTGGTTAATCAATGCAATGGCAACAATGACTAAAATCTTTAATTGGTGCACAATGCAAATTAACTTAATCAATTTGTCTGTTTTTGGTTGTTGTTTTTTTTACTTTCATTGATTTTTTTTCATATAGAAAGTAATTTTAAGTTCCGCAACTAAGCAGAGATCAAACAGATTTTTGATTGAACTAAGCAGAGATCAAACAGATTTTGACTTGTATACTTTAAGTAAATAAGAAAACTGAATGTTGAAACAATATTGTTTAGAAAGGTAAATTATAAAATTTACAAAGAGATCTGTAAATTGTTCACTAAGAATCTTAATCATAAAAGCAAACAGTCTAAACACTGACATTGCACATTAACCAATTAACACTTTTATTACTGTAGATGTAAAGCTATGTTTAGTGATTTCTTATAAGAAAGGCTATTTGTTATATATAACTTGTAGCCTCTGTCTGTTATTGAACTTCTAGGGCTCTGGAGATGACTATATATATATATATATATATATATATATTCTGAAACTACATTACCCAGGGTACTTGGATAAGTATATTTCCTTTTGATCAAAGGGTGTCCCCGGGGGGCATAAATCCCCCACTGAAATTTTTTTCCCCCCCCTCTGATTTAAATTAAATTTAAATTTGAACAAGGGATGACCTATCAAAAATATAGGAGAAAACCAGAAGATAGAGATCATATTGGCAAGATCAAAATGAGACAATAATATCAAGTTGAGCAAGAAATCACCAATCAGTAGATAGTGCCTTAAAATACACATTTGTTGTAACAATTCAACTGACATATCATCGTTTAAATCTGCTCATCAATTCATTCAATTAAGTATTGCATCAAATACATATCAAAGGGGTCAGATCAAACTGTTTTGCACAAACACCCCACTGAAATTGTTTTCCCTTTCATTTAAATTTGAACAAGGGAATGACTCCTATCCAAAATCTAGGAGAAAGCCAGAAGATGGAAGTCACATCATCAAAATCATTGAGTAATACTGAAATGCATCATTTTTTTCCACAACTTATAGCAATGATTTAAAATCAATCATCATTTTCTTAAAAGAAAAGTGACACACAGCAAGGCATGGGTAATTTGGCTAGTTTCACAATAAACCAGCTTTAATTTCTACTCTAGTACACCTAATGTTAATCAAAAACAAAACTATTTTCTTGCAAGCATATCTCAAATTCATTTTAAATGTGTTCAAAAAGGAAATAAAGAGCTTTCCTACTGCAATTCCTATACTGAAAAAATTAAAACCTTTTGGGAGACTTTATTCTGAAGTAAATAGAAAACATTTAATGTCTTTTAGTAATTTGATAATCCAGAAGATTATAGCCAAGTCTGGTCCCAGTACACCTGGACTAGTGAGGTTCAAGTGTAGATACATTTTTAGGAACAAGTTACTTTATAGAGTCATTGAAATTATACAGAAAAAAAATTTTGCTATCTTTGCTTGGTACTATGATTTACAATAGAAAATTAAAGCCCCCACCCTCCGTCTGATTTCAATCACTTAATTATTTAGTATTAATATCTGCTCAAAATAATCATCTTCAACATACAATAAACATAAATTGCTATTGTGAACAAAAATCAGTGCCAGAAACAGTTTGTGAAATAGTTACAAGTTCCATATGAATAAATGCTAATAATTCATGAGCAGACAGTTGATATAATTAAATATGGCAATTACAGTTTTTATTCATATCAAATGGTAAGGGGATAATACACAGTGTATCTCATAACATTGATGTCTTTAATATTAGAGTATTTTGAAGTGCAAATCAGAGATTCTTAGAAAAGCAAAGTGATTATTAAAATACACAAGAATTCAGTTTTGAAATATTAATTAGTAGGTGGATCATGACAATGATAAAAAAAAATGCTATATATATCATCATCATCATTATAATAGAGGAGATAACATAAAATGTTGAGTCTTAATCCTATTTCCAGTTTTTACATCAAAATCATAAGTGAACAAGAGAGAAAAAATAAAATCATTTACTTGAGGCTAATTTTTTTTTCTCCTGACTTGAGCTATTGCATTAGCTATTTTTAAAATTATGATTCAGTAAATGATTCATCGAATCAATATAAATTTTTAAGATAAAGGTTTACTTTTAAGAAAATTGCCCTGTCAATGAAAAAAAAAAATTATATATATAATAAAAACCACCTTATTCAATAGAATCTGCATTTTAGTTCTTTATTTCAATTTTAAATCTTCAAATTTAACTAGATCTTATTTAAATGTGAAGATGTAAAATATATGTGGCATTAAAAATATTCTACACTTTTTGATTTTTCCTTAAGAAACCCTCAATTTATGTGTAATAAAGGAGGTCAGATATAAATATTTTCTATAAAAGAAAATTTTAAACAAGACAAATTATTTTCAAAACATGATTTGGATATTTTGATTCTCTCTCACATTATATTTGTTTATGCTCAGGTAACAGTTGACTGCAATCAAACTCAACTTTGTAGTCTCATTCAACAAATGATCTTCAGCATGAAACTTTGCAATTAACTTTTGATCATTCACAGTACAAATGTTTCTGATTTGGATTACATTTTTATCTTTATTAAAATATAAGAAAAGCAATTAGTATGTCTAAAATTTTGATTGTTATCTTAACCTTGGTGTTAAAATCAATAAGTGAACTTATATAAATTCTGACTAAAATAAAAAAAAAAGAAAACAAAAAAATCTTACATTAATATGAGAGCTGTTATAACACAATCCAAAGAAACATTTGGAATTAAATCAAAGTAAAATGCCCCTAATGAAATCTAGCAACAAAAATAGAACATATTTTCAGGCTATTTTAGTTAAGAAATAAAAGCATTTTTATATAAATTAAATTTAAGGATTATTTTTTTTTTAAATTACAAATCTTATTTAAATGAGATGTGCGCGTATTTGTGGGAAACAAAATTAGAAAGAAAAAAAACTCCTTGCTTGTGAAGTGTTGATAAAAAATAGCAGCCGAAATAATGGAGGCTAAGCCACATGTACATGCAGTGTGACAAGGCAATAATAATAATAATAATAATAATGATAGCACTAAATTAGGAATGTCTAGTCTAAGCCCCGATTCAACAAGACAAGCCAACAATATGGCAAGAACTGCTGAATCAAAAATGACAAATAAAAACCATTGCTTACCAACTGCAGAGCCTGGACATTAACAGAGAAGGAAATCAAATTTAGACATTTAAAAAACAAAATTCAAAATCCAGTTTATAATCTCAAAATAAAAAGGATGGATAAATTTAGTTTGAGAGTTTTATATTATTCATTATAATGAATCTAGTTTAATTTTATGAAAATGGGAGATTAGAGAAATAAAAATCACATACATAAATTTCAAAGAAAGGGATTAGATATTTAAAAAAAAAAAAAATGAAAATGAATACATTTTAAAAATAAGAGAAAAATTTCATATTTTTGAAAGAATTGAAAAAAAAATTAATCTGTCAAATCATACCTTAAAGATTATAAATGACTGGTTAAAATAATCAATATAACATTTACTTTAATATCAATGCATAAATCTACTTGTGAGAATAGGGCCTGATTAGTCCATGTTGTTTATTTTGTAGTGGGGTCTGCAAATTACCCAGTCAAATAATTATATTGGGATTAACTTCTGTATTAGCAGATACTTATGATGCATTTTAAAGTGATTGTAAAACATTAATTTTGCACTTAAAGACAAATCAATATAACTGGGTAAAAAGCAAATATTTAGCCATTTTTCCTGGATCAATTTAAAAAGTGAGTGATCTTTTGTTCTTACAGAATTATTAATGTTAAAAAAAAAATTAAATTCATGATTTAGTATGTGTATGTGTTTAAATGTCAATCATGGAACACAACCAAAAATGGTTTAAAGAGAAGAAAAAATATTTATATAAGCAACAATATAAACAAAATTTAATGGATTCATTAATCAAATCAAAGATTTAGAAGTAATTAATACAAAATATCTGAAAAATCAAAAAAATAAATTATGGGGAAATTTTGAAATTAGTTTCAAATATTTGAATACAAATTTTCAAGTTTTTATTAAGCCTCATTAATTCCATTGTAATCTGTAATTTGTCATGACAAAGAAAAGGTATAGTATCAACACATTGTAATTACTGAGGTTGTCATTATAGAGAGAGTAGATTTTTCATGTATTCAAACTTTTTACCAGATTCCATCACAATGCTTTGTGTACCAAATACAAGTGCCTGCATAATTATTTCCTTCAATTTTCCACCAATATAATTTTTTAGTTAGCATGGCATGTTTGTTATTTTTCAAACAATGCAGAGGCATCACAAATTATTTTGTTCTACATTTATTAAACTGTATAAAAATTTATGGTGGAACATTTGTTTGAACTGGCACATTTATTATATGTTGAAAAATTCCCACTTGTATTTGGTATAAAACAGTCAGGGGCAAAATCATGATAAAATAACAATGAATTATGCAAAAATGGATTCAGGTCTTTTTTAAATGTATAAAACAATATCCTGATTGAAATTTGAACTTGAATTAATAATCATATTTTTTTACTGGGTTTATTTTGATTTCTGCTAAATCCAAGTCAATGTATTGTTTTTTCTAGAATTTTTCATTTGAGTTGAAATATAATAATTAAAAGATGAATCTTAATGGCAAAGTTTAAAAAAAAGTGTAATTGTTAACAAAAACATCAACACAAGTTAAACAAATTTTGTAAATAATAAAGAATAAAACAATTTCTAATTATTATTATTAGAATGTTACATTAAAATGTCTTTTGTCTGAATAATAATAATAATCTGAAAAAAAATTATCTTCTGTTTAAGAAATTCATAAGCAGTACTTCTCAAAAATTGGAACTAGAAAATTGTTAAATAAGAACAAATTTTCTTAAATATATCCAATTAAAATTTATGTGAAAGCTTTGTAAATAAAAGCAAATGAAAAGTTTAAGAATTTGGCAGTTATTTTCATTTTAATTAAATTTTAAAGTTTTATTAGGTAAAATGTAATGACTCAAAATATAAACAAAAGCAGCAAGTTTTATTTTCATTGTATTAAAAAATAATTTTCAATGTTTCATGCCTACTAACCCATAAAAATCAAATTGGTTACATTAGAATTACTTCATGGATTTTAAAATGTTTAAAAATGCATACAACATAATTGTATTTAGGTTTTCATTTATGCTATGAAAAATGATACTTCAAATAAAAGAATTCACAGAAAATAAAAACATGCATTAAACAAGAGTAAAAATCCTATTAGAGGTACAAAATTACAACAATAAAACATACATAATTAAAAGGGACAAATAGGAAAACAACAATTGCAGTAATTGACATCATGAAAATAGGAGAAAGAAAAAATAAAAGTGAAAAAACAAAAAAATCATATAGAAGGAGCAAAACTGGTTATCACTCATTTGTCAGAACTCAAGCAAATTAAAATATTGTGCAAACAAAAGAATTGGTTGTTGGGAGTAAATGTGATTTGTTAATATACTTGTTTTAAAATATTATTGACACGGATATTTTCTTCATGTTTTCATTTTTTAATTGGTATGCACAATATTTGGCTTTTGATTTCCTTGATTGAATTCTGATAAGTGAGGAGTGACAACCGGTTTGCTCATTCATTGGATTTTTGTTTTTCACTTATTTTCCTTTCATTTTTGTATTGACAACTACTGTAGTTGTTACTTTCCTTTTACTCCTTTTAATTATACCTTTTTTATTGTCTTAATTAAAAATATCCTACTCGAGTTGATTAAAATTAAAATGACTACTTTAATCAAATTACATGACATGATTTTACAAGTTTGAAACTTGTATATCTTTAAAAAACAATGTCTCTACTGAAAGAGTTAAAAGATGGATTTTATAGCTAATTCTTCAAAAGGAAATGTTTAAGTCTGAATAGCAAATAACAGAAGTCATTAATATAAAGAGTTTATATTTTCTTTTCCTATATTATCATTTATAATTGCTGACTTCTTTTATACCAGTGTTCATCCAATACAACCTACAACACCCACTCAAAGTAGAGGGTTACTGTGTGGTGTTGTATTAATGTAAGAAAAAACAAGAAATGAAGTTCATTTGGTTATGTTTGGAAAGATAACGGTTAACGGTAGACTTGAAGAGGTCAAGATTGTAGTGATTGGGAAAAACCATGATGGGAGTCTGTTCTACAAAGCAGCGGTTCTTGGGAAGAAGCTGCCTGAATAGAACCTTTTACTAATGGAATATGAAGGAAATGGGGATGGTTCATAGTTGGGTACATGGCATGGCATGTCCCATTTGTAAAGGTCATGGGTGGTGGGACTAAATAATGTAGTCTGTCAGAATGCATGCCTCATGGAAATAGGGATAGATTTTTTTTTTTTAAACAAAACTAAATTTAAACTTTGTATTAATGTACATGAATCTTGGTTTTAAATTTGGAGGACTAATATTGAAAACTGCAGTATAATGAATTGGAGTTGCCACTTTAGCTGTAAAACCCTGTAATTAATAAAGAAAATATTGTAGTAAATTGTGAATTTAAAAACTGGTTGGAAGCCTGAAATTTCTTAAAAAATATTTAAATACTTTTTGAAATACATTGAGTGGATAGTGTAGAAGACAGTCTGAAATATGTCTTTTTTGAAAAAAAACAAAAAAAAAAAAAAAAAACAAAGAAAAACAGTATTTTCATTCTTTCTGTTCTATCACAAGTAAAATTATTTGGATTTTCAAATTGCATGAAATTTGAACAAAATGAGATCTGAATTTGCATTGCATATGTAAATGCCAACACACTTGGCAATTGATGCCACCAAGAATTAAACAAACTATAATTTTGTTATTTATGTCTTTTTAAAACTTAATAATAATGCTTGAGTTTCAGGTATTGAGGCAAAATATTTTTAAACAAAGATTTTTTTAATTAAAATATTTATTGTTTGTATTCTATTAAATATATTTTGTATTTTGTAGCAAATATAAATCTAGTAAATATAATGAAGAGAATGCCATTTCATTCTTGTTGGCTTTGTTGTTACATGTTACATGATATAATAAACACCTGTGATATACTTCAAAGCTTATTTCTTTGTTTTCAATTAATCAAATTTAAATATGATGGTTTGTGGAATATATTAACTATACAATATTGTGGAGATAATTCAAATTAAATATCCTTAAAGCTGGATGAAAATTATATCAAACTCATAATTTATATCTTGAGAAAAGGCATGCTACTATTTTCATTGTACTAAATACAAAATTTAAGTTCCATGAATGCATGTTTAACATCTTGTGAAATAAGAGATTTCATTGATTACTGAAGACCAACCATTTTGTTAGAGACCAACCTTTTGTAAAAACTGTATTAAGAATATCTTTGAGTTCAAAGGCATCAATTTCCATATCGTCTCCTGCAATTTCTTTGAAGTTATTCCTCAGTTGTTCTCCTTGTTCCCATTCTTCATCAGTTGGGCCAGAATCCACCTGTAATTTTTAAGAAATTGTTAAATTTAGAAAAAGAAAATTCAGAAAGTAGGTTTAAGATTTAAAGAAAATTAAAATATATTTGGAATTGAGAGAAATAATATGTACTGTTTGGAAATTGTATTTCATTCATTTGGGTAGCATATATTTTGAACTAAAATTTATACATAATTTAAAAAAAAAAAAAACTATTAAAAAGCTACTTATAAAATTAAAATTCTACTAATAAAATTATTTCAGTCACATTGGTATCTTAATGAACATTAATGCCATTACAGTATTTTAACATTAGCTTTTATATTGTAGTTTGATAACCTTGGAATCATTTTGAAAGAAATCCTTTAATCCAAAGTTTCAAAGATGAAAAAAAAAAAAAAAAAAAAAAAGCAAAAAAATGGCTGGTGAAGTGAAATAAAATCTTAGCTACGAACAGAAAAGTTCTAAAAACTAATACAAACTTTTCTATAAATACAGTGAATAATTCCAACCAGCTTAAATATTAAAACACTGGCAAATTCCAGAAAGGCATGTATAATTACTGAAAAGGCCTTGATCAGGAAAAGGATTCATTATATTTCCTAAAACAGCAACTAGAGGAATCAGTCCATAACCATGAAAAATCCTTTCTTACCTGGAAAACATTAATACAACAGGAAAAAAAAAAATGTGCAAAATTCAAAAGTCACCAGAAGCTAAAAGCCCCCAAAATGGGATGTTGCAATCCATTCAAAGCAAGTAACAATACCAGCAAATACCAGTTCATTTTAAGTGATGCTAAACAAAAGTATAAATTTTGCAACTATCACCCAACAAATGTTATACTTAGACATCATAGCCTCCAATTGAGGATGCTGCTATGATTTTTAAACTATAAGTGGACAAACTTAGAAAAGACAAGCAATAGAGAGAGAGAGAGAGAGAGAGAAATTTGAAACTCAACTTCACAAAAAAATAAGCCATTGAAACCCAATAGATAAATAGCAGGCAAAGTAATACAATGGTTATCATGAATAAGGACAAATACCAATAATTGGCAACATAAAACAATTTGAGGAAATAGTCCATTGAATTATACCACTGAGACCATCTACCTGGTTGATTATGGAGATGATACCTTCATACTTTGAATTCACTAGTAAAATGCTAAAATGTTGTTATACCATATGAATTCTATAAGAGCCTCAACAGAGTTAAATTCAAAAGCCTCTGCCAGTCAACAATGACCATGGATTTGATCCCACCCATATGCTCTTCTGGAACATCAACTCTGGCTGAACAGGTCAATGTGTGAGTGGCAGTTTCTGTCACACAAATCATATCTGTGAATTGTCTGCGTGATATTTATGCTGTAGTGTTCTTTTCTCATATATGGAGGGAGAGAGACATCTGACATTTATGGATTGAAGTCAAAATAATAGACATCAGCAAAAAAGAAGTTTGAAAGAATCAAGCCCTATACTCTGGAACAGGATTCAACAACAAGGTAAGCTGGAAAGTGCATGGCCCAAATTTATAAAGAGAAAATTATTCAAAACCAACCAAATGCAGAGATGACATAATTAAAATTGCTAGATTAAGGAGGCTTACATTTTTAATTTTACTTTCTTCTGTCATGAAATATTAATAACGTAAAGAACTATTAAAAAAAGAAAAAAAGACTTGAAAATCTGACTGGAATAATAGCAGGAAGTTTGAATAATCATTTCTGAATAAAAGAAATAAAATTGTTTAAACTTACTTAAAACTGAAAAGTGAAACAGCCTAAACTATTTGTTTGAATAAATAAAAATTTATTTATTAAAAGATTCCATTTCATTGTTTACCATGAACTGTTCACAGTAAAATGTTTTTTTGCATCATTAGTTTTAAAAAGATATGAATTAAGGAAAAAAGAAAAGACAAAGTAAAATGTTACAAAAGTTAAAAAACAGTTTCCAAAATCACTAAAAGCTGAGGGAACATGCACAACCCAAGGGGAAAATCAAAACAAAGTATAAAAAATAGGAAAAAAACTTTTTTAAAGTATTCAATTTGAAAACTCAAGTTCTTAGGTTTCAGTTTGTCGAAGATGAAATTGAAAAGTAGAATCTTAAAAAACAAAAAAAACTGGCAATTATCTCCCTTGATGAATCAAGTTATCCACCATGTTCTCTTCAATTGAAACTCTTGACTGTCAATTTGACTTTTGCACACACACACTATATATATAAATTTATGAGACCTTTGATAAATACTATTCTTTTGATTCAGTGTGTATGGGGGGGGGTCTCAACAATATTATGTGATAATTGATCATTTACCGAAATTAACTGGTATTAAACTGATATTTTATGTGGAAGGAAATTGTTAGGATTGAAAGAATTAAATGGTGTTTTTATCAAAAATATTTTCTGAATTTGGCAGTATTTTGATAGCAATAAACATTTTTTGCCTGCACTTAGTAACCCCAATAATGTCTAAATTTTTTTTAAAAACTTAAATATCCTTTTTGAAAATTTACATTCTTTTATAATATAAGAAACATTAGTTGGTATCAGTCACAATAGCAACTGGCTTTGATAAATGAAAAAGAAAAAAAAAAGGCATTTAATGCTGTGATTTTTGGAGAGATACTTTCACCTGTTGACTTTAAACAACTTCTAAACATTTTTTTTTAAATAAAATAAGACAAAACCTGTTGGCTTCTACTTTCACAACATTTAAATCAATTTGAAAAGATTTGGAAAATAAAAGTTGAAAGAGAGAGAGGCGGGGAGAGAGAGAAATCAAACATTATTGAATGGAGGTTTGTGGAGACTTCAGGTATTTGATGAGTGAAGAACAGAATAACTCATTTTACAGGAATAGCTTTATACTGATATGAATGTATATTTGAAATAGAATAGAATATTAATCACTGACCCTACATTAAATGCAAGGTTAAGAGATTCAATAAACTTTGCAAATTAACAAAATAACTATGTTTGTCTAAGTAGAAGACAATCTAACCAAGTGTTAGTTGCTTGATTATTTTTATCAACAACCATGAAGCCAACACAAAAAGCTCGCACAAAAGAAGCTACTAATTACTAAAAAAATTTTTTCATGCAATTGAGTTGAAAATTCTTAAATAGCAAACAACTGAAAACAAAATACTTTTGCTCCTCTTAGATCAAAAGAGATTATGTTGAAATGCTAATCACATGTAGATTATGCTACCATTTGTCAAAATGATTACATTCAAGTTGACTTGAGTAAAGGAATAAAAACAAACATAATTTATCATTTTATAGATACAACTAACACTAGATTCACCATTGATAATGAATTAACATAAAATTAGTTTCACATTTGTTACTTCTAATAATTTTAATACTTAAATGTCCGTAAATGTAAGGGGTAAAATGTAGAATTCTTTTTGTGTTATCTCAGCTTGATCTGCTCACTTTAAAAATTAGCATAGAAATACAACACATTCAGTTATGAGACCAGGCTATATCAGTTTAAAGCAATTTAAGGCTCCGTACTCCTCACTTCAAAATTATTTGAATTTTTTTTTTAAACATTAGTTTGTATTCAAAAATAAAAAGAAAAAAGGAAAATCTGAGATAAACTTTTTGAGTTATTTTTTATTATATCTGTGGCAAATGTATATGAGAGAGAGAGAATGTGAGTGAGTGAGTAAGTGTATGTGTGTGTGTGTGTGTGTGTGTGTGAGAGAGAGAGAGAGAGAGAGAGAGAGAGAGAAAGAGTGTGTGTGTGTGTGTGTTTCTATTTTCATGTATAACTATTTCAATTTCTACCCGGGGTTTTTATTAAAGAGGCTTTGACACCTAGGTGTTACAGTTCTGATGCCCAATCTTACTTATTATAAAACGCAGATTGTGTGTGTGTGTGTGTGTGTGTGTGTGTGTGTACGTTTATATATTGGATCGGATTTCCTACATTTTTCAACCGATTTCAACAAAACTTTACAGGACTGCGTAAAATTACCTTGCGGTAGTTCTGACAGCGCCAAAAATTGGAAAAACACAATTGTTTTTGCATGAAATCAATTTGAAAACACGATAAAACGATTCTGTCACTAGAATTAAAGGGGGACAACTCATATCGTGTTATACTTATTATAAAACCCAGGTTGTGTGTGTGTGTGTGTGTGTGTTCCTTTGTATATGGGATCGGATTTCCTACATTTTTCAACCGATTTCAATATAACTTCACTTATTTTGGCAGGTAGTGTTTCTTATTGTCTTGTACACTTTTTTCTTTATTTTTAAATTCAGAATGCTTTAAAAATTCCATTTACAAGACAATTGTTTATAATAAAATTCTATTCATCAATCGATAGACTCATAACGATTGTAAACAATGTTTTTGTTTGAGTTTGACCAATTCGTAAAAAAAAACAAAAATAAAAAAACTAATTAAGACATGCGTGTCCGTCAACCTTAAGCAATAATCTTTGTCAATTTTATTTTTCAGTCTTCATGATGGTCGATACTTGATCTATCTCTTTCTGTTAAATCCCCGGGCAATGCCCGGCTCTACTGCTAGTCTCTTTTAAGTTGCTGAAGAGTCTGAAAAAAAAAAAAATGTCTTCAAAAGAGTCAGTCACTACGTATATCATTTTTTATTAGATATGTATATGTGCGGTGAAAGAGGAGAGAGTATAAAAAAGCTGTCTGTAGATAGTGGTGTAGGGGAAGAAAAGTTGAACTTTTGTTTTTATGACAAATTTTCATTGCTGAATGAATAAATAAATTTTGCTGCCACCACCATTATTTAAAGAAATTTATTAAAAAATAAATGAAATCGAAATAACAGGTAATAACATCTGTTGAATTTTCTTGCTTATTTCCCTCGATATTCAACCAAATGTGGAATAAAATTGATTCTTGGTCTGAAATGATACTTTTTGTCCTGAAATAAAATTCTAATTTACTTTTTTTTAATGTATAAAAACTATCACCCCCCCCCCCCGCCCAGCATCCGGACATTACGTCTCTGATATTGTTGCAATGGTTTTTTTTCTATATTGCCCCGTAGGTAATAAATAATAATACTTTTTAAAACATATTGAAGAAGCAGGCTTAAACTTCTAAACACACCCTTCTGAAAGTATGGCCCTGCTATTGTTGTAGTGGGGTTTATCTGGATCCCATGATTCTCAGTTATATAAAATTAAAACTATAGAGAGGGGTGCTTGGCCCCCTAAATTCCAACTCTAGGACGTCCGTAAAATCAAATTTTTCAATTGACTTTAAAATTTAACTTGCCAAATGCCAAATTTTTGGTGCCTGGAAAATTCGTAACAGAAGATTCGGTTAGTTATTGAATTTTCTGTTACCTAATCTTCCGTTACCAAATTTTCCAGGCTGCACTGCAATATCAGGGTTGTACTTTCTGGATGATGAGGTTAGGGGCTAAGTTCTCCTCTAATATTTAAAAATATTTTTTAAATAAGTAAAATCGATTTATCTATGTTAAAGTTCTTGTATATGTATCTTCTTTTCAAATTACTATTTTAATACTTTTTAAAAATTATTGGGGAAGGAGGCCCAGCTCCTTAAACCTCCCTTCTGCAAGTACGGCTCTGTTATTGTTGAGGGTTTTTCTGGACCCCACGATTTTCAGTTATTTAAAAATATAGGAGAGAGGATTAGCCTCCAAATCCCCACTCCAGAACTGCCCTAAAATCAATTTTTAATAGACTTTTATTTCATAGTTCTCGAATTTTCCTACCCATTATTGTTCTACACCCTAGAGAAATAATACGACATATTATCACAACTCTTGACAATAGAAGATTTGTGTTTCTCTGTTGTTCAAAGTGTAATTTTTTTGCACATTTTTCAGTTGAAATAATTGTATATTACTTTATGATAAAGTAAGTATTATTGGTTTCAAATTGGATTAATTTAACTTTAAATTTGCTAATTTTACTCAAATAACATGTCACAAATATATACATTATTTTTGGAAAATTTTTAAAATCAAATGTCCAACATTTGTGAAAGGTACATTTTAACTATGGAGTGCCGAAAAAGTGCTGCTCTTTTTTAATGGAACGACTCCTTTTTGAAAACGGGGAGCGTGAGGAGAGCCAGCTCCAATTTTGTGTATGGGAGTGGGAGTAGCTCCAAAAATAGTGAAGCATTTTTTTTGCATTATTTACTGTTATTATTGTTGCTTTATATGATGCGAGATTCATATACTTTTCAATTATGAAAGCAAACAGCATAAAATAAGAAATAAAGAGTTTCAAATGAAACTTGCATCGTCTTGGAAATCCATCTTCTATAGATGGAACCATAACTACTTTGACTGTAGATTAAGTGAGGACAAATTTCTTGTCATTCTGCCATCTCTTTTTGATGTTTTGACACCAATTTTCTTACCTATCAATAATGCCCTATTATGGCTATTATTTCTCTGCAGAGAAATGTTTCTCATATCTCCGCTCCAGGAAAAATATGCATCTCTTGAATAAGCAATTATAGATTTAATAATTGTCTTACAATGTCAGAAACTTAGCTACGATAATGTACAAAAACAATTTCAAACAATAAAAATGAAATTATACAAGTATATAATTCATTTTTACACACACAATACTTTAAAGTGAAGTATTCAAAAATTCTTCAAATTAAATTTTTTTATATTGCTCAACTTTGTGAATTTAAAAAAAGAAATCTCCAAACTGGATCAATTGAGTTATACTGAAGTTTAATTTCTTTATATTTGTTCTACATCTTTTGTCAGTAAAATACAAAATCATTCAGAAGCTCCATAAAGGAGCATCATATAGTGTGAGAATTATTTTTAGAAAAAGCATGTGAATAAATGATAAAATATAGAGGTAAAACGATTTCTGATCCTACTTTAAGATAAAGAATTGTTTACTAAAACTTGATGAAAATTTTATTAAATATTTTAGTTTTATTTTGTAGAAATTAAAAAGATGTCTAAATTTATTGACATGACAATAATCGATAATATTAGTTTTACCAATGAAGTATGTCAAACTTTGCTAATACCAAAACAAAGACAATCTGCTAATTTTAAATTTTGATTATTGTAATTTAACATAACCAAACAAATTTCTGAAAACACTTCAACCAAATTTTACAGAATCATTTGGTTATATATAACAGAATTAATGGAAGCAATTTTTTCTATCTTATTTTTGCACAAACAATTTCTTCTTGCATTTAACAAATATTTTTTGTTGATATTAATGAATTCATTGGACCTTCCTTGCTGTTTTGAGCCACTGTGTTTTTAAACAAAGTTTTATTTTTTTTTAGGAGTGGGACAAAAATGAGCCAACAGTATTACATAACGACTGGTATTATAGTACAAGGAGATGTTGAAATGTTTTCGGCCCCAATTCATTTTCTGAAACATGACTGAACAAAAATTTCTTTGGAATCTCTTCTTGGTTAGGCTGAGAGCCTTTCAGTACCTGTTCATATCTATATCTCCCATTAGGATGGAAAGGGTTAATAATCAAATTGCAAAGCAGTTAATATCATGACAAATATGTATTAATGAGATTTTTTTTAAAAAACAAAAACAAAAGAAAATTTCACAATCACTGTATTCTGCAAAATAAGAATAACTTGCAAGTAACAAAGGATTAAAAGAGTTATCAGTAACTTTTTTTTCAAATAGATTATTTCATTTATATAATTTATTTTATCTTATTTTTTTATACATAAACATCTAGTTTTCCAATTGATATTTCTTCAAATGTGGCTGCAAAGTCATTTGGATTAAAGTTTTACATTACTATTCCATCAAATATATTAATTTGTCTATAGGTACTTTTTAAATATATATTAGCATTCTTTTTATTCAGTGATAAATCTTTCATTTTAATTTTCTTATTTTGCGGAAAAAGCTCTATTGCAATATTCAATGAAAATATTTTTAAAAGACTTAGATGGATTTTTAATACAAATATATATAGAAGGAAACCATACTTTTAAAATAGTGCTATAGTGTAACTTGAGTTATATATAATTGTGTAAGAAAGTACTAACATAGTATATAAGTTACATTACTCTTATGTGAAAACATTTTAATTAATCTTCATTCCAATTTATCATTTTGATAATAAACAAATTGAAATTTAGAAAAAGGAATTAGAAACAATTATAATTACATAGACTTTTGAAAGTTAGAAAAAAATTGTTCCTTTTAAGCATTATCTTAAACTGTATTTAACCTATTAATGCCCATCATAAAATTTGGTTTTAATTATAGATTCCTATCTCTATTAATTTATAATTCTCATTATCCTAATTTTGGGCAGTGGTAATTAAAGGGTTAAATGCAAATTGCTGCCATTTATTTTTATCTTAAACTATCAATTTTTGCTACTCTTTAGATCAGATCAAATGATTTCTGATTAACAACAACTGAGGCTAGGTGACAATAGACATAATATGTTAATATACTGAACACTTGGAGAAAACAGGTTAAAACTTATTTGCTGTCTTTAGCATTCAGAATGTTAAAAAGTGGAAGAACACCAGAAAATAAATAAATGAAGAGATGCCTTGGAAACACACACAAATAAAAAGGTACTCTTCTGACTTCTGACTTACTCTTGCTACTGAATCTCCTTCAGCAGGTTTACCACCATAATGCTACAAATAAAGAAATTCCCCAAAAAATAAAGTAAAAAATGTATCCCAATTGACTGCAAAAACAAAATGCATATGTATATCTTTATACATATGCCCAGATATGAAATATATATATTGTGTATATATATATATATATATATATATATATATATATATATATAAAACATAATGACAAATATATGTAATAGAAATATACATTTAAAATAAATTTCCTAAAAGAAATATTAAATATATGTAAATAACTGTATGTCAAATTAAAAATAGAAGAATTTTGAATGTATGTGGTTGAATGTAGATATGAAGACACTTTTCTTCATGCCTATTAGTTAAATTTTAAAAAATATTCAAGAATTCAAAACATTTATAAGCTGGATTAAATGAATATCTTGTGTTAATATCTTTATACTGAAGATATTTTTAACCAGTAAAAACTATGCTTTTAATATGGGAACATTAAAATAAAGGATATAAAAGTGGGATAAATTTTTTAAGAGAAAAAGCAAAACACAATTATAAAAAGTGATTATAGCAAATCCTCAATTAATATTATTTTGTTTAATGCTGTATTTTAATTATACACTGATTTATTTGAACTTGTGTCATCTTGGTTCTATAGTCAATGTTTTGCTGTTGAACCCTTCAACCACCTAGAGGATACTTAGAATTTTGAACTGAACACATAGAATTCATGGGATTAGTGAAAGAATTGACACATGCTAGGCTTGGATAACTTCTTCAATAAACCTAGCATAGAATTGAATACCATGTAAAAAGCCAAGTAAAAAATAATTAGGTTTAAAGATCTAAAATCAGACAATCTGATTGTCCTAGTATATATTAGTGTTGGTTAAGTGTTGCAGTTTAATAAGCAGTTAAGAGAGTTCAGTCCCTAGTTCAGGTAGTGGAATTCATATTTTCTGGTTCTGAGAAACTAGTGGAAGCAACACAATGATGGCGGGCAGGGGAGCAGAAAAATTAATACGAGTAATCTCCCCTAGCATGGACAGATGAATGAGAGTTCTGTTGATTAAATTTCAGTTCAGTTCAACATTCCAAACAGTATCTGAATTTTGTAATTTATAATCAAGATTAGGACAACGGCTTAAATCTGTGCATAGTAAGCATAATTCCTCATTTCAGAAAAGTGATCTTTTAGTGTTAATGCAAACCAATTTGAGGCAATAAAGCAGCAGCATTGTGGGTCAACAGCTATTTACCTACCCCTAACTCCACAATGTACTTTCATAAACTGGACTTGAAAAAGAGCAATGGTAATTGAAGATTTGCTTAAAGTTAAAATCACTTTGCAAAAATGTACATCTTTTAAGAATTTCTAATCAAAATTGATTTTTCTTGTTAGTTATTTCAAATATTAAAAGAGTATCTTTCATTTTACAAATTGAGCTTGACAAAAAAAAATTATCAGTTATTTTGTATATTGAATATTACTGAAGATGAAAACATTGGAAAAATAAAATTGTGGAATTTTAAGTTAGGGAAAAGAATTTGTGAAAAGAAAAAATATTGGAAAGGATAAAAACCAAAAATGGGGGAAGAAAAGAAAAAAGAAACACAAAATCAAACAGGGTGAATTATAAATACAAAGACAACACTACTTTCACTCACACAACCAAATCAATTGACAATTTCACTGGTGAACTTCACATAATATGACAATGACCTTTCATGTAGCAGTTATAAAGATTTGTCAGCTTAATTTAAAGCCCTCTTTAGTAATTACTAAAATGTGTAAAATTTGAAAGCTAGTGTAGTCATTCTTGTGAATGATTTAGTCTAAATTAATAGAGATGTAAAAAAGAAAAAAAAAAGAAAAAAAGAAGCATGACAGAGCAAGAAGAAATTTTATACAAACTAGTGTACAAAGTGATTAAATTGACAATTTCACATTTACAGATCCAGGTCTGTTTGGAGCAAATCCAAAAGTTGTCCAAAGTGTTTAATATTGAACATCACTTTTTCAATCAAGGAGATAACAGATTCAGGAATAGTGATATGAAGGGATAAATGGCTAAAAATAAAATTTTTTAAAATCAAAGTTTCTATTAATTTTGTGACAAGATTGAAAATAATTGAAATAAAAGATGAATCTTTTCAATTACATCATAATTCTTAAATATATTGTTTAATGCCATATTCTTATCCTTAATTCTATTAAGAGTATGTTTTATGTGACATTAATTTTTTAAAAAGTTAAGACCTAATAAATCATGAATTTACGAATAAATTATTGAAGTTAGTACCTGAAATATTTGTAAGTATCCAAATGATAGCTTTTTTTCAAAATTATAATTATTCATGTGAGTGAATGAAAAAATTAATTGTTGTGAAGAGAACAACTGGAATTTGAGTGGTGGAACTTAAAATGGTTGCCATTTTTGCATTATACATCAGTAATCTTGAGATTATCAGACATTGAAAATATAATTTCTGAATTTTAAATTTCACTTTGTACACTATAAATCATTTGGAAGCAGTGCTGTGAATTTCACATTCTATTTAGAATTTCTAGATATACTAAACTGCATATTTTTGGAGCTACATAGCAAGTGCAAGAAAGAGTAGAAGAGCTGAAATAAAACCCCCTTTGATTAATTAATAATACCAAAAAACTTTCTGTTAAGAATCTTATTTAGTTACTAAATAAACATTTACTGAAATAAACACTTAAATTATAGAAATATATACAGGTAATTGAGATACAATTCAAGAATAAAAGGAAGTTTAAAAGAATTATTAAATAATCTGGAAAAAATTAATTATAATAGACTGCAATATATAAGTAAAAAAATGCACATATATATAATGGAATCACGTTTTCATTAAACGAATAGAAAAATAATCAGTTTTAAATGTAAAAAGCAGATTTCTTTTCTGTAGGTTGTACCAAACAGAACATTTAAATGTTTAACACGAAATTTCAACTTTTCAATTAGGAGTTATTTCCCTTGACTGTTTTATAATAGAGAGTACTAATTGATTTAATTACCAGAGATGTAGAATGATCAGCCATTCATTCAATACAGCAATTTTTATATGCAAAAGCCAAGATTCGCCCTACAAATCTTATATTCACACGTACAAATATTTATATAAACATATTTAGCATTTTTATACAATTTATTGATTTAATATAAAAACAAGATGAGCATTACTTCCCTTATTGAGACGTGTGTGTTTTGATTTTGTCTAACTATTAAATGTATGAAGTTAAATTAATTACTGAGAGCAGAAGAGAATTCTTTAAATTTTAATCAGCCAAGATTGATCTTATTTTTTGTTTTAATTAATTCTTAAATGAAAATGTTTGTTTTATTCCTTTCAGAAGTGTGAAATTTAATTCTTTACTTAATTCTGGAAATGTTTCACCAGGTAATGATTGCAAGAAATTAATGTCACAAATATTTAGGCTTGAAGGGGACTCAAATATTTTTTTTTCACTAATGAATTTGTTCTCAAGTCAATAAGTTCCATCTCTATTTTACAAGGCATCTTCATTTTTTTTGTTTGCTAAGTGAAAATATTTCATAAGTGTAGAAATCCTTAGAAATGACTAGTTTCAATTTCATCTTAACTGCATTGATATTATTTACTAAGGTGCTCTTGCCCTTTAATCAAACTTTAATCATCAAGATTTTTGCCAATACCAAAAATACCAATTTTTGCCTATTCAGTTTTCTTGCATTTATGTATTTTACAACTGGCAATATAAGGAAAGTTTAAAGAATACCTCCCACCCAACTCTTTCTCTTTGGGATAAGTAAAGGATACTCTAAAAGGTCTTCAATCAAAGCTGTTGTTCCAGCAGCTTTATCTATAATAAATAGTATTTCATGAAAACATGCTTGATGGAATCCAGTTGTAACTTTATATAAAAAATATTTTTATACCCAATATTTTTCTTGAAGGTTTCTACAAGAACTCTTTCGCCACCCCTGACATTGTTCAGTGAATAGCATATTTTCTATCATTTTCTTTTTTCTTGTTCATTTTATTTTGTATTGTTATGGAGTAAATAAAAAGTTAAAAAAAAATAAAGGGAAGAAATTTTTTTAAAAAAAGTACAAAACTGAAAACAAAGTATAACTTTATATTTGAGTGTTCATTGTAAACTGGTGTCACTTTTTGAGCATGTGACGACTATCCCTACTCCAGATCACTTAATATTTAGTAGTATGAATTTTACAAAGGTATGAAGAATGTAATTGTAACACAAATTTTTTTTTATAATAGTTATTTGAAGTCTAACTGAAAAACGCTCTAAAAGTTTTGAAAGATGAAATCTAATCTTGATAAACTTAATGTTTTAAAGATAACCAAATCAGAAATTAAAGTCAAGGGAAGTAACTCGTATCAATTACTTGTCGATGGCAACTTAAAAAAAGAAAGTAAAGCATGAATTAATAAATGAAAAGACAAAGAATGAATAAAAGACATTAAAAAAATTTTTTTCAAAGCCAAAGCTTAAAGATTTTATAAAATCCACAATCTTGACACTGAGGCAAAAATCATAAGCGACAAAAAGGAGAGAAAGATTTAGTATTCAGTGCTCATTTAAACACTCTTGGTTGATTAGTTGACTAGAAAGGATTTTGGTAAATAAGCATTTTTTCTACAGATTTATTAACTTCTTTAGAAATTTAATCCTATCATTATACTGCCATCTTAATGTTTTAAGATATTGTGTAGGTTTCTTTATTCTTTGCACTACATTTTCAGTATTTGAAATTAAAAAAAAAACAAGAAAACAACAACTTCCAGTTTACAAATAAACATTTTTAACTATCAATATAAATGATAAATATATAATTGATACAAAAATGTTTTTAAAGATATACTTGACCTATTTAAGAAACTCAATTTTTACAAATGATTAAAATATAGTTCAGGAAAAGTTCTCTGCTCACTCCATTGACCAAGTAATCAAATATAAAATTCATCTTTTTTGGTTTAACTTAGAACTTTTCAGCACCTCATTGTAAAGTTTCATATATATCATAACAATTGGTTGAAATTTCTATGATTATCAACAGCATTATATTGAATTCTTTCACACACTGTATATCTTATTTTATTGAACTTTCTATGTTTAAATATTAATTTCTGAAACTTTATAATTTATTTTATATTTTCAGTAAATACCTAATTTATTTATTTATTTTTTAATTTGACCATTTTAAATGAGAAACAGTTATCTTCTATACAAGGTGTACTATTGGTCTTATTGACACAAGACCAGTAGCACGCTTTGTATAACATTGATTTTTAATTAAGATATTTTATGCTCGTTTTTCTAATTATGTAATTGTCTTTGTACTGATGGCATTTTCAGTTTCAAATTCTTTAATATAAATGTATTGTTTTATTTGTGTTTTCATTTAAAATATATATACAAAAATGATGATTAGCTAAGATTTTAAGATATGATAAATTAGCATTAGTAAGTCTTGCCCTGTGATTTTTGTAGAGAAAATTTGATTAAAAATTTAAACATTTTAGTTTAAAAACTGATTTTTATTTTTGGGAAACCAATATAGAAATTTATGAATTTCTATAGAAAATGAAGTTTCCTGCAGTTGAGGAGTAAAATCATGCAAAGAGAAACAGAAAGAATGACGGAAAGGCAGGGTGTGGAGAGTATTGTGTATATGTAAACTCCATGCTCATCATACCAATACACCCAACTACCTTGGTGCCCGCCGGGGAGATATAAGTTGGTACTATTTGCTGGAATTCAACAGTTTGAGTGCATTCGGTCAGCTTATCGGCAACAGATGATTGTTTTTGGGAAAATGGTTGTACTTTCACATGGCGTGGAGGTTGAGCTTGCAGACGACAGATGGTAACTGTTTGTAACTTGTGATACAAGCAACAAAATTCCAGTAATAAGTAGAGAAGTGGAAAAAATAACAAAATGGGATGAGGTGATGGAAACGAAGTAATTGTGGAGAAAGATAAAGAATTTGTTAAAAATAAAAGAATTAGAATCATAATTGTGCATATTTTAGACAAAACTTGAAGAATTATTTAATTCTAATCAAATTTGATGAAAAGCTATGAGAAATAAGTGTACAATTTTTAGAAGTTGGTTGAGTATGAATATTTTTTTTTCAGTGATACATATAATATTGTCATATAATATTGTCATAACTTTGAATTTTCTTCACAAACATGCTTTAAAAAAAACAAAAAAAAAAAAAAACATTCATATTTTGCATTTTTTTTCCTTAAGTTGAAGAATGGCTATTAAGATATTGAACAAAATTTATTTTGAATTCCAAAAGTAATTATTGGAAGCTTGAAAACATTTTAAATATCAATGTACAAATATTTTTACTTTTTCATTAGACAGTTTATTTTTGCCACTATTAAATCATTTAGCTGTTAATTTTAAATCATCTTTGATAGGAAATTATGAAAATAATAGAAATATAGAAAAATCACCTTAATTGAAAGATATTTTTATGAAAAAAAGAAAAAAAAAAAAAAGAAGATTATGGTGATTTTATAAATTATATTTTTATTTCTATTATTTTCACAATTTTCTTTCAAAGATGTTTTAGAATAATAAAATAAAAGTTCATAAATGAAACTGTCTAAAATAAAATTGATAGAAACAATTTTTGATTATACCTAGATCTAGTCGACTTCTGTTAAATCATTTTTCATTGCATACCACCTTTTTTCAGCTGTTTGCTAAGAACAAACTATTTTGTAGCATAACAGAAATAGAATAGAAACATACTAATTTCAAATCTGGAATTTATCTAAAAAGATAAATATCAGAATTGAAATTCTATTCTATTTACGAACATTTTAACAAAATTTGAATAGAGTAGAAGAACTAAGTAGAACTAAGATAATTTCCATCATCAGCTGAACAAGGATTAATAAAACAAGAAAAATGGAAATACTGATTAAGTAATGAAAAGCAGAATGAAAATCATATAAGCTTTTAATGAATAAAAAAAACTTGAATAACATAAAATGTAAATATAAAACATGTCAAAGAATTTTTAATTAAATCCTATCATCAAATAAGTCATTGAATAAATTTAGGTACCTCCACAAGATCACTAAAAAAAAGAGCATAGCATGATGAAAAAGACGCCAAACTTGACGAAAACAAAATTTTATCATCTAAATGTTTGTGTTATTAATAAGAGGAAAGATCAAAGTATTTTGGGGGTATTTTTTACATTTTTAATCGTTCCTAGCACGTCCGAAATTTTTGTTAAAAATCTTGTTTTTCTTGAGTCAGCAAAATTGACTATTTTTTTCCATTTAATAAAAAAGCTGGAAATCTCACTTTGAAATTCTTTTATATATCAATTATCATTTTTTCAAAACTTATTTTAAGAAAATCAGAAATTATGTTTATTTAAAATATTTTAAACCAAGCTTAACTTAGCTTCTGCGCCGAAAAGATGTAAGTTGAAAATAAAACAAAGCAGGTCATAAACTTTCACGTCACTTGACAGGTGATGAATGACATATTGACGGATTCCGTGAGGCTAATTTGTTCAATGGAAGGAGAAAAGTGAAATCATTTACATTTACGTGAACAAATTATTTACCTCGTTATTATTAAGGAAAACTTTCAGCGCTCTAATTTTTTTTTTTGTACTTAGCTTTCACTTTTACGATGCTTTATGGAAAATATATTATAAAGAAATTAAAATAAGACTGTTAAGATTGAGATTAAATTTCATAAGAAAGGTATCTAATTAATTTATAGGTACCTTTCTTATGAAATTTTATCAGAAGTGTACATAAAATACTAATTTTATGTACATTTATTACATTTTACTGTGTTATTTGTATTTCCATTCATTTTATTATTAATTTTGATATTTCATTTATGGAAAAATGTCATAACTGAGATTAATATAAAAATAAGATCATATAAATTTCATAAGATGATAATGATACTTGTAGGTACCCTTCTCAGTTGAAAGTGAAAAATCAAATTAACTTCTCCACACGGGTTTCGCAAAAGTAAAGACCTTAACAGTGGAGAACAATGCTTAATTCAAATAACGCAACTTAATTGTATTCTGGTTGGTCTTCCATACTTTATAATTACAGCCCGATTTGTGGGGAAAATAGAAACGGCCTACCTCGCAAACGTTCTCGCATCTTCCTGGCCTGTGGGTTGAGAAAGGAAAGAAAAGATTCAAAATGGCGTCCGTGACTTTTAATATTCACGGTCTCGTGCAGTCACGAAAAGTCGCGTTACACACATGCTAATGAGGTGTGTCTGGGCTCCATAAAAGCAGGTTGCTTGGAGACATTGGCAGACCAACATTTCACCCGTGCTTGGTGTACATCGTTTTGCGTTGCAGACATTTTCAGATGGAAAGAGTTGCGTCCCTTACACTGTTCAAGTCGACTCATTTGCTACAAGCTATTTCGGCAATTATTACAGCATGGACAGATTCGACTTGAAGTTAATACCAGAGTTCGACGGCTCCCCGCTGGCCCGTCTGTGGTCGAGTGGTGGGGAAAAGGCCGAGCGGGTCTGCCGGCTGTGTAAAATTAAAGATCCCGCACTGGTTATCCCTCTTAGACTCACCAAAAGGAGCTTACGCTGTGTATCAGCAGCTAAGGGATGAAAATGAACTTGGAGGAAATAAAACAAGCTCTATCACAGCATTTGGTGCGGACCCCTTTGTCGCCTGGAGGCAGTTTACGAACAACGGCTTGGACCGGATGAAACAGTAGATGTCTTTCTGGCCGATTTGAGGAAGCTGGCCTTTTTGTTCGGTTGGAGCAAGCGACCAAATCCTAGGATGCGCCTTTCTGGCAGGACTCCCAGACAACGCAAGTCGACTGCTCTTAAGCATCGTCAAGGCTCAATGAGCTGGGGCTAGACAATTACTGGCCAGAGCCGGAATATTCTAAAAGATGATTCACCAAAGCCGGCCTCAGCAGCTGTGGAAGCACCCGCACAACTGAGGACATAAGGTGCTATAAATGTGGCGGACTGAACCACTTCTCCAAAGACTGCCAAAGCGGTGCAGAGGGATACGATAACCGAACACGGAGACGTATGCGTTGCTACAGGTGCGACAAGCTGGGCCCACGTAGCAAAGCTGTCCGGGAAAGCGGGCAAGGGGAATAAGCTTCTGCGCCAGTCTTCTCCCCAGATCGCCGCTGAACAAGGCGCTACCCACGCAGTGAGCGTCGCGGATTAACGGGTGGCGCTTCAGCTTTGTTGACACCGGGTGCACCCAGACCCTTGTGCGCAAGGCATGTTGTGACACGTGGGACAAGAAAAATATTCCAGTTCTGACTGTTGGCGGGGGCTCGCTAACCTCTTGTGGAGTGGCGTCATCCGCGCAAAACATCGGCGATGGGCCTGCAGTAGCTGTACAAGCCCTGGTCGTGGGACGGAGGGCTGCTCGGCTATGATCTGCTCCTGGGAATGGACGTCATCAAAAATTGGGTGGTGTCCGTGTTGACAAAGAAGAGGGTCGGGCGCGTTTCACTGAAACAGGTCTAGCTCTAGGTGCAGCAATGGAGCTGGAACGGCCTGACTTTTTGTCGGAGTTTCGACCAGCGCACAAAAGTCCTGGACGGTATCTTGAAATGGTCAGGCGATCAACCGCCAGAGAAGCTGTACAACAATGTGCCGGAGTATAAGATCCCCCGCGAGCTCGTGCGAGTACGACAAGGAATTGCGAGCCTGGATTAATAACGGGTGGTTGGTTCCTTATCCAGAGAAGGAATTGGGGCCCCCAAAGGGCCTGATCCCGCTAATGGCGGTTCTCCAGCACAACAAACAAAAGGTGAGGCGGTGCTCGACTATCGAGAACTGAACGAGCACGTGGACCCTTATACTGCCAGCGGACGGACGTGTGTACCGAGAAGCTAAGGGAATGGCGACAAGCAGGATCAAATGTATCTGTGCTGGATCTTCGCAAGGCATACCTTCAAGTGCGTGTGCACCAATCACTGTGGCCCTATCAAACCGTGCTTATCAAGGGGCAACGGTATTGTCTGACCCGCATGGGGTTTGGACTCAATGTGGCGCCATTGATTATGCAGATGATTGTTGACGCCATTCTAACGAAGGATGAGCGCATACAGCGGGCAACATCTGCATATATTGATGATGTGTAATGTGAACGAGGGAGTCGTATCTGCGGCGCGCGTGAAGGAGCATCTCTACAACTTTGGCCTCCTCAGCAAGGAACCGGAGAGACTACAGGATGGTGCACGGGTGCTTGGTTTGCAGGTCTGGGGAGAAGATGACGTCCTGTATTGGAAACGGGGAAACGAACTCCCAGACATGCCCTCCGTTGTCACAGCGGCGAAGCATATTTTCCTTTGTGCGGCAAGTTAGTTGGACACCTTCCTGTAGGTGGCTGGCTGCGTGTTGCGGTGGCGTTTATCAAGCGGAGAGCATCTGACGTCACCACTGGATGGGATGACGAAGTTCACGACGCCCTCTCAACACCATGATGAAGGAGGTCCTCGCTAAATACGCAAGGAAGACCCAGCGCTGGGCAGATGGTGCGTTGACAGCCAAGACCTCTGTGTGTGGGTTGACGCAAAGCTCTCTTGCAACCGGGCGATCGATAGTTCACGATGGAGCCGTGGTAGAAGATGCTTGCTGGTTACGTCCAGAAAGGACTCCCAGCACATAAACCTAGCGGAGCTCGATGCTGTCATCAAGGGGATCAACTTGGCGATCCTCTGGAAGTCGACCACCCTGCGTCTGTTCACTGATTCCGCTTGCGTTTATAAGTGGATCTCTGATACCTTGACCGGGAGGGCCAGGGTGCGGACTAAAGCCACCAGCGAGATGCTTATCCGGCGTCTTCGACACGATCGTGAATTTAGTGCAAGAGTGCGCACTGACAATGGAGGTGTCCCTGGTCAAATCTAGCCTCAACAAAGCAGATTGTTTAATGAGGGTGCCGCAAAAGGTGGCTTGACGCCGCTAAAGAAAGCCATTGAGCCCGTGCAACCAGCCTGCGCTGCGTCCGTGAGTCCCATTCGATTTAATCAAATCAAAGAAGTCCACCAACAAAGTGGGCACCCTGGAGTCAAGCGGACACTGTATTTCGCCAAGTTGGTTGACCCAGGAGTACAAAAGGCAGACGTCAGGAGAGTGGTCAGAAGCTGCGTGGCGTGCCAGTCTATAGACCCAGCACCCGTTAAGCTGGAAGAAAGGGCAGCTGAGCGTGAGGAACCACTGGAGCCGGCTGGCGATAGATGTTACTCACCACAACGGCGAGCATTTCCTGACACTCATTGATTGTGGTCCATCCAGGTTTGCGATATGGCGACTGCTGCGTCGGCAAGATGCAGCCACTATCATCCGTCAGTTAAACAGCATCTTTCTTGAACGTGGCCCCCAACGGAGATATTAACCGACAATGGCACCGCATTCACCAGCGAGCAGTTCGGGAAGTTTGCGGATGGCTGGGGAGTGCACCTACGGTTCGGTGCGCCCACGTGCCGGTGGAAATGGAATCATCGGCGGAACCACAGGACCGTCAAGACCATCGCAGCCAGGGCGGGCTGCGCGGTGTCTGAGGTGGTCTACTTATACAACGTGACCCGAAGGATGATGTCTCACCCTCTCTGGCGCCAGCAGACACATTGCATAGGTACCACGTTAGAGTGAAGGGCATAGAAACCAACCCACTGATGGAACTGAAAGTAACGGAGAGAGGCTGAAGAAAGGCGATGTCGTCTGGATTAAAAATCCGCACAGCAAGTGCACCACGAAATACGGAATCGGACGCGTCACTGAGGTGATCAGCCCACAGGCGATGCGGGTTGACGGTGTGCCCGTCACGTTAAGGACCTGCGTCCGTCGGCGCAGTTGCAACCACCGCTGGGCGATGAGAGCGAATCAGAATCTGAGACCAGTGAGGCATCACTCTGGTTCACGCCAGCCCCATCAGGCAGTGACTCGGATATCAGTAGCCTTCCAAGGGACGCGGTGTCTTTTCGACCCTCAGACCTCAGACAGGAGCACAAGCAACGATGAGGCTCGGCGTCCCTCTTGAAGAAGTACCCGCGCAAGCGATCACCACCTCCCTGTCAACTCTGTGATCATGAGATCAGGGGGGAGTGTGGGGAAAATAAAACGGCCTACCTCGCAAAAACGTTCTCGCATCTTCCTGGCCTGTGGGTTGAGAAAGGAAAGAAAAGATTCAAAATGGCGTCCGTGACTTTTAATATTCACGGTCTCGTGCAGTCACGCAAAAAAGTCGCGTTACACACATGCTAATGAGGTGTGTCTGGGCTCCATAAAAGCAGGTTGCTTGGAGACATTGGCAGACCAACATTTCACCCGTGCTTGGTGTACATCGTTTTGCGTTGCAGACATTTTCAGACGGAAAGAGTTGCGTCCCTTACACTGTTCAAGTCGACTCATTTGCTATAAACACAAAATTACATTTCTTAATTACTGCAGATCTTCTGATTAGTCAAAATGATACAATTTACAATGTGCTAAAAAAAAGATCTATCTCATAAGGAGACTTAGGAAACCCAATGTGGCTTTTAACTAATTTTATAATATTTTAACAACTTAAGTTTCAAAATCTATTATAATTAAGAAATAACAAATAATTGTATTAAAAATTCATTTTTCATTGAAAAATTTTTTTGCTTTCAGAAAATATTGTCCATATTCATAAAAGCAAATAAAAGCATTTGAAATTAAATAATATTTTTGTTTTATTGAGTTTTCTATGTTACAATTCAGAGCTGATTTTCAGGTGGGGGGGTCCAATTAAAAACAAAAAAAAAATAAAAACATGATTTGTATTCTTCAAAGCCTTGTGCTTTTAACTACTGAAATCACTAAACCCGATGCGATCGAATTTCTAGCATTTTCATAAAATTAGTTATGCGGGGGGGGGGGTTAATAAATATATATATAAAAAAATTTCTGCCATGACTTTAATAAAATAAAAAATATTTATAATAATTTTGATCATCTGTGAATAGTTCCTGAAAGTTTCATTAACATCCAACAATTATTTTTATTTTTGCAAGATTTTCCAAATTAACATGTGTCATACCAAAAAAACGTGCTAAAAAAATTGTCTATGTTATTTTACTAGTTCTGGTGATACAAAGAGAAACAACATTTTTTTTAATCAAAATTTAGAATGTTCTAAAAAGAAGGAAAATTTTTTAAAAATAATTAAAAAAAACTTTGGTCTTTCTTCTTAAAAACATAAGCATTTAGATAAAATTTTGTTTTCAGCAAGGTTGGCATCTTTTTCATCACGCTATGCTCTTCTTTTAGCAATTTTGTGGAGGTACCTAAGTAAATTCATAGAAAAAGGTGATTCAGTTCTATAAAGAGAGAGAAGATACTGAAAACTGAAGTAACAAGAAGAATAAAATTTTATATATGTATTTGTGTAATGGCTAACAAGTTAAAAGGGAATTTCATGAATGGAAAAACTTTTCAGTTAAATATAAAAACTGAACAAAAATATGAAGATAATGATCAAATAAATTGCATTAATTTTGATTAATCAATGAATTCTACTTTTCAATGAGTCAATTATAATACAAATAAGTTATTGTTAAAAAATAAAAGCATTTAAAACAAGACTGTGCAAAAAAAAAAAAAAAAAAAAAAATGCAATTTCCGAATTAAAAAATTAATACAAGAAAATAAAAACCTAAGGGAAATCTTGGAGAAATGGTTTATAAAATTACATATATTTGGGGAAAAAAGGTTAAAATTTACTTGTTTATTTGTAATGAGGGAAAAAAATTCTACATAAAGATAAGGGAAATTATAGCCAAGTTTATTATAGAATGTCAAGTTTTTAAACCATAAATCTTCAGTGTGACATCTTTACCTTTTAGCTTGATATACTGCCATTATGGGGACACACAAGGTGTTTTGAAGACTTTTTAATGAAAATAGAAAAGGTCAAAACGAAATAAAAGAAAAAAGAAAAAGGAGGAGGATGAACTACAAAAGAAAAAAAAGAAAAGTAAAAAGAAAAAAGAAATAATTATAGCTTTCTAAATTATTATCTCTCAAATGACTTTTGGATATCATAATGCAGCATGAAGATCTGGAACATGTCCAGTAAAACTCTTAGAGCAGACGATGGATGACATAAAAGAAAAACCATGAAAATAAGACTGATGTTTGTTGAAAAGTATTTAATAGAAATAGCACCAACTCATAATTTCAAACAGAAGTAGTCACTCCTTTTTCAATATTACTGGTATAGCTTCTATACGTCTAAATATTGTATCAATATATTATTTATAAGGGTTAAATTTTTAGAAAACATGTTGGTAAACTTAATGTTTTCCTCTTAAGTGAGTCAGTCAGTCAGTGAGAGAAAGAGAGAGAGAGAGATATGAATCCAACGCATTTGCAAATGAGATAAACAATTTTCAGTCTTTTACACATAGAAAAAGTGTTTGCAATTGTTTATACATATATTGCACAATAGACTTATTCTATATATAAAATTCATTTTTTTTTTTTCTTTAGCATTGACAAGCCCCAGGGAGATTATCCCAGTGGGTGGGTGAAATGGCCATCAAGATGGGGGTACAATTGAGTTTCATTTTTATGTAAAATGTAATTCATTTATCTGCTCTATAATATATTGAGCTCTCTTTTGTGGATCAGTTTTAATATTTTATATTATTAGGATCTACTTGGATTACTTATCCATGGATTTTACCTATATAAATAAAATGTGTGTATGTGAATAAAGATAAAAGAAAACTTATCTTAGCCAACATGTTTTGTCATCTAAAGTACTTTATCAAGGCAAATGCAAGGATTTTATTTTGTAATAAGTATTTATTGTTGGATTACTGCCCCCTGGTAATAATCCCAGGTGTCAAGATTTTGAATTACTGCCCTGTGACGATAATTACAGTTGGTGCAAGATTTCAAAGAATCCATCTTTTTTGGTGATTTTTCATATACAGACACTGAAGGTTACTTTGAACTCTTCACATTTAATTTCATTTCTCATTTTTTCCTTTTTTAAAATGTCTGAGCAATATATTTGTAAAAGTTTCTTTGTTTAAATTCTACGTTTTAAATTTCTGTGGACTCACACAAGTCTACCAAAATTGTTTGTGGGTCAAATGTAGCAGGACCATAAAAATCTCATTAAAAGTGTTGATACCCAAAACAAAGTAGTGTCTGACATGATGTTTTAGATATATACTTAAAAAAAAAAAAAAAAAAAAAAAGACTTTGAAAAAGGACATTACACTAATTTCAAAAAGAAAATTTTTTTTATGGATCAGAGCAATATGTGTGTAGAATTTTGGCAGACTGCTATAACTACTTCACCAGGTAAGTGACTGCCACTCACAGATTAATCTCCTTCCTTCACCAGTGATTATAATAACGTACTACCACACCTGCAGGAAGATATTACAACCAGAGGATTTTTGCTGGACTGAGATGCCAACTTCAGTGACAAAGAAAAAAAAAAATATTCTTCTTCAATAGCAGTAAACATGGATGGACCAACTGAATCTGCCCTATCATTACTGTTACCTCCATTCAACCCACTGGATATACAGTATGTATCTCCACTAAGTCACCAAAAAAAGAGCATACCATGATGAAAAAATGCTCCAAACTTAGCAAAAACAAATTTTTATTGTCAAAATATTTTGTGTTATTAAGAGGAAAGACCAAAGTATTTTGATTATCTTAAAGTTTTTCATTCTTTTCAGAACACTCGAGATTTTGGTTAAAAACTTTTTTTTTTTTTTAAAAACTTTTTTTTTTTCCTCAGCAGTTCTGCCAAAAATTAGTATTAGGAAATTTAGTGTCTTTTTGGCATTAAAAAACACATCATTTTTGAAATTCTTATTCACAAATGAATGAAATTATTTTAGATATGTTTTTTCTTTTTTACATCTGTTACCTTTACTTAATTTTATGAAAACTTGAAATTCAACAACATAACATTTTTCTGTTTAGATTAGTTAAAAGAAGACTGAAGAATACAAATCATTGATTTTTCTTTTTTTAAAATCGAATCACACATTTACCAAAACTCAGCTCTGTATTGTAATATACAAAACCCAATAAAACTAAGACATTATTGAATTAGAAAAACTTCGAGTTTCAATCTGTAACTTTAAGGGAAGTTGTTTTTAAGTAGATCTATCTTTACAGATCATAAATTTGAAAGCTTATTACAATCTATGGTGCACATGTATTTTAAAAAAGAATTTTATGCTGTTTTTGAATGTGCATAAAAACTTTTTCCCAAATATATGGATGATTGTAAGTGACCTGAATGTCACGTTTTAAGAGTTATTTCTCCTGACAGCAATAAACTGACTCAGAAATTTTTAGCTGTTGAATTCTGACTTTTTATGATCATCGCATTTTCAAAAAAGTTTTACTTTTTTTTGTTTTTTTATGTCCTATTTCACTCACTACTACACACTGCTAAACACCACATTCAAATGACAGGTCAACTGACCCATTCTACCTTGTGCCCAGCAAAAAAAAAAGATGGCAAATGAAGAATTTCAGTACATACTGCAGTTAAAACAAATTTGACCTTCGAAACCAGCAATCATCACCATTGCACATGGTACTGAAAGCAGATTATTCTGCTTGGTGTCTGTGTGGCAATTTCTGATAACTAAATGCATCAACAGTCCATAATGTTATTATAATTTTACAAAATTTTAAAGTTTAGGAACATTCATAAATATTCATCAAGATAGCTGAAAAGTCAGGCAAACTATGGAGGACATGACACAATTCAATAAACAAAAATGAATAAGTGATATTTTTAAAATTTTTTATGCAAATTAATATTTAAATTAATTTAGTTTGGGATTAATTTAGGTGTTATATATTTTGAATAACACGTGATTTAACCATTTTCTTTCAACTTATTAACATTTTTGTAGTCATGTATCTTAGCTTGGGAAATTAGTAATTTCCAGGAATGGAGATATTGGAAAATATATAAAGAATTAATGGATTCATTTTTAATCGAACATTTTTATTACTTCAAATGTTATTATTGATCTCAGTATCTTTTATTAACATATATTTCAGAACAGTTTGCAATGGTGTCTGATGAAATTGGAGAAAAATTTTATAAAACCTGATTTTTTCTTTTGACATTTAAGCAGAAGGTTCAGTACACAAAATTGGCTTGAATTTAAATTAAAAAATTAAAATTTATCGTATTGACAACATTTTCCAACAGCTCTGATAACTATGTGAACAGGCATTGAAGAATTTGAAAAAGTAATTATTAAATAGTTTGAGAATTTTGTGCTGGCATTTAGATATTAGAAAGGAACCATGGGAAAATTTTCTGAATTAAATGTCATCAGAGTGAATGTGGAAAATATTGCCTTGAGTGATATCATTTACAAGATATTTTAGCAATAAAATACATTATATTGACTGTAATAAAAATATAATAGTCAATAAATTAAAAAAAAATTATATGTCAATGTAACAGGAATTTAAAATTAAGAAAATATCACAAATAACATTGAATAAGTCAGTTTACAAACCAATGATAAATGAAATATTGATTAGAGCTAATTAAACTCTAGAATATTTAATTTTCAAAATCTGGAAAAAAAAAAAAAAAAAAAAAAATGCAGTTACTGTGATTTATTTTTTTCACAATTTCATTGTTTAGGCATGTGATCAAAAAGTTTAAATTTGTGAAATGCAATAGTAACTCAATTATTTTTTAGTTTTTGTTATAACTGGAAAAAAAAATTTGAAATATTGAAAAATAGATATTAAAATACTCGTTTGAGAACATATTTTAATCATTAAATATTAGCAGTGGATTTAGAAAACTGCATGGTAAGTGGTTATGTTTATCTCACTCAACAATATGAAAATACAAAAATATTATATAAAATAAAGACATTTTGCAACAATATAGATAATGATGTTTCTATCTAAAAATAAAACACATTTGCAAAATTTAATTGCAATATTCAATATGAAAAAATATAGAGCTTATGTAAAACTTATATAATGGGGAAAAAAACATTTTACCTGGTTGTCATCAAGTCCTGTCTGCTCATCCATAACTCTGTAAATGAATAAAAGATAACAAATAAGTATTAAAGTTATACTATATTCTAAATATTAATAATAATCACTAAAGTAGCTAAAATTTGACTTTATCCAGAAAGATTCTATAGTCAAATAACTTTGAAAGTTAAATAAACTGAAAACAGTTATAGAAAAAATGTTACTGGTGAAAAAGATTTTTTTTTTTTTTCTAAAAGTCAACTTAAAATTTGAAGATAATTTAAATGTTCTGAGGAAATATGTCAGTCATAAAATATTAGCATCTGAATAATGATTTTTTTTTTATGTCACTTTAATACTGACCCAACTCATCAATATTTCCTATGAAGACCTTAAATTGATATAATGCATTAGCAAAAGGTTTATTAGTAACAACTAATGCAAAATCACTTTTGGAAAAAAACATTACCCAGTTTGATTTGCTTTTTCAGAGAAGACTCTCATCAAGAAATCTCCTTTGTGTCTTGGTTCAAATGTAGATGGAACAATGAGGTAGGAGCCTGGTTCTAGCTTGTGTCTACCACAAATCTCTCGCATATTGATAAAAGATGGGGATTTGCCAGCGGAAGGATTGTACTTGAAAAAGTTCACGTCTTTTACACCAGTTTCATCTCCCTCTTTTAACTGAATGAAGAAAAAAATACAAATATAAATGTAAACAATGTGAATGTATCTTCATTTACTGTATACAAAATTCTATATTGAGAATTTCTTTAGCTAGAAAGCACTATTTTGAAAGAAAAAAAAAAAAAAAGAAAGAAAAGAATATTTACCCTGTAAATCATGTAACCAATGGTGAGTAGTTCAATACCTTCCTTTCTTTTCTTTCGCCTGTCCTTCTGTAGAACAGCAACAATCAGTGTACACATATTGTCATCATCATCATCGTCAGCATCTGTCAAAGTGACTCGGAATTGAGGGTTCGTCCAAAATGTATCTAGAAAAATAAACAAGAAAATTAGCAATTTGAATCTGGAGATGAATTTCATATCTTAGAATCTTAGAATAAACATTGACAGCTTACATAAATAAGGAGAGGGAGAATATTTGTGTTAAATAGATGCACATTAGCAGAGGCTTAAAAGTAATGTTATTGGTACTGACCTGGTATCTTGGATTCAATCACTTTCCCACCACTGTAACATAGCCTCCTTGTGCTTTTTCTATGGTGGAGTAATGGATAGTGACTTGGATTGAGGAATCAGAGAGCAGAGTTTGAATTCCAGTCAAATCCATTATGTTCACTTACGTGCTAATACCCTTGGGAAAGGTATGAATCCTCTTCTCCCTAACCAGCTATGGGTGAATAGCAGGATAGACTGGGTTCTATAGCCTTGGATGGCAACTGGTCTACGGCAGAAAGAAATGACAACCTACTGCAGGAAAAAAAATCTGCCTCGTTAGTCATGTATCAAAAGTTACATGATTGCCTAAACGTGTATCACGCATGACACATAACTGACTGGATTGTGATGATAGACTTTCCTCTATGGTATTTAGACTTTATGAATTTAACACAATACTAGATTGGTGGCAGGGTCACATCATTTTACAGTTGAAATGGCTATGAAAGTCCTATGCTAACATGCTTGTAAAACCCTGTTCTGGCTTCTTGTTTCCCTGTCAACAATTTAAAATGTAATGTCAAACATTATCTTGTCTTCTTAATTGTTGTTCTTTTATTGTCTTCCTCTCCTTAATAGTATATTTTTATCATATTCACTAACACTCAGTAAACCCTTGCATCTTAGTGGCTTTATTGCGTTATCAGGGGTGAAACTGGAAAAAAAATATCAAAATAATAATGATAATAATATATGAAAACATATTTCAATTGAGCACTGCTGAAAGATAGGCTAATTCTATAAATGACAGCCACCCGCACTAATACAAAGCTCTTCAGTAAAATAAATTGGAGCCCTCTGACTGATTGGCGTTTGTTTACATTCGTAAAAACAATACGCTAGAATTACCTGTTTCTCTCTGCCAAGTGAAGATAGCTCAGTGATAAAAACTGACTGGCACCAAATCGTTTGGATTTCGGTCCTGGCTTGAGGCATTTGAATGTCTAGTCGCACTGAGGAGCTGTGATACAGCGAAACAGTACTATCTGGGAATGACATTATATATAGTTTGTCCTTAACAGAATTAATGTTCATACAGATGGGCTCAAAAGCAAAGGAATTCTTGAAAGGTGAGATTATAAATTTGAAGTTAGTAAATTCTTGAGTTATCAGGGAATCAATTAGTTGAGAGGGAGAAGGATCTCAAAATACAGATGATAGTACGATTGGTTGTAATATTACTAGTAAACAAGTGAATTTTGGTAAAAGAGAGCATTCAACTTTATGGCATAATTTTATACAAGTAGGCAAATTTTTTTTACTACATTAGCACTTGTCCATGATTGTGCACTTGTGTCATTTGTTCGAATTAAGTAGTATTAACATCAATGTGATAATATAATATTGTGAAGGTATTGAACTCACACTCTTTAGGTCCTGTAACCACTGTGCCATGTGTCCTTGAGGATATCTGTGTATGAATTTCTGGGTATTATAAACCTAATGTCTTCAGCAACCATTTTTACCAGTGCTCATATTGCAATTTTTGCTGTTATTGCTTTTCTCTGGCACTCCTTATTACTGGTTCCCATATTGTATTCATTTCTATGCTTGGTCGGCTCAGGAGATTTTTGTGGCCTAGCATATATGCTGATTCCTTGAGTTTATGAATTTTTTTTCGGTGATCTCCCTTTTCTCTCCATATGTGGTCAGGTCCTTTGTATTTTCTCTGACAACCACATAAGGCAGGCAGACTGTTTTTTGAGTGTTGTTGTCCTCCTCTTGTACCCGCCTATCCCAGTTTTTTGGGGCTGCTGCCATGTACCCAGGGTAGTTGTTACGTTGTAGGGTGCTACTTATACTGACCAATTCTTTATCTAATGTCTCTGGGTTGCCACTTATGACATTTGCTCAGTACTTGATTAAGGTAAGGCTTCAAGAAAACCAGAAAGCTGTAACATGAGGGAAAGTGGAAAAATCAGGTATAGCTGACCATATATGGAGAGAAAAGGGAGATCACTGTCCTCTGCGGGATCAGGTTGAGATCATAGACAAAGAACACCATTGGAAAATTTGAGGAATCAGCACATATACTAGGCCACAAAAATTTTCTGAGCCGACCAAGCATAGAAATGAATACAATATGGGAACCAGTAATAAGGAGTGCCAAAGAAAAGCAATAATAACAACAAAAATTGCAATATGCACTGGTAAAAAACGGTTGCTGATGACATTAGGTTTATAATATCTAGAAATTCACACACAGATGTTCTCAAGGACACATGGCACAGTGGATAAAGGTGTTGGTTCGATCCAGTGACAGGACCCAAAGAGTGTGAGTTCAATACCTGGTTAAGGCAGCGGAGAACTTTCAGAGGGAAATTAACAGGAGATAACTGATATTCATTAAACATGGCACGTGGAACTAGAACAGTCAGTGAGCGAAATAAAGGGTTCAGTTCAACATTCCAACCACCTGAAGAAGGCCAAAACGTAATAAATATGGTGACAAAGATGAGGACAATAATGTACATAAAACTTTATCTCAGAAATATAGACAGAGTGGTAACAGACTCACCCATGTGAGCTATATAATCTGTGGCTTACCACCCTTTTATTCTGTAACCAAGTTTCATTTAGCTAAATAAAGCTTAGTACATCTGTTCTGAGTTTTGTTTTACTTATCACAATTTATTTAGTTAAAGACAGACAAAAAACAAATATACAAACAGCATAGAATCCAAAAAGGTTGAGATGCCAATGATAGCTAGCATAGAAGCCATCTGTTTTTGGTCAAATTAATATTAAGTGATGGTAATTTCTTAAATGTCCAATCAACCCCACATAGAATAGATTATATTTTAATGACCTCAAGTGCCAATGAGAGAATGAGATAAAGTGTCAGTGGGCCACTTGTTGAATGAACGAAGTGGGTAATGAAGGCTAACAAGTCAAAATTTGGTCAGTTGATAAGACTTAGTTTTTAAGATCAACATTTTTCCAAAGGAAAACAGGAAGTGTAGTTATATTTCTTTTTCATCTGCCTAAGATGTGATAAAATTTATTAAAACAAAGGAATTATATCTCTTTGTCACTTGTTGACCAAAGAGCTGGTGAGGGGAAGCAACAGGTGACAAATCCCAGATGCAACTGACCCCACAAGGATGAGATAAGAATTCCCTGTCGATGGAAATTTGGGATGATAACTGAATTTAGCAATTTGGGCTAGACCACACCTAGCATCTGGGAACAGTCTTGATCAGGAGAAAAAGAGAAAGGTAAAGTCCCAGGTAGAATCTCAAGGAAGGTGGGGGAATCGCCTGCACACTTTGGGTGGTGATGGTGAGAGGCACCCAAGCGAGATGGGAGGAGTTGTGTGGATCGATATTCTGCCACCATCACTCTTTGTGGTAAGGATCTCCGCAAATATGGTCAGGCAATCAATTTCCCAAACATCTCATGCTCCACGATGAGTTTGTACAAGGGTCCATAAATTCAGACGAGTGAGGCGAGAGGAACAAACAAGATAGCTCGAGGTACTGTTTGTGAGAGAGACACATTGCCAGTTGGTTCCAAACTCCACACAGCTTCTGCAGAAAGGACATACTCTGGCCTTGTTCCAGGCTACAACTGAATGGTCAGACCAAAGAAGTCACAGTGGAAGTAATCAGACTTCAGCCTTGTTACCCGTTTACCAATTGTGGCTAAACATAGTGTCACGGGGCATTAAGGGGGAAGGTGCTGAAAATCTGCAGGTTGTTAATTTAGTGAGTAGAATGTTCATTGTATGAACTTTTGATATAAAGTTGTGTTACACAGCTGTCTCTTACTTTATTCCTTGTGACATCATCTTGGCAAAGCTACCAGATCAGCGATGTTGAGTATATGACTCAGACTTTGCCCGCCCTGTGATCTAAAACAAACACAATGTGGGCAGGATGGGATTGAGGTTCAGGACAACCAACTCCAAGACTGGCTGTAAGGATCGACCACAGACTAACCTGGTGATTGAGGGCGGGATTGGGATGTCATAGTATGAGTTCCAGCATGTTTGAATATATAGAAGGATGTACAGATTTTGACATGGCTATATAAAAATTGGATAACTTATTAAAACACCTAATGAGGTTTTTGTGAAGCACCTGTTGGCTATGAGATAACAGAAGCTGGGAGAGTCGCTGGACGAGTTTTTCAGGGAGTTTGAAAAACTGAGGAAGAACTGTAACTTCAGAGACCATAATGCTGAAGAATGCGGTAATGAAACTATGTGAGATGTTTTTATTGCAGGCATAGATTCACATCCCATACAGCAGTGTCTTCTGGAAAATAAGACTCTGGACTTACAAACAGCTTATATTCAAGTTTGTGCATTGGACTTATCCCAACAGAATAATGACTTGTATGCTACTTCAGAAGCTCAAATGGCAACAATAGTCAACTTGGAACCCACAAAGGTATGTGAGAATTGTTATAAACCTCTGGTTCAACCTAACAAACAAGCAGTAGCTGTAACCTATTATGTAAAACGTAAATGCTTTTTCTGTGGATTTCCCTATCATTTGCAGAACTGCTGTCCTGTTTGCCTAACTACTTGTAAAAAAACACAACCAAAACATAAAAAGTTCTGGAAGCTATTATGAAGGCTAAACTTACCCTAACAAGTTGAAATCAGTGGCTGGCCCAGAAAGATTTTGTCCCTTAACCAGAAAACTTAAAATCATTAAAAATAACACTAGGCATGTTCACATATGTGAAATGGATAAAAATTTTTTATTAAAATTCGGCCTTTAATACAAACTAAAATATTCCCACTTAAGGCACTCAAAACTTTCAATCAATTAAAAAAGGAAAAAAAAAAAAAAAAAAAAATGGGTGGGGAAGCCACACTACAACTAGTAGATGAAAGCTTACCTTTCAAGATTGATTGCAATGTGTCAGATGTCGCCATTTCTGCCATCCTCAACCAAGGTTGATGCCCAGTAGTGTTCATGTCAAAAACACTACAGGTAAATGAATTAAAACGTCACATAGTAGAGGTGATGATGACAATTATTGAGGCAGTTTGCAAGTGGAATAACCATCATGAAAACATTTCACCCTAGTTACTGACCAAAGATTGGTGGCCTTCATTTTTAACAATGAAAGGTATACCAAAATTAAAAATGTTAAGATTTAGGAGTAGCAGTTAGAACTTGCAGCATTTGACTACTTGATAAAATATCATCCTGGCAAGGAGAAGGTGGTTTCTGACATATTTAGCTGAGCCTATGCTTGTTCAGCCATTACCACTTCAGCTCTCACCAACATTCACAATGGACGATGCCACCCTGGAATTACTAGATTCTTGCATTTTGTTAGAGCAAAAAAAAATCTCCCTTTTTCTTCAGAGTAAGTAAAAAAAAAAAAGGGTGCATTTCTTGCAGAATCTGTGCAGAAATTAAAACTAGTTTCCAAAGTTCACCAGAAGGCACTCTTATCAAGGTGACCTGACCCATGGAATGACTAAGTATCAACTTCAAGGGACCTGTGCCTTCTGTCATACATATCACGTTTCTACTAGTAGTAACTGACAAACACTCATGGTTTTCATTCATCTTCCCATGTCCAAACATGCACACGACATCAATAATTAAATCCCTAGATCTATTGTTCAACTTAGCCGAGATGCCCAGCTAGAAGGGTGTCCTTCATGTCTAAAGAACTAAGAAACTCTCTCCCAAAGGGAGGGTTGCAACAAGTAAAACCACTCCATACCACCCAACCAGGAATGCACAGCTTGAATGATTTAATGGAATTATATGGAAGGTGATTTGTCTAGCTGTTAGGTTGCGTAACATACCTGGAAAAGTACTGGGAATTGGTACTTCCTGAAGTGTTACACTCCATAAGATCATTGGTGTGTACCTCAACAAATGCCACCCCCTCATAAATGCTTCTTTGCATTCCTGAGCTGATCATCATACAGGAGTCCTGGCTAATGTCACCAGATCTCATACTATTAAAAAGGTTTGTATGAAACGGTAACACCAATTCTTATGTGGACCAAGTTGAGCTTCTTGACAGTAATCCGACATACGCCAACATAAGAGAACCAGGAGGAAGGGAGTCTACCATATCTGTTCACAATCTGTCACTGCCCTGAAATGGAATTAATCCCTGATTCTCCAACCGCAAAACAAGATAGGAGTACCCTCTGATTGTTCCCGATTCCAGAAGAGGGCACAACATGTAATGGAAATATTACTGAGGTTCAACAGATAAGGAGATCTGGATGGACAATGAAACGCCTAAATTGTTATGGATGTTAACACCACAATTTCCCAAGGAGTGAAGAATGTGGTATACTAAGCTCACGTTGTACAAGCAATAGACTCATCCATGCAGGATATATAATCTGTGACTTACCCCTCACCCACCCCCTTATTTTGTAGCCGAGTTTCATTTAGCTAAATAAAGCTTAGTACTTTTACTTCTGTTTAGAGTTTTGTTTTACATATCATACTACTTTGGAAGTAATGACCATTTCCTCTTGCTTATTTATACAATCCACCGTGGAACTAATGACTATTTTTTATTGCTTAATGTATAATTTACCTTGAAAGTAACAATTATTTCATATTGCTTGTTTGTGTTGGAATTAATGACCATTTTCTATTATAAATTAACATTCTTTCAGATATATAACTAGGTACCTCCAATGAAAAGCAATACCTAAGGTTTAAAATGCATTTTTAAAAATTAAAAATCTTGAAGCACTTATTTTAGTTTCAATTTCAAGTTAATAGATTAAATTTAATATTTATAATAAGTAAAATACTTTGCTGTATTTCAAACTGAATTTAAATTATTTGAATGATTTTTTAAAGTCTCTAAAAACAGCTGAAATCTGCCAAATGGACAATTCTGTAAACGTAATTCTTTATTAAAAAAAAATCTTCCAAAAATAAAATATTTTTCTGAAATTTTATTCGAGAAAGATGATCTGATTTAAAGTTTAATTAATCTGATTTGAAACAAATATTACTTTTATTTTAAAATATCACAGAAAAGAATGTTTTGACACAGAAGTGGGTGTTTTTATAAGGTTTTGACAACTCTCTCAACAGACTTATGTTTGACAATTTTTTTTTACAGGGAAAATAACTGACATTTACATGATGAATATAATGTGAACACCTTTTTTATATAATTTTTTTTAACTACCCTGTAATTATTAAAAATTAGGGAAATTTTCTAAGTAAACTAATGTTTTATTGAATTTAAGGTTATTTATGAAGATGCTGGTTGAAGAAATATTAGAAAATTATCAGTACATTTTAAATTTACTAAAGTTACCACTGTTATTTTCTGATAAGGTCATGTATGGATGTCCATATTTACAAAAATCAGCATGTTTATATACACACACAAAATCCAAAATTCTTTATAAAATACTACAGTGGAGGAGGATAGTCACTGAATTGTAGTAAGCTTTTCCATTTATGATTAGTAAATATAGTTTTTGCTTAATAACAATATCACCTAACCTCTACAAATTAATACTTAATGTTAAATGGTAAAAATTTCTAAAATAATATTATAATTAAAATTTAAAAAAATAAAAAAATAAATAAATAAAAGAAAACAATTCTTGTAAAAATTAATTATTCATTGAAACAATTTTTTTCTCAAGACAATAGTGTCCAAATTAAAATAATTTCTAATTAGAAAATGTCTTAGTTTTATTGCATTTTTTATTTTATAATTCAGAGCAGATATTCTGTAGCTGGGAGTCCTGTTTGACCCCCAAAATTTGATGACTTAAATTCTCATAGGATTTAGTCTTATAACATTAAGCCCTATAAAAAGGAATTTTTCTAAATTTCATAAAAATGTGGGATACAAATGTAAAAAGAAAAAAAAAATTTTTTACCAAAATTTTCTAAAAACAAATGTTCCAAAAATAATTTTCATTTGTGAATAAGTCCTGAAAGTTTCATTAAAATTCAATGATTATCTGATTTTTGCAATGTGTTTTTCACCACAAAAAGATGTTAAAATTTTCCATATGAATTCTAGAGAAACAAGATTTTTAACTAAAATTTCAAAAGTTCCAAAAATTAAAAGAAATCTTTGACATCAACAAATGTTTGGTTTTTCTTCTTAAAAAAAATTGGATGATAAAAGTTTGTCTTTATTAAGATTTGAGAATAGTTTGAACAATTAATACCAACTCTAAAAGCCTTGTGATTTTATAACCTGGTTTTGTTCTCACAACAATTGCCAATTTGTGCATCATTTTGCCAAGACAAAACAAAGATTTCTTTTTGATAACTCATCTTAATATTAATACCTTCTCTCATAATTTCAATCAAACAATCAGAACCCAGCCAAGAATAGATCAATAAATAATACATCCATTTCAGACATTTTTGGATTATTGCATAAAATTTACAAAGAGTTTAAAAATCAGATCTTACAATGCAAGATAAATTAACCAATTATACTGCTAATGAGAGATTACTGAGAAGATTTAGTCAGACTCACTTCAAAATTCGACCAAATGGCTAAACAGTTGAATGTTTGGGTTTATTTAGTGGGTTTTTTCATTACATTATATAGAGAATAAAACATATACTTTTAAAGAAAGTAAAAAGAATTCATTCAAGATCTATGAAAATATTCACATTAAATATTTTTTCACTTGTATGGCATTGGACTAACTGGACACAAATAAGAAAAAGTGAAGAAGTTAACAATTCCTTTTCACATTCCTGGAATTAGAAATGAAAGATAAAGCATGCTACTTTTGATCTTAGTGAGAAAAATGATTGTACTCAAAAAAATAATTTCCTAAATAACAGATCCCTCAACCTCATTTTGGTTGCTGCTGACTTATGTATGAAATTCCTGAATTTATTTGTTTTTTAATAACAGTTCTAAAAATGTTACCAAAAATGTTCAGTTTAAAAGAACCAAACAGAAAAACACCCAAGTTTAATTTTGAAGATTTTCTAACACCTTTTAGACATCATATACCAATTTATTTAAACTGGTATTCTCATCTTGATTGTTACTTACAACACTTTTTACAGTTTCTGGCCTTCTCCAGGTACCAGTCATGTTGAGTAATATTCTGAGAATTTTGAACCAAACCCTTTGAGTAGATCTTTGCCATTCTGTTATTCAGGCTAGGGGAGAGAACTCGTATTAATCCACCATTGTGGTTATCTCCCCTGGGATGAACAACAGCACATTGTTCTCATGATTTAATTAAAGTTGTCAGTTTGAATTTTTGAATACAAGGCAAGAGGCTCTGAAACGCTTCTATGACAACCTAGATGAAACCACTTTCAAGAAATCAATCGATAATAATAATTTCTCATTTCAGAAATTTACAGAAAAAAGGTTTTAGATAAATTACACATTATTTCTTATTGTAAACATTATTTGTGCAGATATGTTTATTTCCTTTTTTAATCAGTGTGAATTACATCTACTGGCATGTACATTTGTGAGGCTTAAGAAAATGTGCTCTCTGGCATTTTCTTTATTAAGTCTCTCGAATGTGCAGACTGGTAAACATAATTCATAATTAAAAAGAGACAAACAAAACAGGGGATCTACTTAAACACAGATATTCACAAAAATAGGGTTTACAAAAATAATACAATTTTGTTGCAAAAATTGGTTGGAAGCACACACAGGAAAAAGAAAGGTAGTACGAGTCCAATAGGTTCACTAGGCAAAACAAAGCCACACTTCTTGCCTCGTTCTCCAATACACCACTCACTGTTCCAAACGAAAAGCTGAACACCTCTTAAATGAGCATACCATGTTTTTATACACCTAACCTAGCCAACACTCAGCCAATGAGTGCCCAAAACCAGCCAATAAAAGTGGCTACAAGCAACACCATCCCCTTTATCAGCACAAAGTGATGTCCATCTGAAGCTTGTCGATTTGCCATCTCCACACTCCCTTGCAAAACATACATGTAACTCTAGCCCTTTTGGGTCATTGAGGTAATTTACTGCTACAAATTTGTATGTCACAAACCTTTTCTTATTATTTAACATTATTTCATTACAAAAATGAAAATAATGCTGGTAAAAAAAAAACAAACAAACAAACACACTCACCAAGATAATTCCTGCAGCCACCAGCACTAACTCCTGGTATCCAAGATCCATTCTCACAAGTTGATTCCCAACGTTTCTTGGATCTGGCATTTAGTTCTTCTTCATCCAAAGAATCTGGTGCCAAGTTACAAATTTCAAGTTTCTTGAAGTTTTTGCAGAAGTCTTGGAAGGACATCCTGGCATAATTTTAATATTAACAATTAACTTAAAATAATCTAAACATAATTCGGGGAGAAATGTAAACTTACTTTTTGACAAATATCTACATAATCTTATGCATCTGAAGTTCTTTTCATTTTTATCAATAGACAAAAATATGAAAATAGTTAACATCTGGATCAAATGCAGATTTCAATTTCTGATTCTTCAAAGATCTCCACAGAATGGACCAAGAAAAAATGATTATTATTTAGGATCAGATTCAATTAAACTAAAGTGTGTATTTTTTGTAGGGAAATATAATTTACAACAAAAATATAAAACACTATTTATTTATTAGATTGTTTATTTACATGAATAATTTTATATTTACATTCCAAAAACTAATACATTTAAAACTATAATGCAATGGAATATTTATTATTTACCAATTTATAAAGAAATAAATATGAAAACAATTTGGTATTCATAAATTTATAAACATTTATTGAATTATAAAAATATATAAACCAGCTATAAGGAAATCCTTATTTACCATTTTATAAAGTTCAGATCAATTGGCAATTAGCTGATGTTTTGCCAACCATACCAATAAACAATATAATAAATAAGTGTAAATAAACAGTCTTTTAAATAGTGTTTATTATTTTGTTAAAAAATGTATAAATTTCATTAGGTTTAGGTTTTATTTCTATTCTAATAATCACTTTTTAAAACAATAAACATTGCTGAAGAGTAGTTAAAATAATAGTGGTGTCAAGGGAAAAACCATCCTTTTGATACTTTTTTTTTTGCAAGCATTAAGATCCAAGTTTGCCCCTTTTTCTTATGAGCTTTGAATGAATGTGACTTATTTCTTTGATAATATTTTAAGTTTTTCAAAGGGATTCAATTTACAATGAAAGTAAAAATTAGTAATGGGATGATTAATCAGAATCAAAAATCAGAACTTTTGGGCGTATTGGAAAATGTTCTTTGGATTTTTTTTTTTTTTTTGTTTAAAACTTAATTTTCCATTCTTGGTATAAATGATAAGATATAAGTATTTATTGACTGTAAAATGTGAGTAAAACTCAAATCTATAGATCATAAAACTTAAGTTAAGCATGATGTAAATTTATTTTACTTTTGTAAGAAAATAAATAAATAAAATGTGTAAGGTTCTCAGTTCTTGAACTTCGTTTTAGTTCAAAATAAATTTTTTTTTATTTCTCTTAATTATAATTACAATTATGTACTATATACAGAAAATGAATTCACATTGTTGTTCTGCCGGGCTCTTTTAAGACAATTTTTATTATTTCTTTTTGATTTATAAAAAAGGAAAACAAAAAAAAAAAAATGTATGTATGTATGTATGAAATTCTTGCAAATGTCACATTTGATTTCTTCACATGAAAAATTTACCTTGTCCCAAATTGTCCTTGTAGTGAGGCAGTTAAATTAGAACAATTTGTTTTGATAATAGTTTTAATCCCAAAAATCATTTTTAGTCTTGGCTTACATAGCATACTATGTAAACAAAAATAAAACTTTTCAATAACTGAGACTTAAAAAAGTAACATTCTTTTTATGAAACTTAAATTTGTTTCTATGAAATTCATGTATTTCTTAAAATTTTATAGCTTTTGAAATGGATTTTCATCTTTATTTACTAAAAAAAAAAACAAAAAAAAAAAAAAAAACTTATCTGAAGTTTCCTGAAAAAAGCTTTTTCAGGCAAAATTTTGTATTAAAAAAATGTAAAATTTAATTTCCATCAAAAATTGTATTTATTTTACTAATATTTTTCTTTGACATAATTGAGCTTTCCAGTGTTAAGCTATTATGGCATGTAAAATATTTTGTACATTTTTTATCATTTATTCCTCATAAAAGCCAAACAAGATGCAAGTTTCATAAGTAGAAATGTACAAAAAAGTTTAAAAATTAGTATTTTTATCACATTTTTATCTGGTGTGATTAAGCTATACTTTTTTCCACTTTTAACATTTGTTTCAATATTTTAAAAATAAAACTAGTAAAATTTCATCTTCTAATAATCTAATAACTGGAAAAAAAATATCAAGGGATGTTTTCATTGCATTGTTGCACTTTTACACTTTCCTTTTAACAAAAATTAAAACACTGATTCTTCTTAGAAATTATTAAATTCTTTTAGAAATTTATTTTAGACAGTAAAACTTAATAGTGATCAAATTTTTTTAGATAAGATTGAAGAGCCTTTATTATTTATTTATTAAGTTGCTGTGATAATTCATATTTAATTCTTATTAAACATCCATGAGCAAATTTAAAATTTGCATTAATTTTTTTATTCACTGTCCTGGAGGAATAGATACACTGTACTTTATCAAAATATATGCAGGAGTTAAACCACAATACTTAGGATGATGCCCTTCTGCTTAAAGTATTATTGTTGCAATATTATATATATATATATATGTATATAAATATAAACATAAAAGGTGTCTCTTATTTTTGGAGTGCATGCTGAAATTGAATTGTCATGCCTCTAAATTTGTTCCATTCGTTGAAAAGTGTTGCATCTAAAATTTTAAGAATTCATAATATTTAGATGGCACCTTTGATTGTTAAAACTTAAAAAGGTGGACAAAAAAAAAAAAAAAAAAAAGACCTTTTTGTATTTTACAATTAATAGCAAACTATTATTAGTTGGATCTTTTTTTTTTTTAATCTAACAGTGAAAAATTTAAAATTTTAACTGATGTTTATTATTTTCAGAACCCAATTATAGCAAGTATGTCCAATGCCAAGCAGAAAAGTGTAGTTTGGTTACCATCAGAAATCTTAAAAGCCTTCCAAAGTAAAACATTATATCAACTGTAGCTAACTTAAGTGATTTACCTAAAGAAATTGTTCTCTTTATTGTTTAAACTTTTACCCAGTTTTTTAAATAAAAAGGATATCTAACTTTATTTCATAAGCTTTTGTATTCATTTTTCTACTTAATGTTTTATTAATAAATGTACTTTGTTCATTAAGTTTCCCAAACCAACTGTAGGGCCTGAAAATAATGATTTTACTCATATGTATTGGAAATCATATTGAAATTGGTGCTTATTGGTATCGTCCCATCACTAGTAAAAAGCTAAAGTGGTTCATTACTTGGTTTTTATATAGTAGGTCTTGTTTTACTATATTTTAAAAGTACAGAAGCCTAGAAATATCAAAGATTTTGAAATTTGAATTTTCTTTTTCTTAAGCATTCTATTTGTGGTATTACAAAAACCCCAACACCCAAATCCAGTTTACTTACTCAATGAAAACCTGAAAAATGATAAAAGGTTGATACGCTATATTTTGTCCAGAGATGATCTCAACAGAAAGTGGAAGCATTCAAGTAGCAGAAGTTTTCAGAATAATGAAAAAAAATAAAATTACTAACAATTTATAATTTCAAACCTGTTTATAGAAGATATATATGTAGTTACTTTTTCACCTTTTTCATGTGATCAAAAAGATTATTGAATATATTCCAAATGTTCAGATGCTAACGTTCCAATCTAATTCAGAACATAACTCAGTTAAACAGTCAAAAGTTTTATAAAGCTCAAAATCTCATTAAAAATTTCATAGAAAACTATCGAGAAATTTGCATTGCAATCATTTTTTTTTTTTCACATTCTATAAAAAAAAATTGTATCTTGCAATTCTGAGCTTTTATATTCATATCAAAATTAAATGATTTAAAAATCTGAAAATTTTTTATCAGTTTACCAGAATTCTCCATCTTCCTCATTCACAAGGCCAATTTCCAATTTTTCTTCATCTGGAATGAAACGCCATTCCTCTGACCTTGAAATAAGATATGTTAAATATTATTATATTATTTCATTATCTTATAAGTAATTTTTAGAGATAAACATTTTATTAAAAGCTAGTTTTTTTTGTTTTTTTTTTTTACACAGGGATAAAAGAATGTGTGGAGAATACAATTTTGAATGTTAAAAGCCAATTTATTGATTTAAAGCAGAAAGCAATGCAGGTTTATAACAATGCGGTAGATTTTTCATGACTCCAATAATAAGAATATTTGTGTTACATATAGATTCAATTTTAAATTTACAAAACTGATTAACAAAAGAACAATTTCAAGAAAGGTAAATAACCAAAAAGTGATGAAAATTCCAAACAAGTTATAAGCTAGATAAAAAAAAAAAAAATGCTTAAAATGAAGACTACTTCTGTTAAGTTCAAATTCTTCATGCAAAAAATTTTGGCATTTATTCATCCTTTATGATGTGTCCCTGAAATTTAAAATGGAAATGCCAAAGAAAAATGTACTTTGGATACCAGACTTTTTTAAAAGATTGCCATAGTTTGGAAAGAAGTTATCATCATTGACTGTGTATATCTACAATTTTAGATGCAGTAGATCTTACTTACTGATCACTCCAAGGACCATTCCACTCACTCTCACCCCATGGGTTCCGAATCCTTACCATTGGAATTTTGCCTTTGACTCTTGGAGTTTGAATATCAACCTGAAATACAGTAATGAAATTTACTACCAGAAAACTTCAAGGTGGATATACTGAAAGAAATTCAGGATAGAGATACTGAAGTATTGATTCAAAGAGAGAATGATGCAGTGAAGAAAACTGGATCTTAGAATATATTTTTAAAGTGTGTGAGAATTGGTTCCAATTTCTTTTAAGAATTTCAATGATACATATAAACATTGAATTGTTAAGAAATTTATTAAAAATAGATCATGCAAAGTATCTTAATGTGTAAAGATTTTCTTTTTACTACTGGGTCAAAATATTGAGAATTGTTTTTGTTTAGTATTTAAAAAATTTTAGACTTTAAATTTCATTGCACATGTGTTTTTCTGTGTGTATGTGTGTTGATCACTGAAAGTAAAATTTACTTGAGATACATTTTATGGAAAAGGATTATTTTCTGTCCTGGAAAGTGAATTTTAAAATTTAAAAATGAACTTGGGATTTCTTCACTGTAAACCTTATTTCATAATTTTTCCAAATAAGACAGAAACAGAAATGTTTAAATTTATTTTTCTTAAAAAATATCTTGTAAATATTAACAAAACAAAAAGTTTGAATGTTAAACAGTAATATATAGATATATATATGAAGAAATATAGTTTTAAGGTGTGCTATATTTATGGGATAAAGTAGTCAATATCAGAGATAGAGTGTATTGAAATATAAATATAAAAGTGAATATTGAAGTCAACACTAAGAGGCGACAGGTTGTTTCATGCTAGACGCAATCGTCAGGCCGCGAATATCGGAATTTTCCATGACTATTTATATATATGGGTCAGTGGTGCATTGTGCGTAGTCTATTCTGGGAGTGGCTTGTTTATTTATTTGTTTGGGTTAATTTATTTTACTTGTTTTTCCATTTTCATTTTGTATTATTTATTCTTTTTCGTTTTTGATGTTTTATTAACGTAGTAAAAAATTGGTGGGGGATTTGATTAGGTCTCTTATTCAATAGTTTGTTTTGGTCTGGGAAGATAATTAAAGCTATTTAATTGTCCAGTATTTAGATTGATTGCTGTAGTCTATTCTGTTATTTTGGTGGGAGGATAATTTTTAATTTATTTATTATTTGGATTGATTATTTTTACTTGTCTTTGCTTACTTTTATTAGTTCTAACAGTTATTTTAGCGGGGACAATTTGTTAATTTGTTCATTTATTTGGATTAATTTTTATTTGTTTTTATTTATTTACTTATCTTTTATTTTGTATATTTTTATTTATTCCATTTGATTTTTGAGTAACAGTCATATTTTTTTCATTATATAGCAGTTATAGCTATTTTTATGTCTAATTTTTGGATTGGTTGTTGTAGTTTATTCTAACGGTTATTTTGGCGGGATTGGTTCATTAATTTGTTTATTATTTACTTTATTTAATTGGGTTGATTATTTTTACTTGTTTTTTATGTATTTTATTTTTATTTTTTCTATTTCGTCTATTCTAACAAGAGTGGTTTGTTAATTTGTTTATTATTTGCTTGGGTTAATTTATTTTACTTGTTTTTTTTATTATTTTTTTTTTTTTTATTTATTCATTTTTAGTTTTCATTTTTAAGATTTTTTAACCAACGTTTTAAAAAAAATTTGTTTTTTCATGTCTGCATTTTGGGATGAGCTCAGATAGTTTTTTTAATAATTTATTTTGGTCTGGGAAGGTAATAATAGCTATTTTTTCCTCCAAGCAAAGTTTGCAGGTTTTTGATTGATTGTTGTAGGCTGATGATCTTTTCCTTATTTTCCATGATATTTTTGGTGTGATTTGTGTTTTGTTTTTAATTTCCCAGATATACTTGGAAAGCATTGTGCTGTTCGCATATTTACTATTTGTGAAAGATGTTTTGTGTGCATAGTTTCTTTGTTTCCAGGGTCCTTCAGTTACTCCTATGTATACTTTTTCTTCATTATCTGGTACCATGGCTTAGTATATTATGTTTTTTGTAAGCAATTACTATTTAAAGGACATTCATTCTTTATTCTACAGTTACATGTGGGTTTAATTTGTTCAGGTGGTTTGTTGATAGTTTTCCTGTTGTGCTTTTTTATTATTTGTGCCATGTTCTCGGTACAATTGTAGCTGATTTTTACAGAGTTTTTATTGAATATTTTGTGTAGAGTGCTTGATTCCGGGAAGTGTTTATTTAAGAGTTTGAAGAATATTTTACCTAAGTTTGCTTTTACGTTTTCACTGTATGGTGGGTTGAACTATATGATATTTCTCTTCCTGTTGGCCTTTCTTGTGCTCCGTGTTGAGTATGTGAGTGTTGCCAGGAATCCACAATATTTTAGGGCTGTTTTGTAGTCTTTCTTAGCTTCGTTAAATATGGTTTTATTGCAAGAACTGTCGGAAAGTCTGCGGTTAATCGATTTTGGTATATGTTTGATTATTGAAGGCAGGTGATTGATTGGAGGATGTGTGTATGTACAGTGGTTTATCATTGGATTTTCTGTATAGTTTATATGTGTCTTTTCTTAGGTTGAAGGTAACATGTAGAAAGTCTACTTCATTTAGTTTAGTTTTTATATCTATGTCAAATCCGTTATTTTTAAAAATCCTTATTATTGCTTTTCTAGCTTTGTGTTTTGTTTGTTGTAGTTTAAGATTATGAGGCCGTTGTCCCTGTAGAGTCCTGCATCTTTTTTTTATCTATTTTGCTTAATTCATTTAGTAAACATATACCTATGATTTTGCAGGTGTCTGCACCATCAAAGCTTTCCATTGTAGTGTCAAAGATCCTTTCTTTATCCATGCAACTTCATTGTGGAATAGTAGTGATAAATAAACAAGCCACTCCCACAAAAATTACCGCCAGAATAGATTACCCACAATGCACCACTGACATATATATATATATATATATATATATATATATATAAATAGCCAGGAAAATTTCAACCTTCGTGGCCTAATGATTGCATCTAGCATGAAACAGAGTGTTGACTTCAATGTTTTTATATATATATATATATATATATATATAGGATAGTTTGCTTATAAACAGGGAAACAAAAGGATTTTTTGTCATGGTTATCATAAAAAAAACAAAAAAAAAATTTAATAATCAAAAAGGTGATGGGCAGAAGCAGATTGTGGGTTTCTAAATGCAAAGAAATCAAGTGTTTTTTTTATAAAAAAACAAAAAAAAACAAAACAAAGAAAAAAAAGGATGTTGTGCCATTAATTCTGAATTGACATTTATGCAGAAGTTTGCACTTTTCAGAAGTTCAAGAAAGATTAAACCCCAAAGTGACTTTCTATTCTTGTTCTTTATCAGAAAAAAAATCAGCCACTACATGTAAATTGATAAAATGAAAATCATAAAGCAATTTTAGTTTGAACAATATTAATACTATTGTCCAATGTAAATATTATATTGAAGCATTACACAAGGCAAAATTCCAGGCAAAGTAGCTATACTAATTCTGTGAAATAAATTATCAAAAGAAAAAGTTTTGATTTCTTGGCAAACTTTCACAATTGGGATAGATTTTTGAACCACCAATAATTAATTAATATCATGAAGTGTTCTAGGAGTGTCTTGAATTCTTAAAGAGGGAAAAAGATTGTTATTATATGCTATTATTATTCAGACTAGTATACTCGTCTTAATTTTTAAACTCGCAATATTTCAACTTGTATCCTCCAGCTTTCTTCAGGTGTCTGTTGTCATATTTGGTAACTGTTTCTGAATTTTTAACTATATTCTTTATTTAATCCAAAGGGAGTTCTCATTGTGTTTTTCATGGTTAAGGGATATTTCATATCAGTTAATACTTGCTAGTCTTATTCACTTTTGTGTAACTTGTCCATTTCTTTCATTGAAAGAAAGTGTGTAACTTTTCAGCACAACCAAATGCAGGGATTTAACTCACAACCATCAGGGATCACTTTAATCCAAAAGACACATGTCACAGAATGAAAGAAATTGATAAGCAACACAAAAGGTGGACTGGTGAGTATTAACTTATATGAATTAAAGTGGAATGAGAACAATTTACCTCTGAATTGAATAAAAGATTGTGAGTTTAACCACCAAGATGCTTGTGTTATATACCTGAATATAATAATTCCTCATTTTAAAAATTCCTGTAACAACCGGAAAAAAGATTGAATTAAAAATTTTAAAAAGTAAAAACAAATGAATATGAAAAAGAAATGAGAAAAATGAAAGTAGGGGGGATGAAAAGAAAAGAAAGAAAAGAAAAAGAAAGAAAAAAAAAAATCAAAGCAATATATAATCTTAGAAAAGAGAGTAAAAAGCAAGAGTACATAAGAATTTGCAGCTTTATAATCTAAATGGACAACGATGAGATTGTTGTTTTTACACAAAATACTTTGCCTGCAAAGGCCCCATTCAAATGAATCATTTGCTGACTGTACAAGAAAATATCTGAGATGTGCAAACATTCAACCAATGTCATTTACAAATACTTTATAAACAGGAGATTGTGGAGGTGGAGATAAATAATATTTGTAAATACAAAAAGAAAAGGAGTGTTTAATAAAAGATTAAATTCTAACTAGAGATACTCATGATAACGGTTTCATGCCTGATAAGAATAAATGTTACTGTACAATATGTAATCTTACAAATAAATAAAGTACATTTTACTCAAAATGTTGGAAATTTGTAGTTGTTTAATTTTTCTTTTAAATATCAAAAAGGCAATGAAATGCTATATGGATGTCAAACATTATCAGTTAACTAATGTTTGAAGCATTAGTAAAAATGTGAAAAGTTTTAAAAATTGGAGTTGATAAACAACTCCAATTTTTAAAACTTTTCACATTTTTACTAATGCTTCAAACATTAGAAAGGATAAATGGATTTTTGGAGATTTGATTTATGTAATAGAAAACATTTTCAAAATATCACAATGGAATTTTATATAAAAATTTACAACAAGGTGGTGAAATCTGTTAGATAAAAATATTTACTCATTTTTAATAATACAAATGAAATAAATGCTAAACTCATAATTATACTTTAAAACTCATTTTTAAAATTTGAAAAATGAATAAAATAATGCAAAATGCTTTAAAATAATTTAAAACCCCCAAAAATAATCAGTAAAATATAGCACTATACAAATTCTTATATATAAACTTTAAAAATTCAATTTTGTTATATTTTCAGGAGATAAATATATATTATATATATATATATATATATATATATATATATATATATATATATATATATATATATATATAAATAATTTTTTCCTTTGTTAAACTTTCAAATGAGTAATTATAAGTGGATCCTTTGTTTATTTCACCAACTCACTAAATTGTAATCATTGTGATATTTTGGTTGCAACTCTTTAAATTCAGCAGCCCTTTGATACAAAATAAATATACAGCACATGTGAATTACCATGAAGAATCTCCAGATTTTTCTTTTTGTAGATAAATTTACATATACTAGTAAATTTGTGTTATTTGGTTTTCCGTTATATTCAGACTGTCAATGCCTGTGATATCTATTGAATATGACCTTTATCCAGGTTTTAAAAATGGACATCATGTCTTATACCAGAGATGTGTTTTTATGCAAAGACACAGATCAAAATCAAAATACAAACACATTGACATTAAAATCTAAAAAGGAAAAAAATAATTGTTAAGTCAGTGAAAAATAGGTTTAAAACTGCACTTTTGAGATATGTAAAAAGGAGGGAGCATTGAAACTTGTTTGAAAAATAAGTGAGCATTCACAACCATCAGTGATAAGAGGGTTACAAAATAGGAGGGAAAAAAAAAAAAAAGAAAAGTTACCTTAACATCAAGCTAGGGAAAAAAAAATAATAAATGCATTGTAACTAAAACTGTTGACTAAAAGCAATAAACAAATATTTTACTTTTCCTGTGACAAAATTCATTAAAATTATTTTTACTCATCAATAAAATTAGTTAAATAACAGGACCAGTATACAAAAGTCAAGAGGTATTACTAAGTAATTAAATGTTTTACATTTATTAAATTCTTTTTAAAGTATTAGAAACTTACAGATAGTTATGTTGAATATACACATGTCTCCAGAAGCATTAGAGCCTATAGTTTGTCTACAAATGAAATTCACAAACCATTATGAGCAGATAGGAAAGAGATAAATATCACATCTACGAAGAAGCACTGAATATGTTTAGGTTTCCAAGATTCTAGTCTTGTTACTAATATTACCAGAGAGAGAATAAATCAACAGAAACAAATTGTTCACTTTTCATTAATGTTAAAATGAATACTTTAATTAAGTTATTTTTTAAATAAATGTTATAAAATAGCATTTCAGATTTCTACTCTTTAAACAATATGAAATAATTGCAATTCACTAAAAGACAAAATTTAGAAAAATAAGAAACATGCACACAAAGACTACAGCTGTAATATTAAATCTGGTTATTTACATTATTTATATTTGGACTAATGTCCTCATCAGTTGTGGCAAAGAATATAAAGGTGAAACAAACTGCCCATTAAAAGTAAGGCTAAAGGAACATCAAAAAGCTGTAGTGAGTGAGACAATGAAATTGGGTATAGCTGATCGTGTATGAAAGGAAAAAGATAGTCATCAACCCATGTGGAATGAAGTGAAAATACTGGACAGGGAAGAACACTGGTGATTTAGACATTTGAAAGAATCAGCACATATGCTAGGCTATGTGGATCTCCTTAGTAGGCCTAGCATAGAAATAAATACAATATGTGAGCCACTAATAAAGGAAGAAAAACAAATGACAGTAAGTCTTCAGCAGTAGCATCAGGTTAGGTTTAAGGCTCCAAGTTTACCACAGAGAATTGTCCTATGGGACAATAGCCTAGTGGATTAAAGCATTGGTTTGTGAAATTTACAGAGTGGTGGCAGGAAAGAATTTAGCCAAGTTTAATAATATAGTAAACAAATTTCAATAAACTGCTGCATTTTTTTTTTTTAACAGATCAAAATTAACTGATATACAGATTTGAAATAACAAAAACTGATTACTTTAAAGAGCTAAGTTATATAATGTGCTGTTTTGGACATAAAAAATATTTGCATGTTTTTTGCATCCATAAATATATAAATTTTATCATTTACATGCCTGGTATAATATATTGTTTGTTTCCACACACAAAATCAAAGAATTAAAAATTAGTAAATACAATGCCTATATATCTGTACAGTATACATTCCCAATCTTGGTTCTCCAAATCAATCATTACATTTTTTCCTATGGGAATTTCTAACTCCTGTGAAGTGTACTATATAATGCCACAAGTCTGGTACAAAGGACCAACATCAAGTTATTGGCTAAACCAAGGAAGAAAAAAAAACAAGACAAAAAATGAACACAAACTCTAGCCATGATGGAAACTTTATAGGAACATTGTAACATCCTTGCACTTCCCAAATCTAGCAGTATATAAGTTCTGGACTTTCCAAAAGCTGAAAAAGTGTAATTTTTAAAGCAAAGAGAGAGAGAGGGGGGAGGCAATTTCTAAAACCGAGAGCGAGAGAATGACAATGTAGACAAAAATGGCTGGCTAAATTCGTATATGTATAGATCAGGTCTGCACAATTAAAAAAAATGTGAAGTGCCACATTGATCACAGAAAATTAGCTACAGGTCACAAGAGTAAATTACTGAATATGAGTGGTATAGAAACTATATATATATATATATATATATACACACACATACACACACAGATATGGAAAGAAAATGTTCTTTTTCTATGGAGTATTAAGAAAATTAATTAGATGTAAAGTCAGTGAAATACATGTTGAATAAAGTCATTTTTTTTGTATGCGATCAGTTGCTAAATTTATTATGAACATAAAAAATAGACTATTTAAAATCACTTGCAAGCCACAAGCCATATTTTGTGCAGGCCTGATATAGATTATTTTAATATTATTCAAGTAAAATCTTTTGCACAATGGCATCATTAAAATAGTTTGATTTTGTTAATCAAACTTTACAATATTCATTTTTGCTAAAAATTACTGAGATGGTAATTTGCTGAAGATTTAAACAAAATGAAACAATTGAAAACATGCAAACAAAATTTAAATGCATTATAACAAGGTTCTGATAACTAGATACAACTTTAGTTTATTTGATAATAACCAACCACATTATATGCTGTTTTAAAGGAAGCAAAAAGGTTACTAGCAAACTTTTCTATAAAAAAAATATAAATTTACTTAGAGTAAACAGTTCTTTTGGTATTAGTGAAGTCAAGTTTCTAACAAATGCATATTTTTTGAAAGTTGATAGCAAAAATTTTGTTTAAAATTATTACAAAAAGCCAAACAATGTTAAATTTTTATTTTACTCCATTGAGTGACTATGTTGTTTACATTTCTATAAAATGCTCATTTAAATTTTACCAATGCTTTTATACATTTATTAACCCTTTGTGACTGAAGTCAAAAGGATTTATCTTTTTTAAAATATGTACAATTTGAAAACTTAAGAGAACAAACTGTAACTTGTTATATCTTTTTCTAAGTATGTTTAAATTATGTATTGAATTGGTTTGTATACAAAGATTTATTGCAACAAAATTTATATATTTTTCCATATGCCAGTTTAATATACATATTTAAAGTACCATAAATATTTAAAAAATGTTTATGAAAAATTTTTCTTTAGCAAACAATTTTAGAAATAAATTTAAAAAATGAAAATACATTTTAAAAATCATACAACAGGTTGATGTAAACATTTTACTTGATTTTGGTGAAAATCATGGCTGACTATACATGTTCTTCTATACTCTCCACCACTCATCACCTTTAAGCTATGACTTGTTATGCTCCATGTTACTCCTTATTTGATCAATAGTTCCAATAAGTTTAAGATAATGAGGAAAAAAAATTAAATTATTCTTTAATGACGAAATATACAATTTAGCTGGATCACAGAAAATTAGGGAAATACTTTGATAACTGAATTATGATGCTATGAATTCTTATGTAAATGAGAATTTTCCAGAAAATACTGGAAAATTTTGTATCAACTCCAAATATATCATGTTTTATTGTAAAATCAGTTATGATATGTTGGCATCTTTAAATAACATGTACCTGAAAGGGATTGTAAAATTATGCAGCTGAAAGGTAGCATTGAGAATGTTTTAGTTAAAATGACAATTTCAAAATAAAAATATATAGAAACATTCAGTAAGCAAACATTGAATCATTTTACAAAATTTAAGAGAAAAACATTTCATTTTAAGACAAAGCTATTTAACAAGAAAAAGCAATGACAAATTTCATCAGATGAGGCAAATGCAAGATGCACTTTGTTTAGAATTAAACTTTTAGCATTTCAATGAATTTTACAAACCTGATTTAGCAAGAAATACAAATAAACAAATGCCAGTATAAAAATACAAGTTTATTTGCAAGTAACTGTGACTTTCACACATGATAGTATATTAAGCCTATGATAAGTGTACATAGTTTATATGACAATTAAAATTTTATACATGTACCAATTATGCCATATTTCCCACCAGATAATATCCACCTATAATTTGGCAATGAGCATTTAGGATAAAGAAACTAAAATCTATAGTTCCATAGCTGTTCTCTCAATGGCGTTTTGGTCCAAGAGTTTAGGCTATTGGATAGTCTCTTGTTGAACTATTTAAGCAAAACATACAACTGACCTTATAAATATTGTTATACCTGTACTTTTTGCTAACCTACTTTGACTAGATTTCTTGGCATTTTTAAGTTATTCCACAAAATAGACATGAATCTTACTCATAGAATCTCAATGACCTGAATATTTTTATTCTTACTTCAATATGCATTTTTTTATGTGATTAGAAAGTTAGTGATGCTACTGAGACTACTAAATGCTTTTGTGTATTGATAGTATCCTCCAAAAGTGATGACAATAACATCCAACAATAAAATAACTTTCACTGAATTGCAGTATATTCTGCTTACTTTTTGGCATACAAATCAGTATAAATTTGATTCATTTTAAGTTAATTTATTTACAAAATGTGTCACAAAAACTTTTCCACTTTGTCATACATCTTTACCCCAAATTGTTCTTGATATATAAAAATTTATATATCATTATCCCAAAATGAAAATATGTAAAATTATCCCACATTTAAGATAAATAAATATTTTAATAATCACAATATCATTTCAATTTGTAATCATAAATAATTTATAATCTTATTTAATTTGGGGGTTAATTAGGGAAATGGAGTGTCAATTAAGTGTGTTTAGGTATTAGATTAGTACTGGTAACCTCTATCCTAAGGTATATCTAAACTAAACTATCTGGGTATAAGAAGCAGAACAATTTTTGGAGGATTTTAAAAGATTTTTGGAAAGTGCATCTTATATGGCGGGAAATACCATTCATAAATTACATATACATTAGTTTGCATTTCAGTAAGATTTGTGTGCATGTCAATATTAGTTTTTAAATGATTTAATTTTTTTTTTTTAAATTGAAAATTATTTTTAAATTTTCATGATTCTAAAGAATTAAAAACGTTTGGTAAAGTGTAGTTTATATACCTATTTTTTGTAAATAATTTTAAAATGAACATTTTAAAAATCTAATTTCTAGAATTCTTAACTCTGCATTTTTTAAAATAAAAGTTATAATTACAAAATTTAACTTTAAATAGAACATTTGATAACTACGACTTTGAATTGTGCATATTTTGCAAACTTAAGTGTTAGAAAACTGATTTTTAAGCATAGAGTTAAATGCTGAACTGACCTAAGTGATTAGTTAAAATGTAATAGATTTGAACTGAACTATCATTAGATGAATTAATGTTACATTAAAAATATTTTAGAAAAGATTCATATATTAGTTCATAATTTCATCTTAAGATGAATGTTTGATATTATTTGTCAATCAAAATAAACCTAGAAAACACTTTCTGCTCTTTAGATATTCACCTGAAAAAGTAAGTGAATATATATAAGCAGAATGTAACAAATAAACAACTGTGACACTTAAAATTAAAATATTTTATATTAAAAAAGTTAAATAGAAAATTTTCGAAGATCATTTGGGAACAGTGTAGGGTTTAGTTGATTTTACAAGATTGAATTTTCAAAATATTTATTATGCTTTGATACTGAAGTTTTCTTTGAGATAAATATGTGAATCATGGATTTTTATACAGCTCTTGATATTGGGACTGAAACACTGGGCTTTAGTTATTTGTCTGCTATTGTTCCAAAAATTCATATCAAGAACTGTTTAGAGAATGGAATAGAGTGGAGAGTGCAGTTTATTATTTTGTGTAAGTAACAATTTTTTTATTCATAGTTCTTTTTTCAAAAGAACAATTTATAAAGTTTTGCTGAAAGATTACAGCAGTTCTTTTTTTTTGATTATGAGTAATGACTGTCCACTGATCATAAACAGCCATTATGAAAGAAAAACTGATTTTCTTTTTATAAGAGAAAAGTAAAGATGAAGATTTTCCTTTCTGGAAAATATTAAAATGGTTGAATATAGAATATGAAGAAGAGTTTGATCAGAAGGAGCAAAGATTATGTGACTAAAGATATAAATGCTTTTAATCATACCAAGAATGAAGTGGATGAGGTAAAATTAATAAATAACAGAAGAGAAACCTTTAGAGAATCTTTCTTGATAATGGAGAGAAAATTGTTCTAAACATAAGTATTTACTTGACACCAAGTTCATACTATTTTTAAAGATAAACATAACACCAATCCTTTTGCATGAACTCAACATGCTTACCATAAAATTCACCTCAAAAAAAAAAAAAAAAAAAAAGTGTTGAGGACAGAGGCAAACAAGTTATCAGTGCGTTTACCTGGACATGCCTATAAAAAAATAGATAGATAAAAGACTTTGAAGCCACAGTTAGGTCATCTTCCAGAAGAAGTTGAATTTTTGTATTCAAAACTTAACAAGAGCTGCCAATGGAATCTAGTGATGTAGGTGTGTGTGTGTGTGTGTGTGTGTGTGTGTGTGTGTGTGTGTGAGAATAAACTAACAACAAGAGCAGGTATAAAGCTGCAGAGCATTTGTAGTTGGCTTCCCCATGCACAATCACTCAGATCAATGGAGGCAAGTGCAAGTGATACACTTGGTCCATGATTAACTTATACAACACATACAACCACAGAGACAACAAAAAGGCAGTGGCCAGAAAGCTTATGAACAGTGACAAATACTTAAAGAAAAGAGCTTACATGGCTAGGGATAGCTGCCTTTTAAGTCAGAAAAAACAAAACAAATTACATTGAAGTTACACTGAAGCAAATTGTTAAACCAAAAATATAACATTTTACTCAAATTCACTTTCAGTAGTTTATAATTTGTAGACATTACAAATGACATACATAAAGTTTTAGTCTATCTTGTATAAGCACATCTGTTATATGACATTAGAGGCAGCCTGAATAAAAAAGACAAATTTCAACATTATCAAGATTGAACAAGAGATAAATATAAGTTTTATATTATCACAAATATAAAGCACAAACAAAATATTGTTATACTTTCAATACAAAAAGGAAGAAGGAGGCTACATCTGAAAGAAACAATGACAATATATTAAGACAACATGAAGATTGAATTTAAATTCATTTTGAAGCATTAAGAATATTCAAATTTAGTTTTCTTAAAGACTTAAGAAAAAACAATAGAGTGAAAATCCTTAAAAACTAATGAAGCTATAGCAAAAACAACGTTAATAATATAGTTTTTAAACCATTTGACTATTTAACATTAGCTCAAAGCTGATATGTATGATAATCATATTTGAAATAGTTTTGTGTTATGAAAATGTAGTTATTGAAATATATGCAACTAAAATGGAATATTCATTTGTAAAATGATTTTTATAGTTGATTGAAGGTACACTGAACATGTTTTGAAGATGATATACAAGCATTATTTCAATTTAGATCAAACATTTATATTCAGAAACTCAACACTTGGAAAGTGAAAAAATTTGTCCTGTAGTTTAAAGCAACTAAAAGACGTGGGACTTACATATTTGCAAGCAGTGATGCTGTATGCATGTCCACAAATGAGACCATTGGGTAATTTTGCTTCAAGTTCATTTGGATCAGCCTAAAAAAAAAAAAAAAAAAAAAAAAAAAAAAAAGAATCTTAATTCAAAGAAAAATTTCAGACATCTGAATAATGTATGCCTGCACATATATATATATATGTATGTATGTTTTTTATTAACTGAAGAAATCATTAGGAAACGGATTCCTTTTTATGTCTGGATGCCTGTGAAATAAAGCGTCTTTTTGATATGAAGGTAAATGTGGCATGTGTAACCACTGGCAATTGATCTGGTTAGAAATTCCTGGTAAATTGTAGAGCCATTAAAGGTATCATGAGAAAATATGATTAATAAATCAAGTGGAAAGGGGAGAGAAGAAAAAGAAAAAGAAATAGTGAAATTGAGATTTATAGCAGTCGAATTAAAGGTTTAAATTTGCCAAGATGACACTGGCTTCTGAATTATACATTGATATCAAAATCAGAATGGTATGTTATTTTATGAACATAATAAAATGAAAAACTGGGAGAGAAGAAAAAGAAAATCTAAGCTATAGATGATGTGAAAATCTAAAAAATAAAAATGAGAAGTGGAATCTATATCCGATCTAAAACTTAATAGCATTAACATCTTAAAGGTGAAAGTAAAAGACAGTTTTTAAGAGATGATAAACAACCATGATATTTGTTTTATCCAATACTACCAAATTTCAATTGGTCATCAGGTTAGTGGTATCTTGAGAGCCAGTTTGTTCTAATATAAAACAACAAACACAGAACTGGTATTCACAATAAATTCTTTAAAACATGACATGTCAAAATAAGTTTAATTGTCAACATCTACATGGATCTGAACATTAAATATTTTATGATTTCTCTGATTAAAACTTATTACAAAACATAAGGTTAGTCATAATTTATAATCTTAATCAGTATAGAGAATATTTCTGAAACTTAAATGGAGAAAAAACAGCTAAATAAATAAAAAAGTTTTACAATGTAATTAATCCATTAGCAAATCATAATGTCTCTTCATCTTTAATAACTTTGAGAAAAATTGTTTCCTTTTTATGTTCTTCCTTACCTGATACTTTTATTTAAACTTTCAATTATGTTTCTTAAGATATTGAGTACACTATATACAGGTAGATATAGAAATGGACAAATATCTTCTTACTTCAATACTGATCATATTCACAATAAGTAGAAAAAGCAAAATTCAAATTTCCAAAAGTAAACTTACATCAAGTGAACAACCCATAAGTGATGATCTCTGGAAGGCTTTTAGCATGATGTTGAAAAGCTTTTCTGGAGGACTAGTGAGGTCAATGGATTCAGTAACGCCACCTGTAAAATCTTCCATTGCCTCTGAGCTGCTACCACCTTTCAGGGACTCATAAGAGCCACAGAGCCTTGGAGGGGAAAAAAAATAAAAACATTTTCACCTATTAAAAAATGTACATTACACATATCCATAGGTATGAACAAACCTAGTAAAAATTAATATTCTTGGTAAGAAGAAAAAAATTTGATTTCAATGCATTAAGTAAATTATTAAAAATGACTGTCATTGAAATTGAAAGTGAGAAAGAAAATGTACTCGCAGATCAGAGACAGTTCTAATCATTGTTGCGAAAAGTTTTTCTATTTAGTAGAAAAATTCTGACTTCAGCTCAGGAAAAGCACCCTTCCACCTACTGACCCAGAATTACACATGTCTCTCATATTGAGATAGATATAAGATAGTAGTTTAAAAAAATTAATTTGTCATTTTTAAATGTGGCAATATAGGACCAAGAAACTAACTTGCCAGTGACTAAAAGGCCATGATGTCTTGCCTGCTCAGTTGGAGTTGCCATTTACAATTTAAAGTGCATGCATAGGTCTAGCTCTTTAAAAAACTATTGCTAATTTTTCATGCATGATCTAAAATGTAAGCTACACAGAACTACAGGAGTTTGACTTGTTCAGGCCTGGGATCACTGCAACTATCTACTACTTGCTATTTCAGCAGATTGAATTTCCATTTTGTCAGGGACAAAATATTTCATTAGCGAATAATTCCAGAGTTTGGTGGTACAGCTACAGAAAAACCAGTTATACATTGGATTTCATGGGTCAAGATGATAATGTAACCTTTGCAAGTGAACAGACACTGAGCTAATACTGCTGTTGTGCTTGTGAGATAGTGCACTCATCGTATACCAGCAAATTTGAATACAACTAATTTGTAGCATGATAACTTCACCTGGAAGGGATGGTGAATGAGTATCTAGCAGATTTGCAATGACTTGATCTGCTTGCTGGAGATCAGTGGATGGCCTGTGCATCCATGTTGGGACTGTCACAGCATGTCAGGCAGTTTACTAGGCATCATCAAGAATGAATGCCATGACATTGGAACAACTAGTAATCCAGGTACGGGTCATTATGACCTAGTAACCTAAAGATATTGCTGTTACTACCCAGTAAACCATATGATAGTGTGAGATGGTCTGCTATAGATGTAGGGATGTTCTGAAGAAACTATTGACTGACTGCACCAGTTGCACTCAAAGGATGCAATGTTTCTGATCTAATAAGGCAGGACAGGTTGCCTTAGAAGTAGTCAGCATCAACTTGGTCCCCAAATAAATAAAGAATGAGACCCTGCCAACAACTGACTCCTTTTGCACATATCATTGACTTAAGAACAGCTTAACTAGCAAAGCAAAAGTGTGACCAAGGCAGTAGGAGAAATATTGATGAAGAGACTTCAAACATTCTTGCAGCTAATTGAAGAATATTAGTTTGATGTGGACATCAGTTGGGAAAGGGTATTACCACTACAGCGTTGGACACTTAACACTCATTGGTTGTGGACCCTCCTAATTCATGATATGGTGGCCCATTTTATAGCAGTGTGATACATCACTTGGAAGCTGTTTTTTGTGAGTGGGGTCTGCCAAATGAAATTTTAACAGACAACAATGCTGCCTTCACTTGTGGAAGCTTCAGATACTTCCTGATAGCTTGGGGTGTGTGGCTGTGGCTCTGGTGTGTCTATGCCCCAGCCAGAAATGGAATTATATAGAGATGCTACAGGACTATAAAGACCATTGTGTTCAGGAAGGAGTGCACTATACAGGAAGCAGTGTGCTGGCACAATGTGACATTCAAGGATGAGGGTTTCTTCCTCAGCCCCAGCAGATATGCAAATACCATGTCAGAATTGGGGTGATTGATGCTGTTCTCTCTTTTCCCAAGCCGCAGGATGAATTAGGGACTTATAAAGGTGGGGGATCCTGTCTTGGTCAAGATTCCAAATGCTAGATGCACTACAAGATTGAAAGTGGGCTGTGTGGCTGGAGTCAGTGGAAGTTGGAGTTCCACATCACATAAAAGATGTGCGTCCCTTACCAGAGTCATACTCATCAGGAAATGAGAGCAGCTTTGAGGAAAGTGCAAGGCTGATCCAGGTAGGAACAACTTCGCCAGAATCTGAAGAAGATTCATCTGCCAACAAATCACTTGTAGATAAACCAGCTTTACCAAGGAGTCTCCCAGTCACCAGCTGTCAGAGGAGCTGATATGAGAGCACCTCACAAATGCCTAGATGACTAAGCCAGAGCTGTCCCCTAAGGAGTATGTGTTAGAAATGACCTGTGCCTGGCTGTACTATTTGTGATCATGAGATATGGGGTGGGGGGGTGTAGTGAAATAGGACCAAGAAACTAACTTGTCCATGTAGAAAAATATACAAATAATTTCACATCTCAATAAAATCAATGTTAAAATTATTTGTAATCAATTTTATAGGAACCTCAATAAGCAATACTCATTAGCATATAGGTATAGATAAGCATGAAAAAGCATATTGACATAAAGATATTTTGTTTAGCTGAAAAAGACAAGTTTGCTTTAAACAATAACTTGCCTATTACAATAAAAAAAAAAAAAAAAATACATTTTTTCCCCATTAAATACAGACTTGGTAAATGAACAGAATTTATGTTCATTTACTATCACAACTTTGAAATTAATACAAAATTATACATAACTATGAATATATATCAAATATAAACAGTGATTTATTTTCATCACATTTTTGAAAATGATTCTACTTTTCACCATGAAAGGTATTTTGTAAGAAATGTTAGGAAAATTTGTACCCTGGGTGGATTAATTCTTTTCTATAGCTGACCAAATATTGATAATGTTCTATAAAAGAAATTTCTACTTACTTGGCATAAGCCTTTTCAAGTAGTGCACTCCAGAACTCATTTTTTTCTGTTGAATGCATGTAAATCAACTGATCATAATAGGTAGGAATTCTGTCATCTACAACCACCTCGATCCACTCGCCTTGGTGCCAAAAACGAAATCGGAAACATCCTGTGTAGCTTTCCTCAAAGTTTTGGTCCTGAGGAACAACTCTAAACAGAAGCTTCTGATCAATGGTCAGGGATGCAACAGCTGCTAGAAGCCAACAATCACCTGGAAAGGCAAAAAGACAATAAATGGGAAATCATTTCTTAGATAGAAGAAATATCCATGTAAAAGAACTAAGACTATATTAAATGCCAGATTAGAATTGGCTTCAACACAAGAAAACTTCAGTATTTGTTGATAAGGGTCAGTCTAAGCACTGAAAAGTTTATACAACAAATGAAATTCTTAGTGCTCAGGGATTTCCTCTTATGATTTTATCTAAAAGGGAAAGATGACCACATTTTCTGATATTTACACTAATATAAATAATACTTTGTATATGTTAAATCTATAAAAATAATTCTATACAAAAAAAAAAAGAAAGAAAAAAAAGACAAACAAAACAAGAAAAAAGAAAAAGCTGCACTTTCTTGTATAACTGATTGGTTAGAGTATTTTTTTTAAAAATCATTTCACTTCAAGCAAGGTGATAATGCCACTAAAATGCAATGGGTTACTGAAAGTGAAAGAAAATAAGATGTTACTAAGGGAAAAAACCTTAAAAGAACAAGATTCAGGAGAACAGAAGATGGTGATTGTTGTTGCATTTAAAGTTTTGAAGATTGTAGATGGCAGGGAAGCAAGAAACCAGAAGCAAGTTCCACAGGTGAGAAGTGCAAGAAAAGAAATTATTAGAATAGAACTTACAGTTACATCTGGATATTTTAATTATAAAATGAAGAGACCTAGTTGCCAATCTTAGAATACATTTAAATTCATGTGCTCACGGTATCAAAGAGGAGAGCTCCTTAGAATAATTGCCATGAAAAGATTTATAGAAAAGACAGAGGGAATTTACTCCATGGCAGAGGAAAAATGGCTGAAATTGAGATGCTAGGTCAGGACTGATAACATTACAGATCCTTCTTTGGATTTTGTCAAGAATTTCAAGATATAGGTCAATGAATGGAGGTAGCCTGTTTTACTTTATCGAGCATATAAAAGAAGAAAACTTTTCTTTATAAGTCAAGTTTTCAGCAACTCCCTTGGGTTAGAGTCATTGCTGAAACAGGGCTTCTGGATATTGTGAAGAGAATTCATTCTGAATTGTAGGATTCTAATTTTGGATTTATCCATAATAAAAATGTTTATATACACTAAATAAGAAAAAAAAATTATAAAATTACAAACCTTTATGAAAGCCAAAATGAGTCATGCCATTCATCTAACCTTAATGTTCAAAAGAGCCTCTACTATGAAATTATCTATCAGTATATGTAGCAAAACATCAAATACCTTTACAGAAATTGATATATGGAGTGTTTGCTAACATCCCAATTCATGCAAGTAGTACTTTCATTAGACACTAATCAGCTCAGTAAATTTAGACAAATTTAGTCGTGAGCATTTATCAACATGGCCAATACCTGTAGATATTGATAGTATTTCAAACAGTAAAATCCATATCTCCTTTAAACCATCTATTAGTTAAATAGCAAAGCAGATCAAGTTCTCTAGTATTGGTTGACAATTAGTTTAGGAGGAGGAACACAGCTCTAAATACAAAAACTGTCAAACAGTTATGGCAATGCACACTTTACAGATAGTAAAGACAAAGGAAGTTGTAGAGAGCCATGATTTCCTGCAGGCTATATAAAAAGTTCTAAAATCAAGATGGAAATAGATCATATATATATATATATATATATATATATATATATATCATTAGTACACAGTAGATTGTGTGTTTGAAAACTTTGCATTTGGTTAATTCAGAGATTTTTTTTAATATGGTAATCTTAACCTAATCTAGCACATGGCTACATAAGTAAAATCTGAATTTATTACCAGAAATTTGTGAATTATTTCAAAAATCCTTAAAAGGGTTGTAAGAAATGAAATGTTGGCACCAGCAAGAGTTAAACAATAAACTTAGTCGAGTTATTACAAGAGTTTAACTTTTCTAACATTTACAGTTCAACTCTTATGAAAGTATAATCCAGTCATTTCCAGAATCATAACTTGTAAAATTTAAGCTGATGTAGAATCAGTTCTCATATCATTGGCAAGAAGTATGAAAATGATATGCATTTTCAAATTGTAGATGTTATAAAAAGAAAAAAAACCTGATTTACAAAGAAAACATTTGCAACTAATGTGACTAATCAAATTACCATTAGGCTAACATAGTTGCCTAATTAAATAAGCATGCAGAAGGCACTAGTAATCTCTTAATTGCACACTTGTATCATGAACTGTGTATCAACTATATACTTATTTTCTATTGCTTGGCTATTTTGTCAACTGTCTGTTGAATGCATTATTTTTTTTGCTTCTCATGAGTTGATAACAGTTCAACACATTCTCAACAGTTTCATGATTTGTTTTGATAGTACCAATCATAGAATGCAAAGATATTACTGAGAATTTGGCACTGGATAGGTAGATTGTTGACAAAAGGGAAAGAAATAAATTTATAAAACTGAACACTTACCCAATTCACCTTGTTTCACATCAAATCGAGAGGCACCTTCAATAAGGAATTTGGGATCATCACAAATCTCCTGCAATAAAGAAAATAAGCTTTTAAAAATGTTATTAGCAATAAAGTTATATTCTAGTCATTATAGTCTTCTACGCCTTTTATCATATATGAGAGGGTGCTTAAAATTTCTAAAAATCAATCCTATTTTAGAAAAGTCATACATCACCAAACAAAGCAGTTGTAATATAGCAGTGATTAATGTAAAGCTTTCACATAATTGTTAGTGAATTTGATCTAAACTTGTGTCAATTTGTTTACTTCAAGGTCATTTCAAATTAAGTCACTGAATAGCCTCATGCTTACCATGAAAATCTGCCCACTGTTTGCATTTTATGAAAGAGATTGGAAACCTGAAAATGTCAGGTTCATTGCTTCAGGGGTTCAAAAATTACAGTCCCTTGAAAATCTTTTGTAACAGCTGGAAGCATCTTGGACACATGGCAGAAATTGAGACAAGAATCAATAGACAGCTATTTGATTATATTTCAATTAATCTGAAAATGCAAAAACATTCACTTTGTAAACAGTTCTAATTTTCGTAATAGACCACAAATGGGTGGAGAGTGGCTTAATTTTTTGCTAGTAACATTGCTTGTACTCAATTGTATCATCTGTGCTAATATCACTCATTTTGTGACTTACTGCTTTAAGGTATTTGATATTATAGATTATGTAAACTGCATTTAACTTTGATTGTCATTAAAGTTTTCACTGTCTGATAATTTGGAAGAGGTTCAAATTTTGCTTGAATATTTTGCTACATGGAACTTACAAAATGGCACAGATCAATTCATGGTTAATTATCAAATTAGTGATAATCATATCACAGATTGAAAATATTTGTAAATTTATAATATTCTGCAACATGACAATCAACATTTCTAAAAAATAAAGACTCCAAATAAATTGTGGTCTTTGTTGACAGGAATACACTGCTTAGAGGAAAGGATGAAAATTTTGCTTTCCCCTGAATAAAATAGATGCCCGAAATGCTAAAATTACCAGTGATAAACTGTAGGGATACCAAATTTCACCTTGATTATACATTTTTCAGACTGAAGTTATATGATTTCAAAATTAACAAAATTGTTATACTCAGAATACTTACCTTTCAGAATTGGTTCCTGTCTTTCAAAAGACAAACACTATCTGCCAAAATGCCAACTATGCTATTTTAGGGGGAGGGTTGTCAAAACATTTCTCATATTGATTTTTTGCAATGCAGTGCCCCCACACCTCTTTTTGCTCACATGCTTTATTGAGATTCTTTAATTCATATTTTTTTATGCATTTTCTGCAAGAGAAAAACTGTATATATTTGTCAGAGATCATTGGCAGTTATTGTAAGTCTAATTGCAAATTAATATTTGGCTCCTTTTTGAAACAAATAATTCCTTATCTGTTGAGAATTGAATAAAATAGATGTCAAAAGTACTTGATTTATGTGGAAAACTGTAAAGGTACCAAATTTCGCCTTGCTTGCATTCCTATAACTGCAGTTACGATGCACAAAAATTGGCACCTGTATTCCAATTTTCAATGAGTTGGAACTTCAAAACCACTGAAGATGAAATTTTCAGGTTTGCTTTCATGAAATGGAAACAATGCGAAAATTTTCACAGAATTCTGACAGGGTACCTATGGGAAGTTCTGATATTCTTTGTGATTTCATGTGGAATAACCCTTCAATAAATTATATATCTCAACCTGGAGCACTCCCATGATTTTTCTGAAAATGTCTACTAGTAGAAAAAAAAAAAAAAAATATATAAATATATATATATATATATATATATATATACACACACTCTTAAGGTGTGCTATATTTATGGGATAAAGTGCTCAATATCAGAGATAGAGCGTGTGTAAATATAAAAGTGAACATTGAAGTCAACACTTAGAGGTGGCCAAAATAGACTACCTACAATGCATCACTGACCCGTATATATAAATAGCCGAGAAAAAAACAACACTTGTGGCCTGACAATTGCGTCTAGCATGAAACAACCTCTCACTTCTAAGTGTTGACTTCAATATTCACTTTATATATATATATATATATATATATATATATATATATATATATATATATATATATAATCTCACACGCACACACTTCTGTTGTACTGATACTAGTCATGGTTAAAAGAGATTTCTATGCAGGCCTGACAAGCATATAAACCTATTTTGCTTATATTTATTAAACGGATTCATCAAAGAACTTAACACATAATTCTATAATCTGAGAAACATTTTGAATGTGTAAATTATTAATGAATTAGTGATTTAGATTTATACTGAACTTTTACATATTTAAAATGATTGGTTCTTCAGATGATAGACAAATGAGGCAATAAGCTTGTAATTTATTTTCTTTAAATACACTAAAGAGAAAGCTAACATCCCTAACATACAGTCAGATATCTTTTGTTTATTTTTTTATCTCATAAATCAGCATTTCTGGCTACCTGAATTCACTATAAAAAGTAAGCAAATTGACAGTGACTCTAGCTAATATCCCTTAAAATAAAAGCTGAAATGCTATGGAATATCAATCAATATAGATACAATAGTAAATGCTGGAGAATTTTCTCAGAAAGAAGACTAAAGGCAACAGAAATGTAACTCTACTGAAAGATGTTGAGAATATCATAGATGGAACATTGTTAATGAAAAAGTTTTAATGAAAATAGACAAAAATAGGATACTTGTACTTACAATCAGAAAGAAAATCTTTAAATTTCTGACACATCATGAGGAAAGAATACTTTGTAAATTTGGTTCTCAAGAGTAGAGTTTTAGAAGAGTTTACAGGTGAAAAATTCAGCTTTATCAGTGGAAGATTTTAACACCTTAAATTATATAATAATAAACTCTTACAGAACCACCAGTAATCACAAGAACCAAAGTTGTTTGATTTGATACAGGGTTTCATTCTCTCAACAAACAGAGATTTAGTTCCTTTGAGAACATGTTTACATTTATTATGTGCAGCCACAGATAGGTGTCTATTATGATGGGAACTGTCACACTATAACTGGAAATAGTGGTTCCAGTGGAACATGCTGGTGTGAACCATGGAGAAAATTTAGGTTTCACTTGGTACTTCTGAGAAGGAATGAAAGCATTTATACCGGTTTTGACCCAAGAAGATAACTCTGTGATTCATTTCTCAATATGGATGTCAAAAATTGAAATTCAAGGGGCATCTTGAAGAAAGTCACTGAATGAATCCCAATCAGGCATGCTGATAACAGATAAAGGGACACCTACCCATGCACAGCATGGAACAACAGATACCAGTCAGGATGCAGTAGTTAACTAACTGCCAACCTGATACCCTTGTACAAGGAAAAAAAAAATTAAAAGAGACAAGTTTACAACTTTTCTTGCTACATATACTTATTCTATTTTATATTTAATCAGTTATATTTACAAAAGAAACATGACAGAGTTAAAGTGTGAATTATCATCTAACATAAATAATACAGAGTAACTTTGATAAATGAGAAGTGATTATTATATATTTTTTAAATTGTTATTTTTAACAATGTTTTGTGATATATTCTTCCTCAAACGTATATTGCATTTGGTCTTAAGAATTTACTTAGTACTTTTCTTCTACTTTTTTACCAAATAGTATGAGCAATCAATTTTCTAAGTCAATTTTAATATTTCAAAACTACCAATTGAAAAAGAAAAAAAAATTAAATAATTCCTAATATATATATTGTTTTTTGATTTTTTTAATATTGTAGATTAATAGAAATTGCATATATATCAGGAAAAAAACAAAAAAAAACAAAACTACTGCAGAAATTTCTGTTATTTCATATTTGACTCATCAAACTGCAGTGAAAGAGTCCTGCTATCTGCATTTAATGAGTTTATGGTGATATCACATTCAGTCTCTACAAAAAAAAAAAAAAAAAAAATTTGGAAATACAAAAGCAAGAAAAAAATAGTACAGCTATCATGAGAACACAAACTGAATGACTTTTCTTCATCTGGGGCATTTAATTGAAATTTACACAAACAGCATGTTCCACCAAAGGGTCCAATTTTTCTATTTTCCCCACTGAAATTATATATGTATACTGATCAAATATGAAATGCTGTACAAAATAGTCTGAAAATTAAAATATATATATATATATATATATATATATATATATATATATATATATATATATATATATATATTTTATATTTTCAGACAAGTTTCAAAAGGAATTTTGAATTACTTCTGCTATTATTTCATTAACACAATTCTGATTATTATTAGTAGTATTCTGAGTAAATTGGAACACATCAGAAAATGAGATTATAGGCAGCTTTGCCAGCTAAACTGCTAAAAGTTGTAATTTTATATACAATATTTTATCACTAACACTTACCCTGCTTCCTGACCACTGACAATCCCTTATTGATTTTCAGTACACCACATACAATTTTTGAAACTTTTCAAATTTACATGAAAGCTGTTCCATACAAAAATATTGAAGTTGTTTTATGTTTTCTATTCTGTACATATGCTGCTGGGAAAACAGCTGTGCCATCAACAAAGCCTTTGATAAACACATTTTATAGAATTTTTCTTTGTTCTAAGCAACAAAATATACACAACTTAAAAACCAAGTCATGACTATTCTATAATATTGCAGTCAAATAGGCTTTATAGCTTGTATGAGCATTACTAAAATTTAAAAGGAATTTTTAGTACCAAACAAAAATTGAAGAAACATTTGTCACTAACTACATCTTCATCTTGCATTTATGAGATTTACTTCATGTTTGACTCTCCTCTGTTGAATAGCAGCATCTCCTGTGTAAAATTGAAATTAATATTTAAAATTTTACTTTGTCATTTACAATGTCTTTATAAAAAGTAGCTTGATTTTTGTTTTGTGATCAATTGTTTGTATAGCAAATCTTATGTACATAATAAAAATGCCTTATTTTCAGTTTATTGACTATTTTTAAATTTCACAAAATAGTTATATTTTTCATTCTTATGTAGATTTATATGCAATCATTATTTGCATTATTAAATGTTTTTGTTAGTTTATATCTCTGAGGATTATGTCCTTTTGTCTATTCTTCACTGTAAATTCAATGTTTAAATTCAGCTTCCATTAAGGGTATTTTCATTTGATAAGACTGTATAATATATAAAAATTTGACCCCATAAACCTCTTATTGACAACATTTCTATCAAAAACCATTACCTATTCAATATTTTGATCCTGACACAATAACTTCAAATAATTACCCCAGGTCAGGCATAGTTTTAGAGTCAAAATATTATCACTAACTCATGGCACTCCAACACTATCTAATCATGCCACTAAAATTTGTGTGGAATGCCAGATGAAAATACAGCATCACTATGTATTTCTTTGTGTATTTGTAATTTCCACATCAATGTTCATAGGGCAAGAAATTAAATGTTAATTCAGTGATATGAGATTTGAATTAACTAATCAAGTCAGAATGTCAAGAATATTAATATTAAATATACATTCTTGTAAATATTTATTCTTTAAATTTCATTATTTAGAATATTTCCAGTTTACCTACAGTTTTACCATTGTCATCATTAGCCTGATTATTTTCTTACATCATGTCTAAAAATCATGATTTGTATATGAACAAACTTAAAAAGGAAATTGGTTCTCTTTGAAACTATAGAGATTACTGAATGTAACTCATTCATAGTATGTACCAGTATTTCACAGAGATTTCAGTCAATTTCAAATATACTTTTGACCATAATAAAAAACAAAAAATTAAGTGTACAAATGAAGACTCAATTTGAAAACATTTAAATCAAAATACAAAGGAACTTTGTTATGCATGTATGCAGTGTGACTGTGATAAAATTTACAGCTGTTGCTGAGAGGTATGTGGGAGGGAGGTAGTTTGCTTTTTCTTTTTTCTTTACTTGCCCACACCAAATGTTAAGTGGTAATCAAAAAAATAGCACCTCCAAGAATCTGAAGTGTTAACAACTCTTTGACCAAGAGAGAGAAAAAAAAGAAATGTTTTTGCAGGGAGAGAATTTGGAAGTCACCTGCAAAAGTTAGAAATAATGAAGTGCTGCTGCTGCTATTACAAATCACATGACCTGATGCAATGAAGTAGTTATAAAAATCTTGTATTACCCTGCTAATGTAATTTATTTGCCTCATTCACATTTAACATTGTCTTTTAGTAATACAAGGTCACAATATCAGCACCAAATAACATGAAGCTTTCTAAGTTCATAAAATTCAGTTTTAATGTAGATATGAAATAAACAACAATGCTGATCAGAGTTGTCATTAGGCATATTTATAGACAATTTAGTATTTTAATGATAAAATACTTTCATTGCTAAATAAGAGGATAGGAAAAAAAGAAAATACCAAATATTTGTGTCTGCTTCATTATTTTAACCAATAGAAAAATATAGGTCAACATCATTACTAGTCAAAATGAATGTTAATGAGCTAAACAAATATTACAAATACTGAAAGCAAATTAAGGAATCGGAAAATAATGTCTACAGGTCTGGATATTGTACAGAATCATAATCTGCATACACACATGTATATATAATAAAAATCATATGAATTTTAAAGTTTAGTACTAAAGTTTGAAAATAGAGATATTTATCAACCACACATAAAAAAAATTGAATTACTTTCAATTTTAAACATCTAAAATATTTTCTTTTATGTTTTAATCCAAATTTTCTACGATAAAATTTTCAAAATATACTTTCATTAAGAAATATAAAACTAATTAAAACTGTAAATAAGTAAAATTTATTTAAGCTTCAAAGTAGTTCAAAACTACTGATCACATTTGAATGCATCCACAAAATACAGTAAATGTAACCCAAATTATTTTACTTGCATTATATAACAATGGTATATTATTCTACACTAATTCAAATTATATTTCCAGCAAGTTCTTGTAAGGTTTGAAATATACTTATGAAATGGGCTTTCCATTATTCTATGTGTATAAAAATCTGTTATCCTAATTTTCCTCTAGGTTGTTAAATATTTTATACTTAGAATGTTTATTCCAAATACTTGTGCCTTATTTTATTAAGCAAAGGTAAATAAAAATTGATTTTTATAAAGCACTCAGTCAGTAGGATAAAAAAAAAAAAAAAAACAACAAAGAAACACCATTTATGCTTCAGGAAGTAACAGTGTTGATATCACTAACATGCAACAAAAAGGTGGCTGGTTTAAACTAAATTACTTACAAGAACAGGGAAACAGTACAGACAGAATAAGAGGCTTGTCCATTGATACATTCTCTTGATACATAGTATCACACACACACACACACACACACACTCATATATATGTGTGTGTGTGTGTGTGTGTGTGTGTGTGTGTGTGTGTGTGTGTGTGTGTGTGTGTGTTTTGTTGTTACTTTGTCATTTTATTACCAGGTCTCACATTCCAAGTCTGCCATTATTTGGGGGAGTGGGATAAATATACCAGGAGACACATGTTTTCCACCAAAACACTTGACCAACATTTCTCCAATACCATCAACTAATATAAACTAAGTTTTGTCAAAATCTTGTTATAGTATTCTGGTTCTAAGACTTTAATTCAAGTTTGTGATGTTTCAATTGAACTTAGAACTTCTAGATGAAGGAGTTTCCGGTTCAGAAGGTTACTGAACCAGCAACCAAGAGAACTGAACAATGCTCCTTTGTAATATTGCTGCATTTAGTAAGAATGGAATGAAATTATACCCAGCATAGTGTTACAATATTGTTTCAGTCTACCTAAAGTATGTGCCATTGACTAATCGTCTGCAAATATGTGATACATGCAGTTTTCATTCCTTTAGCAGTCACCAGCAAGTCTTCCTTAAGATGATAATTTCTCTGTTCACCAAGAGGGTATATTTTTCTACACTGCCTAATTGAGTTTGAACTTAATATGTTATCACAATTTAAGTTGCAAAAAGTAGCAAGTGAAACCTCAGGATTTGAATTTTAAATAAGGGAGATTTTAAGTTTAAAATGGAAATTTTCTTCATATGCATTTTTGTCTTGAGATTTGTTTAAAAGTAAAAACATGAAAATAAAAATCAAGCAATTGTAAATTCTTTAAACATTATAATTAAACAATGCTACCCTATTTAAAGTTAGACTGAGAAACATTCAGCCATTTTTAAATGCTCACTCATACATGCTTATTCTTACATAGTGAATAAGAGTAGCAACACGTCTTACTTCAACGCAACAATTCTCATACACGATTCAAAAGATTTGTTCAAATATTACCATAAGTTTTAAGCATTCAAAATGTTATTTCAGTTAAAGTTTCCAGATATATAAAATAAGTTGGATGTTAAACTAATATCAATTTGTAAATAGTAACGTGGTGCCCCAGAACTTCCCTAGAATGAGAAGTAGTAATGAACATGAAATCAGGTTAAGCAAAAGATGATAAAAAGCTTAACATATACAAGTGCAAATGAGTTCAAAGGAAGATAATTAAATTTATCTGAAGAAATGTCGAAAAAATACCAAAGAAAAATATAGATTCAATTAAACTGAAAATATTATTTTTATATTATTATCACTGAGTACTTTTGGTGTAACAAGAAAAGCATACAGTATTACAAAAGTTTCAATACTTTTCTGAGTCGGAAAAATTGGTTTGTCATTTTGTTAATAATGACATAAGAAACAGCAATTAAGGATTGAGTTTTTTTAATGCAACCAGCAAGACATATTGCATTATCAAGTGTACAAAAACGAAGATGTAAACCAATAAAGTAAAAATATATCCTAATTCAGATAATTTTAAAAAAAAGAGAAAAAGAAAGAAAAGCTGTACCCATAATTAAAAAAAAACACTGATTTTTAGATTAAATTATGAATGTAAGTACAGTTTACTTGTTGTCAAGATTGATGTCAGAAATAAAATACTTGTGCACGCTTCTTTGCAATTTTAATTACTCATGTGAAAATACTTTTGATAGTGAGTTCTTAAACACCAGCTAGAGGAGAGGGAGGGTCTGAAAGATTTACTTAGCCTACACTTCTAAATATCCATTTTTTTATATATATTCAATGAAAATGGACTCATTTTAAGCTATACAGGTAAATGTTCATATGAAGTCTACAGGAATTGCTAATAAAATTTCAATTAGTTATAAACATATTTTTTCCAATCCTATAGTTTTGCCAATTTCAGGGAAAACATTCATAACTATAACAGTACATCTTCATTTGTGTTCTTTGGTGCAAAAATAAATGTCACACCTGATAGAGGAACATTGTTTCAGAATGCATAGACAAACTTTCATTATACTGTCAATCTTCATCCTGAAACTGAACAAAGCTAATAGGGCACTTATTAATAAATTAAAATTGAATAAAATTTAAATATGAATCGACCAGATTTTTAAACGAATCAATAAGAAAATAAAAATCAATTACAATTTAAATATTGAATAGAGTAAAACAGTTAGAAAACAATTCTTTATAAGAATTTGGTTTTCATCAGAATTGGAACTGATATGGTTTAATTAAAATTTAATTAAAATAAGAGTCAAGGTAAATTGCTCAACAAGTGTTACAGATGTTAGATAGAAGATATTAGGTATATTTCAAACACAGATTTGTCTATTTAATATATTGCATGGCTAGGGTTCCTGAGTACCCTTTAAGGTCCAACTTTATATGAATAAAAAGGCCCTTTTTCCAAGCTATGTTCGGATAGGTAAGCAAACTAAGTAGATACTGTACTTAATACTATATGTAGAAAAGGTCGGCAGACATAGGGTTGTAAAGGTTTTATTCACAAAACAACCCCAGATCAAGTTAATTTGTCTGTAAAAAGTGTAAAATTGACAAATGGTCTATTTCTGTTGGTCACTTCAGGAGTTTATATGTCTGCAATAGTAAATCAATCTCTAAGTAGCGAACCTCTAAAATTAGTTTCTAAGACTGCTATGGTTACATATTCAATATACTTCATAGTTAGGGTTTCCTAGTATTCAATTTATATGAAGAAACCTTTAAGAAGGGTGTTTTGTTAATGTTTGCATGAAAAAATGCACACAATGTAGATCATGTACGAAGATTATGCTGAATTAAGGGCTTAAAGAATTACGCCAATATTTAAATAAAATAAATTAATAGGGCTTCATAAGAAAATAATAAAACCCCTAAAATGTTGGCATTTACTTCTTTTAATTAATAAATTCACATTAATTAATAGACCTTGCTTTTAGTAGTAAAAACTTTATTTTAATTTTTTATTTTACATTTATCACTCCAAATAAATTAATTTAATTTTTAAATTAAACTCAAATAAATTTAAATATAAAATCAACACTGTATTTTAAATGAATCAATTATAAATTAAATAATAAATAAATAAAAATACTAGAAGGCATGACCAACATTTCAGACTGTTGCCCAATATTGTTATATATAAATAAAAAATAGCGCACATTGAGTGTTGATGGTATACTTGATGTAAGATAAAATCTTTGTAGGTTGATTTTTTTTTCCTTTTTTCATTGTGAGTAATGTGCTTTGACTGACTGGCTGGCTATGGAACATGTTGATGTCCAAGCAAAGTCTGAATAGTCCTTTTAAACACAGTTTTTTCCCACCATTCTCAAAATAAAATATATCTGCTTATTCTTGTATCCTAATATAAATAAAGCAATTTCTAAAGAAAGGAATGGATTTTTTTATTTATTAATCCATAGGGGGAACTGTCATGATCTGCCGGGCTCTGACCTTTTGGCTATGGAGCTTGTTGATTATTAAGAACTTTGGCCATCGACACGCAGTAGCCGAGAGATCAAAGCACATCAGATCTAATGATGGCGCTTTGTCTAGAGGAATGCTGGGTTTGAATCCTGCTAGAGAGCACATATTTTACTAATAAGATTTCTCAAATATTCAAGCCTGTAGGCAAAAATAAATACTGTTTAAATTTATTAAGTGGAGTGCCTACTCAAATATGAGTATCAATTAAAAATAACGTTTAAGTAATAAAAATCTGTTGGATTAGTAAATAAAAAATCCATTCCTTTCTTTAGAAATTGTTTTGTTTACATTAGGATATGAAACTGAGCAGATATGTTTATTTTGAGAATCAGAAAAAAAAACATCTGTGCTTAAAGGCTGATATATATAAATCAGGTTTTATTAAGCTTTAGCAGTTAGAATAAATAAATTGAAAAAAAATCACTTATGTCTTGCTATTTGGTTGTTAATCATTCCAGCCACTACACCCTTCAGTCTTCTTCAGATGTTTGTTTTCATATGCATGATCTTTATTAAAATTTCAACCGAGCTCTTTATTCAATCCATGGAAGTATTCTGTTCTCATTCCACTTTCCATGCTTAGAGGAGATAACTCATATCAGTTAATGCTTACCAGTCCTATTCACCTTTGTATTGCTTGTCTAGTTCTTTCACTGAACCAGAGCATGTGGCTTTTCAGCACTACCAAACACACAGATTAAACTCACCAATGCCAGAGAACCATATGGCTCTTGTTGATTGAATAAAGTGTTTAGTTCAAAATTTTAAGAACATGATCAAGCACAATGACACCCAAAGAAAGCTACAGGGTAGAATAGCTGAAATATTTTGAGTATTACAGTTGAAGACACTTGCATTCCTCATCTCAAAAATTAAGGCAAATGAACTGAATCACAGTATCTATAAACAAAAAACAAAATGTTGTTAGTAACTAGAATTCAGAAATGCTATTATATATTTATTGTGTCAATTAGTTGCTAAGAAGATTTTGTTTTTTGTTTATAGATACTTTGTTTCAATAAATTCATTTTGTTTTTTGCCTTGAAAAAGTCCACAGTGGACAAAATGTGTTGATTAAAACTACTATTTTCTTATTGTCTTTTTCATACATAAGCACACACGTATACATACATACATACATACAATAAATCCTAATGAGCCAGGCAAACCTAAAAAAAAAAAAAAAAAAAAAAAAAAAGTTTCAACGGATCTTCAGAGTATACTAGCTCAGGTGTCTACAAGTTGAGTCATCTGAGATTTTTTTCAAGTGAGAAATACTGTTATATATATATATATATATATATATATATATATATATATATATATATATATATATATATATATGTGTGTGTGTGTGAAATGCTAATAGATTGTTTCTGCTCAAATTTTCAGAAGATTCAAGGGCAAATCAGAACTGGTATAGTAAACATAATCAACACTTTAAATACTGAGAGCAGAAATTGTTACTATTGGGAGAACTGCACTGTATCTCCCTCTCTCTCTCTCTCTCATACACACACACACTACATTTCAGGGATTAAATATTGATGAATGCTGTATAAATTAATCATAGTAGAAATGGATAAATGCATATACATATAGAACCATTATGATTACCTGAAATTCTTTTAAGTTTTTCAAAATTTTGAAATAAATTGATCATCCTGATATTGACAAGATTTCATTTTGTCTTTGGCAATGACTTTGGACTGGCAAAGTTTAAGTCAAATAATCTTAAACCACTAAGTAAATTTGGTCAAATATCCAATATTTTTAGTATCCTGAGCAGAGCCATGTTTGTAAGTAATTGTTAATTACAAGACTTACTGTTCTTCCACTATTTATTTATTTTATATACAATTATTATACAAACTTTCATATTTGCACATTGTTTTCATTTATAATACAGTAATTTGTCAAGGACAAATGACTAGTGAATAATGTAACAGAGAGTTTGGGGAAGCACACAAACACACGTAAATTTTTTTTTTTTATTGAAATTGGAGTAGATTTGAACAGCAAAATTAGATCAGAACAATTTTGTTTACTGATGGGAATCTGATCTAGCCCATTTTGAATTGGGTCATTACAAAGACAATAAAAATGATCAAAATAAATGTTATTGGTTAAAATTTGAAATAGAGCTTATTAAGTTTATGAGGAACTTTGAAATTCACATGATTTTGGGTTGAAGGCAGCACTTGTAATAATCACGTGCGGGCCAAGGGTCGATTTATGATCAGCCAGATTTATCTATATAAACGTGTAGTTATGCTGAAAAAGAGTCAGGTGGAAGAGGCAGCGATTGGTCGGCACGTCGTCGTCGCATCATTCCGTCATGTGCATGGGCACTTGCAGGCAACTTCTATGGGTTGTGGCGCTACAGAAATCTTTTCACAAAAGAGTGGTTGGCTTGTCTGCCATCAAGTGCAATCGAGCTGGGTAGAGAGAGGTCAGAGATTGAAAGTGACATCAGAGATTGGAACCAAACGCCCACTAACACATTTTGTTAATATAAGTACGAAGAAGCGAATTACTCCTCCAACAATCTAAGACTGCTACTGCTACTATTATTACTACCACTGGAAATGGAAACGTCGAACAAGCTACAATAATCGAAAGGTTGTTTTTGGGCTCATCTGTCGTCGAGTGCAGTCAAGCTGGGTGGAGAGATATTGGAGATTGAAAGTGATGTCAGGGATTGGAACAAAACCCCCACTAACATGTGCTGTTAATATAAGTACCGATGATTCTGCTACCACAAAGATTACTACTACTGTTAATACTGCTGAGGAGGAACGCAACTATAAACTTTAAGCCGCACACAGAAATCTTTATCTCTCCATCGCAAGAGTCGTATATTGTTCTGAGATGATTTCACAACAAGCAAATCACAACTCATTCTCTCTCTGTCTAGAATCCAGTGTAGGAGTTTTTTTTCTTTTTATGTCAAATAATTTTTTTTTCTGTAACTTGTTTCTTTTCTATACTTTTCTGCTACATAAAAGACATTAACAATTCAATCATTGAATAGTTGTTTGTCTGGCTTTCCACAGATATATATTTTTTTTGGTGCATCCTAAATTTCTTAGCACAGACTCTCCAGCCATGTCTACATCTTCAGTCGACTGTGAATGGATGAACATCACTTCTGCTTTCTGGATCAAACCAAACAATGTGGGCAGGAAGCAGGATTAAATCAGTGGACCAGTCGAATGATCTATGGATGATCTGGGGACCTACAGTCACTCCCTTAAGTCTGGTTAGGACCGAGTAGACACCTCAACCCAGAGAGTAAGACATCGGAGGTTGAGGGGCTGGGGAAAAAGTGTTAGAATAACAGCTACTTAATCTGAATTGTGTATTAATGAAAACAATGATCTTCAATTACCCTGGGAGAGAATAATTGTCAGATGTTAATGAAACTTTCAGAAACTATTCACAGATGATCGAAATTATTATATGTTTTTTTTTTTATTAAAGTCATGGCAGAAATATTTTTTTTTATATTTATTAACACCCCATAACTAATTTTATGAAAAACTCTAGAAATTCGAGACCATCGGTTTTAGTGATTACAATAGTTAAAAGCACAAGGCTTTGAAGAATGCAAATCATGTTTTTTTTTTTTTTTTGGCCAACGTACCTGAAAATCAGCTGTGAATTGTAACATACAAAACTCAATAAAACAAATATATTATTTAGTTTCAAATGCTTTTATTTGTTTTAATTTGTTTTTTATGAATATGGACAATATTTTCTGAAAGCAAAAAAATTTTTCAATGAAAATTGAATTTTTAATACAATTATTTATTTTCTTTAATTTTAAAAAGATTTTTAAAAAATTTTTAAATTGAATTTTTAAAAATATTTTAAATTAGTTAAAAGCAACATCAACCTTTCAAAACGTTCGTGTGAGAGTGTCTAGCGCTTTGAAAATTGTATAATTTGGACCAATCAGATTAGCCATGGTAATTAAGAAATGTAATTTTTGTGTTTATAGTCGGACAGTAATTATCAAGTACAGAAGACCAACCAGAATACAATTTAGTTGCATTATTTGAGTTCAGCATTGTTCTCCGCTGTTAAGGCCTTTACTTTTGCGAAACACGTATGGAGAAGTTAATTTGAGTTTTCAATTTCAACTGAAAAGGGTACCTACAAGTAACAGTATCATCTTATGAAATTTAACTACTGCTAAACTTTAATTTATATGATCTTATTTTTATATTAATCTCAGTTATGACATTTTTCCATAAATGAAATATCAAAATTAATAATAAAATGAATGGAAATACAAATAACACAGTAAAATGTAATAAATGTACATAAAATTATAGTATTTTATGTATACTTCTGACAAAATTTCCTAAGAAAGGTACCTAAATTAATTAGATACCTTTTTCTTATGAAATTTAATCTCACTATTAACAGTCTTATTTTTTAATTTCTTTATATTTTCCATAAAGCATCGTAAACGTAAAAATGTAAAAAAAAAAAAAAAAAAAAAAAAATTAGAGCGCTGAAAGTTTTCCTTAAAAGTAACGAGGTAAATAATTTGTTCACTTAAATAATTTCACTTTCTTCCATCCGTAGAAAGAATTATCCTCCCGTAAGTTATCTAAACGTCATGAATGTGCCTTTCGTCAATCGTCAAGCAACGCAAAGGTTATGACCTGCTTTGTTTTATTTTCAAATTACATTTTTTTCATATGAAGCTAAGTTAAGCTTGGTTCAAAAATATTTTAAATAAACAGTATAATTTCTGTTTTTATTAAAATCAGTTTTGAAAAAATGATAATTGATTTTTAAAAGAATATCAAAGTCAGATTTTAATCTTTTTTATCAAATCGATAAAAATGATTGAAAATGATTGATTATCTGTCCTTTTTTTTGACCAAAAAAAAAATTTTTTAACAAAAATTTCAAACGTGCTAGGAACGATTAAAAAATGTAAAAAAAATACCCCAAAAATACTTTGATCTTTCCTCTTTAATAATAATATGAACATTAGACCATAAAATTTTGTTTTCGTCAAGTTCGGCTTTTTTTTCATCATGCTATGCTCTTTTGTTTACATTTTCATGGGTGAGTTGTCCCCCTTTCATTCTCACGATGTGTCTTAATCGTGTTTTCAAATTGATTTTGTTAAAAAACAATTTTGTTTTTCCCATTTTCGGCGCCGTTAGAACCATCACAAGGTAATTTTATGTAGTCCTGTGAAGTTTTGTTGAAATCGGCTAAAAAATGTAGGAAATTCGATCCAATATATAAACGTTACAAACACACACACACAATCTGCGTTTTATAATAAGTAAGATATATATGTGTGTGTGTTTATCTTTACATGAATGTCCTTATTACCTACTTTCAACCATAATGCACACTACATAATTTTTAAGTGAAAAATATGAAAATCACAATAAATGGAAAATCATCTAAGTAGCTGTCACATATGTAAAAAAAAAGTAGTATTTTGTACAAGCCCTATTTTAGTTACTATTTATTGTAAAATTATGTTTGATGCAAAATTATTTTTGATAAATTTTTAAAAGGTTTTTAAAAATTGTCAATAACTTCCTAATTTTTTTTATTTATAAAAATTCAGGCTATAAAATTTAATGTTTTTAAAATATTATACATTGAAATTTTTTAAAAAGACAAAGGAACAAGAAAACTATTTCATTTGAACTTTCAGGAACCACTTATTTTGTGGTAAATGCATGAATTAATATTAAAAAAGTCAATATTACTCCTCCACTTCACAAAAATCACTTAGGATCCTAAAATATGCTAAAAAGATACTGTAATTTTATTATAGATAAGGATTTAAAAGTAAAATGACTCAACATTTTTTTTTGAAACATGTAGAAAGTGTAAAACCCATATAAACAAAACCATTTGACAGTTCCTGGCTACAATGCAAGAGAAAAATCATTATTTAGAATTAACAATACATGAGGATATGTTATTTAAATGGATTTTTCAACTACCAAATAGGAATTGAATTCATAACATTACCACATAAGGACTTATTTTAATAAACTAATTTTTACATAAATTATTTATTTTTGGAAGGGTGACATAATGCCTTAGCTTTCCTCCTCATTAGCCAATTTAACAGTAGTTTGTGGGAAAATAATTATTTTCTAAAGAAATAAATACAAAACAATGGTCATTTCTGCAGAAAATTAATTTATACCAAACAAAAATCAAGATCAGAAATTTTATTAGAACTTACAATTAAGTATCTGATTTATTGAAATGGTAAGAAACTTATAAAGGAATAATTAACCTATTCACTTTTTAACACAGTTAATATATACAATGTTACTTTAAAATAAGCCAAACAATAAAATTCATTAATTGCAACAATTTCCAACCATATCAACACACAAACAAACAGTATTAAGTGAAACTTGAGGTAATAAGCAGAATCTTTTTGTCTCAATCCTCTTTTACCTGGTTTACTAGAGATTGGTTTCATTTGAAAAATATTGGAAAATGTATTGCTTAGAAATGTCCAAAGCAAAGAGACATTTTAAAGATATCAGTAATAATAGGTTACACAGATTCTTGTTGATCTGAATAGCACTTGATGAAGGCAGGAGGGATCAACAGCCAAAACATTGTAATAACAAAGATGAGGAAAATAGCCTGCATGTAAACAATGATAACTTATCCCAGAAATTCAGATAATAGACACTTAGAAAATATTACTTAAATAATTATCATAAGTCTGGTTAAGTATATAAAAATACTATTCCAAGTTATAGCAAAATAATAGGATTCAATTATAACATGATATAAGTAAATGTGATAGAGGTAAACATGAGGGAGTTGAATATTATTATCAGTTATAATAGTGATGATCAAGAATATGCTGTACCAGTTGTTCCATTTTTGGCTTGTCTTAGGGGAGAACTCAAAAATAGATAAAAAACAAGCAAGTATTAACAAAACTAGTTTCATATTCTGTGTGATTAGTGCTTAGTTGTTGAAGTGTTGTGACAGGATTATAAGTGATTGGTCATTTGGGTAAAAAGAATGGTGGATTGAATTCTATTCTTGCAGCTCAATTTAGCTCCTATTTCCATTGTCTAAAAACTACCATACAGTCTTTCTATTTCTGGCTTTGTTGATCCTTACCTATCAATATTGTAGATGCATGTTTTAACGTGAATGTTTCCTTAAGAACACATTAGCAGCATCAGGTTAAATTATCAAAGTATATAAAATATTTAGCGACTGATTGATTTCGTCTACCTAAGATCAAATCACAACGTGGGTAGGTTAGACTAGAAATCAAAGCAGTTACTTCGGTAACCAGACGTTGGAGGCGAGCTGGGAACGACAAAGCTGATACCGAATCTAACCAGATTCCCATCCGAATCAGCCGAGGGTTAGAACGTCACATTTGGTACCGCGACCAATACCAAGTCACAGTGGTCGTCACAGGATAACACAGGGGCAGAGAGGCCGGGGGTGACATCACATTATTACTTTCTATTGTTTTATATAAAATCAAGAGAATTCTTACCTTTTACAAATTGGAAAATAATGTACTCTAGTGAAAAAATCAAATACTGATCAAGTCAAGAGTGTTTTCCTTTTAATGCTTCTGCTCACTACTACTGGAAAGTAAGAATGACTTTTACCTAAAACTGACATTGCCATGACATTTTTGACCCACAATGCCTATTGAGTTTCCAGCCATTAATTAACCCACTAGACAGTATTTTTAATACACAAGCACACACAAACACTGGTCAGAAATTAAGAATGTTAAAGAATTCATTAATTAGCCAAAATAATTGAAGTATTCCTAATTCTCTGATTACTAACTGCGTCATTGTTCAAATGTTTACAGCATAATAGCCAATCAAAAAAAAGTTTATACTGTATATCAGATCAGACTTTGGAATGAAAATGTGTATTATACAAAAAGCCACTTCTCTCTTACTTACTCCTTTTGTGAAAGCCAGTTTCAATTTTTTGACATTCTCCCTTCTGTTAATACTGGATTATTTTGAGTTCTGAAATTTCACACACAACACGCAATGAGAACAACTGCACACACCTCTTTTATATATATATATTACACACACACACACACACAAACACACAATGATTTTGGGAAATTCACTTTTTGCCAATGATTTAACCAAAGAGTTTTTACAGTAATTTCATTTTCATTGTTTTTCTTAATGTTTCTCTGGATGACTGAATGATTTCCTTGAGTGCACATGTATATTTATAGCTTCATAATTCAGATTAAAGAGGAATTTTTAACTTAATAGACTTGTTTTATATTATTGTTCATGGCACAGCAGCCACACAAGGTATAAAGTTACTGAAAGAGGTTGTTGTAAGAGCAGACAAGGAGAGAATAAGTGGTGCAGGTGATGAGGATATGTAGGATAGATAATGGTTGACTCTAGACTTGAAAACATTAATGATCAAGAAAGCATACTTAGATTATATCTGCTGCAGAAATCAGTATTCACTGGTTTTATTTTCTTAGGTTATTTTCTTCTTTTAACTCACATAATTTTTCAAGTTCAACAGCAGATTCAAATTCTTAAAGCAAGTCTATATTTGGCTTTCATAATTAAGCATTTTGAATATTTTTCTTTTACAAAAGATAAAAGCTATTTTTCTGTAAACATTGTACCAAAACTGATGCAATCATTTTGAAATACAATATCATACATATATGCATTCTGAACTTACAGTAGGTCATTCCTTGCATGCTTACTTCAGTCACTTGAGGATTTTTAAAAAGATAACTGGAGATTATACTGAGAAAGTGAAATTATTCAGAACAAGAGTGATTGATATAATTATAGTAGATTTTCTAATGAAAACATTGAAATTTTCTTTCCAAATACATCTTTTCCTTAAGTGCCATGTCTGTTCCAGGCAGAGAACCATGGCTCATCACACCTTTCTTTAATATTTGTAAATAATCATTTCTTGGCAACAATAGTGATTTTGTTAATAACAACTGTAAAGTTAAAGCCTCAAAGTAGCCTGCCAATGTGAAACACAGTCTTCATAATTCACACTACCAACTAGTGCAACACAAATCATTATGAATTAACAACAACAACTATAAATCCCTTTTTGCAAACAAACTAGTTACTCTATGGAAATCTGAAGCTTCATGGACTCAGTTTGCATTTATATTTACTTTACTCATTTGCATGAGTAGCAGAAAGTCACTTCAGTCATCTTTCTACCTATTTACAGCACCTGCTGCAATACACGCTTGCTAATCTTAGCTTTTTTTCTTCACTACATCAAATAGGTAACATTAAAAACAAAAAATTTGAGAACTATTTTAATAAGAGCATATGATGAAAAGAACAACCTGTCTTATAAGTACTTTTAGTCAAATATAAAAGCAAACACAGCCAGAAAATTGCAGAGATAAATTTACTTTTCAGCTTTCTAAAAATGCAAAGACATACAAAAGAATTAATGTGATCAAAGACAGAATAATTAAGTTTGAAAGTTAATATTTAATGTACATATATAAACAATGAAATAAGTAAAAAGCATGTTCTTAAAAATAATGATACCCCCCCCAAAAAAAACCCCACTAGACATAGATAATTAACATATGTTTTATAAAACTTTTTATCAGGGAAACTCCATTTGTTACAGGACAGTATTTGTAAAATTCATGAGGCAACAAACAATAACAAAGTCATAATCATTTGACTGAGATCTACAAAAAAAAGCTACCAAGAAAATATTTTGAACCATGAGAAAGTAGGTTATAGATCTTACAATTTAATTGATATTTATTTTGAATTTTTGTAGTTATGGGTTTGATCAGAAGATCAACTAAAAACTGTCTTGTTAGCCCAAATTACTTAGGACTTAAATACTTTCACTGCTATTTTTACATAACATTTTTGAAATTGTTGTTTGGAAATCAGATGCTTATGATGATTTTTCATGGGCACTACTATTTCAGTTTAGATCTGTTACTTTGTAGTAGAGACTAAGCAAAAGGACACCCCAATATATAATACATTAAAAATACACTACAAAACTGGTTGTAATACACTGGTTTGGAAATGACACTAAATGTGAGTTAGTTTATATGTCCACAACAGTGGAAATGTTAAGTACTTGTTAAGTAAAACTTGTTATAATTTGATTTGGAAAGAGCAAAAGTTTCAGGCTCTTTGGTTAGGACTTTTCAATCACAACACTTTTCTTTATATAATATTTTATCTTATTTTGCAAAAGCAAAAATATTTAAAATAATAAATTCTATTTGGGATGTAGAGGAGTAGTGAAAAAGCTGTTCTGCTTATTGTTAGAAATTTCAATTTTTAATTGGTATGTTTCCCACTATTGGGTCTTGGTAAAACTTAGAAACCAAATTCTATTTTTGCACTTGTTCAGAGAGTATTTTTTCTTCACATAAAAGCTCAAAAGATTTGGTAACTAAAATATTTTAAAGTTCAAAGCTTTAGGAGTTAATCATCAAAAAATAAAAAAAAAACAAAAAAACCTGAACATTTTTACTCTCTATATTGTCTATGGTTGCTAAGAGAATACTGTAAAAAAGAATGTTGAAGGTCTTGACAATGGCTTTAACTATTTTGATTAATTTTCCCATTTCAATGAAATGGGCCTTATATATACCAAGGCCTTACAGTAAAGAAATGAGATTATCTGTCTCCTTAGAATAAAGTACAAGTAAATAAAAAAAATTTTTAAATAGTAACATTTCTAAAAGCAAAAACAGAGATAAAGAGATTCAATTAAACAGAAATTTCTAGATTTATATTAATTTTAATCTTGAAAAATAGTTACTTGCTTTATTATCCCCATAATCAAATTATTCAAAGGAATTTTTAGTCTAAGTTAATATTGATAAAAATTAGTAGGAAAAAAAATTGTGAGATTTTAACCATACTTGTTTTAGAAAAGTATTGAAATGTAAAAAGAAAAAAAGAAAAAGCAATGCATAAACAATTGTATCTTGACTGAAGTAATATAGGCAGTATATGCATTTTCTATTTGTCACAAAAAATTATGATTTCAAATTATTTGTACATAAATCAACATCTAATTCCACATATGAAAAAAAATTTTTTAATTAGATGTAAACAGATTTCAAGTCATTCTTAAAAAGGTCATAGAAATTAATTTTTATTCATATAGATTGAGTAGGAACAATAGAAAAAAAAAAGACACCAAAATGTTTTACATTTGACTAATATTTCACATTTTAAGTAAACCATTACTTCATTTGGTTTTTATGTAAAGAGTTGACATCCAAAAGAATATTTTTGTAATAGGAACAAAATTAACTAGTGCTACATTTATTTATGACATAATGAACATTTTGTGCTAATTTCAACTGTATACGCCTCATGTACTTGCATCAAGCAGATTTAATCTAGAATATTCTTACCTCAGAAATATTAATCAAATGTGTAAGAGTTGAATAAAATTAAGTAAGATAGTATTTTGTTATTAACAAAATTCCAACTTTATAATACTTTGCATATTGTATGATAAAGGTTTTTCAATGATATGTGGTCCAAAGAGCTTTAATTAGTTAGAAATCAGACATATTAAACATTCCATTTGAGTTTTATAAGAGAGATTTTTTTCAAAACTGGCTATCACTCACACACACACACACACACATATATATATATATAAGAGAGAGAGAGAGAGATAGAGATTTATAAGCCCTGGCAATAGTTTGATATTTTATGAGTTTTGATTAATTTCCTTTTCTGTTTAACACAATGTTCCAGATTCATAATTGCCAGTATCTGTTGTGATTTGAAATGTGGGAGTCATGTTTTATCAAATATCACATTGTGCTTAGATTTGGTTAAATTTGCAGTATATACAAAAAATGCTTCAGAGTTTTGCTAAAAATGTGAACACTTAAAGTGTTCCCATTTTTAGTTAGATACAGAAACATCCCTGTCTATAAGATTAAATGATTTGTCAAGTCATAGAAAGTAAAAACCTTTGTATTATTTGATATGGCCATTACAACTTATTGAGAAGAAATTTGGATGCATAAACAGACTCATAATAAATAAGACTTTTGTTTATTACCAGAAAGATATATAGATAACTGTAAAAAATAAATAAAAAATTGGTTAAACTTAGCTATTTATAGACATGGATTAAATGTATACATCTAAATTTACTGAATATATAAATAAATCCAGTAAAGAAGTCAGTGAGCAATATCAGATGTTAAATTAGAAACAATTATTTCACACAGATCCCTATGATCTTGTACAGGCTGCATGAATAAGATACATGTTAGAAATAGGGAAAGTTCAACCGGACTTAAAGATGTGCACATTTTTAATAAAATTTGAGGGGTATTAAGTTTATGAAGCACTGTAAAATTTAATACACAACTTAAAACATTCAAAATGATAAAAAAAAACTGTCTGCAAATACAGCTTGGCAATTAGAAATACTTTTTTCTATTTATTATAACAACTTCATGATTTTCTGTTTATTAGATCTGCGTTGGTAATTCATTGTATACAGGCAATTTATTCATGACAGATTGGTCAAAAATCCCTGTGTAGTAAATTTGGAACAAAATTATGAATGTAACTTTTTATGCCAAAATGACAAAAATAGTTAATGTATTCTTTTTTTTTTTTTTTTTACTCCATTACCAGGGTCTAAATAGAATGAAAGGATAGTCATTAAAATATTAGTTCAGTGTCTTTCAGAGAAACTGATACCTTGTGTTTCTGTCTACAATGTTGATTGGTTGTTACTTAGACAATTTAGAAATCATAGGTCCCATTTTGTTATGGTTAAAAAGTCATTTGACTCCAGAGTTTTCAAATATACAGTAATAGTAAGGTCACAAGACCAATTTGGCCACCACTTTTCATGTAGTTATTTATAGAACAAATTTTACACAAAAACTTAAAATTTTAAATATTTTATCATTGGTTTTTACTTTAGTCTAACCAAGTTATAATGTGAACCATTTCCTCTATTAAAAAATAGTCTTAAATTCATTCATTTTTCTTTATGTGCTGTGTTCCCTCAAGATGGAGGTGATCCTGGCTCTCCACAATTTCCTGTCTTTTGTAGCTCTAAATAAATTTTGTCATTTCCTCTAAACCCAGTTTCACCATCCATTTAATCTATCTCATTAAGTGTGTTAGGCATTGTTTTCTTCTGTCCCTCAATCTATCCTGTGAGTATCAGATTTTCCTAGCCCTCCTTCCTCATTATGTACCCCAGAAATTTCAACGATCTCTTCCTGATGTTAGGTATAAGTTTCCTTTTTGTTTCCATTTTCTTTAAAACCTTACCATTGCTCACATCTTCAGTTCATGATATCCTCAGCATACTTCTGTAGAACTACATTTCTGTTGGTTCAAGTTACATCTTTGAGGACATTGTCCAGCATTCACTGCAACATAGGACAGACATCAGTACACTTTTGTGTTTCTAATGGGGTTTTTTCTGTTTCTTAATCCTCTGCTTAGCTTTTGGAATGCATCTTTGGCTATCCAATGAGTCTTCCAATTTTAGTGTCACACTTTCTGTACTGTTAGAACACTTCCCAGATATTTAAATTTTCATTGTTGTACTCATTTGATTATGGTATTTCCAATTTGTAATTTGTGTTTTTTTTGCTAACAACCATGCATTATGTCTTCTTGCAATTGATGTAGAGTCCTTTCTTTTAACTTTCCTTCATTACCTTCTGTAAAAGCATTTTTGTAGTTTTCTTTCTGTGTCTGCCATCAACACTGTGTCATCTTTTGTTAATATTGTGGTTGTCAATAAAGAATCCTAGTTTGTTTTTTGGGGTTTTTTTTGTAATTATGACGTCACATACTGTCCACAGTCACCAGGCAAGTCTGTGGTCGATCCCTACGGCCAGCCTTAGAGTTGGTTGCCTAGATCTTCAATTCCACCCTGCTCACGTTGTGTTTGTTTTTGCTCACAAGGCGAGTGAAGGCCAAGTTGTATACCCAATGTTGCTGATCTGGCAGATTTGGTGAGATGATGTCACAAGGAACAAAGTAAGAGAGAGCTGTGTAACAACTTTATATCAAATACACAATGAATGTTCTACTTACTAAATTAACAACATGCAGATTTTCAGCACTTTTCCTCTTAATACCCCATGACACTATGTTTAGCCACCCTCGGTAAACTGGCACAAGGCTAAAGTCTGATTTCTTCCACTCTGTGATTTCTTTCAGCTGACCATTCAGTTGTGTTTGCTAGTCTGGGACAAGGCTGGAGTCTTCTAAGTTCTTTCTTTAGAAGTTGTGTGGGGTTTGGCAAAGCAGGTCTTGAACTAACTGGCAACACATCTCTCTCGCAAACAGCATCTTGAATTGACTGGTTCCTTCTTCTGTCTCTTGCTTCACTCATTTGTATGAATGGACCCTCACACAAACCCAGCACAGGGCATAAGGTGGTTGTGGGTTCCCAGGGAAATCACAACATCTATACAGAGCCTTTTTTTGGTCTGAACTTGGGAAATTGATTACCTGACCAGATTTGGAGAGATCCCTCCCCCAAAGAGTTGTAGTGGGGTAGAATATTGATCTGACTAACTCCTTTCATCTCATGTGAGCACCTCTCACCATCACTGCCTGAAGGGTGCAGGCAATTCTTCAGCCTTCCTTGAAGTTCTACCTGGGCCTCTACCCCTCTCTCAGTCTCCTGATCAAACCTGTTCCCAGAGGCTAAGCATGGTCTAGCCCCCTAAAACAATTCCTTTCTTTTAATAAATTTTATCATCTTAGGCAGATGACAAAAAAATATAACGACAACTCCATTTGTTTCCCATTGGAAACATGTTGGTCTTAAAATCCAAGTTTTTATCAACTGACCAAATTTCAGCCAAAGATCTGCTTCTAGCCTTTGTGGATGGACTTCCTATTACCTATTTCATTCAATGAGTGACCCATTGATGTTCTACTAACCTGTTCCCTTGTTGGCATGGCAATTGATATTGTTAAAATGTAATCTATTCTTCCATGTGGGGTCGATTGGACACTTAAGAAAATACCATCACTTAATATTAATTTGACCAAAAACAGATGTCTTCTATACTACCTGTCTCAACTCCAGGGTGGGAAGAGAAAAGAAATATCATTTTCTTCCATTTTTCTTGTCTTTTTATCAGTATACTATTCTATCGAAAAACATTGTTTTTCTTTCTTGTTTTCCAGTTTATTTTGAAAGTCTTTTCCCCCAATTTACCAGAGCCCTTTTAATAGTGTCACATCATTATATTATTGACAAACGTGAGTTTTGTAGATACTAGGTTAGAGAGAGAGAGAAAGAAAAGAAACAAGTGACTACACAAGCTGAGAAAAAAAAAAAGAGGTCATTTAAATAAATGAGATTTTTTAATATTGTCCCGGCCTGATTGGGTAACGTGTCCGCTCAACCGTGACAAAAAAAAAAAAAAAATGATATCATTTCTCTACTATTTCAAACTAAGGTTTTGAAGAGCAAATTCCAATGTGTTTTTATAATAACTGTGCCACTGCAAATAAGTGAGATTAGAGAACGATCCTATTTTTATTTAACTTGTTGACAGACAACGTCGGGCTACAAAGACTTTATGCAGATTTAAAATTGTTAATGTTAGTGTTTACACTACAAATCCAGTCTTAAAAACTGAAAAAAAAATCACGTTAATTAATTGCAACAGTTCTTATTCAAGGTTCAGTAGTACTGCTTGAAGTTTTGGTTAAGAAGACTTGATTACTAATAAAACAAAAAAAGCCTTTTTAGGGCGTAGGACGAAGGGGCGTTTTTTCAGATACGCTTTCTTTTAAAATAGACATTTTATGATTTTAATGTAAAATATTAGGAAAAATTACTTTTTTTTTCAGCAGTAAAAATAGATTCTCTATGGCATACGGAAGATTAAAAAAAAACGAAACAAAAAAAAACATTGCATTTACGAGGACGACGCAATGCAATTTTTTTTTTCTTAAAAATGTTTCTAGCTTTTTGAATAATCACAAATGGCCATTTGAGTTGTTCAAATTAAAAAAAAAAAGAAAAGTAGAAAGCGTATTATCTAGCAATTATTTTTCAAGTGAGGATAAAAAAAAAAATTATCAAAATCCTGGTCCCAACTACTGATCCTAGCTTACCTTTTTAAGTTTAAAAGGTAAGCGAAGATAAGTAGTTGGCTGTTGGCACCAGGGTTTTGAATTTACTTAACTTTCTAAGTTCGTCAGTTAGATTGAATGTTAAGTTGTTTTTTTTAACAGACAATCTAACTAGCGAACATTGAAAGTTAAATTTCTGAAACCGCGAAAGCAATCAAAATATTAATTGAATACCTAACAAATATTTTTGTGTTGATAAAAAAGTTTTCATAATTCATTGTGTACCAAATTTTAAAATGCGAGATATTAAGAAAGTGTTCATTTCAGCGTTGACACATTTTCTTTTATTAATTATTTTGGGTTTTTACGCCTCGTTTTTTAATATTCAAAGAATCAAACAAAAGGAAGCACAAAAAACACTTGTGAAACTGCTAGTTAATTTCGAAATGTTCTTTTCATTCATAGAAAATGGTTTTGGTAAGCTTCCAAGACATTATTTTTTTTGCATTAATCTTCAGAAACAATCTGAATGAGAACATGATATTTTTCACTACTTACTGAAAAAAAAACAACAACAAAAAAACAAACAAACAAACAACAGCCAAAGCACAGGAATGAAGAAAAATAATTAAGTTTTAATTTTTTTATTTATACTTTGTTGAATTCCTTTTTCTTAGTAAAGAAAATGCTATATAGGTGTGTAAAAAAAACACACACATAATTCAAATTGCGATATAAATTCCACAATAAATTAAAATTGAGTGGTGAAGAGGAACTAAGTGTAGGAATGTTTTTTTTTTTTTAATGTCATTTTCACACGAAAGAAGCGATCTCCAAAACATCTTTAATTTAATTTTTTTTACATTATTTGCCATTTTTTATCAATACTATTTATTTTGATCGCAGTTGAAATTGATAATGTAAAAATATGAAATAAAAGTTAACCCCAAAATAATCATTAAAAACTAAAAAGAAAAACTAAAAGCCCACATACATAAAAAAAAAAAGTCGAAAAATTATCGTAGACATCATAATCCGATACCGACTCACACATTCGGTTTGGGTCAGGAGTGAAGAAATATGAAGGTAAAAAAATCTGAGTTGAATCCGCAAAAAACTATATAGAAGTACTGAAGATTTTCAAGCTATAAACTGAAAAATTACAACTAGAACTTAATTAGTTTAAAAAGGCGGAGAAGAGGGCAATTTATTATTTATATTTATTTATTTGTGCATAACACCTGTACAGGTAAAATTACGAGTATGTCAAGTTGTTTTCGTTAAAAATAATGTCACTTCTTTTATGTCACAGCCTATAAAAATTTACAGAAGCTTAAAAAAATCAAACAAGTATAGATTACTGTTAGAACAGATTGATCATATACTGGAGTAGATAAATAAATAAAAAATAAAATAAGGGGGCCTTGGCCGTCTTGCATATGATACCGAAAAAGGAAATGAAGAAAAGTAATAACTAGCAATTTAATTTTTTTTCTTTTTCATTTGAGTATTTTTTTTTATTCAAGAGAATGCTGACAAAAAATAAATAAATAGCTGAAATAAGATAAAAATCGTATTTATTCGAAAGAACAAACTATACTAAAATGTTAAGTTTTTAACTGAAACTAAAAGTAATTTCCAACATTTTCAATCGAAATTAAGCAAAATAGGTTTTGATTTTTCTTAGTTTAAAACTTGCAACTTCACGATGTTAGCCAGAAGTAAATTCAGATAGATGGGATGAGAAAAAAAAAAGAAGCAGTATGAAGCCTTTTTAGCTTTAACAACGATTATTTTTATAAAAGTAATTTTTTCAAAACTTAGAACTTAAGGTACGATAAAATGCGGTAACATAAACTAAACACGTTTATTCATAAACGAAGACATGAAAAGCATTATTTTTCTAAAAACTAGGAATATAAAAATTATACTTTAACTTAACTCAAGATAATGTAAAGTTAAATTAAAACCCGAAAAAGGTCGGCTGGCTGCAATAATCACAGTGATAAAGAAAGATACGGATCAGATTAGCATGAAGTATAAGTTATAAGAGAAAGCGTACGTCAACAAATAAATCTATTGGAAATAGATTACTTCGGTTTTAATTATTTCTTTTATTTAAAAAAATATAATAAAACCGAAGTATTAGGAGTCAATCATTAATTCCTAATACGGTTTGGGAATAGAAAATAAAGATCTAGAAGACGTTGATGACATTGAAATTGAACCGACAATGAATAACTAGATTTTTTTAAAAAACTTGTGAAATGTCTCGGGTTGAGGTTGTTTAACTACACTACACTCCACTCCCAAATAATTACTTTCGACATTAAGAAAAACGATTTTTCCTTCTATATCAGGATATTTTTTTTTTTACATAAGAGAAACATGTTAATCGTGATTTGAAAAAAAAATTATTAGTTATCGTTAGTATTTATTTTTGTTTGACAATTTTTTTTTGACTAGTGTAGAAAATTCTACCAAAGAAAGAACACGATATTCTAATTTAAACATTTTTTTATCACTGCAAAAAATTGTAAGAATTTAAAAGCGACAATACAAACAAAATTCAGTTAAAAAGAAGATGCTAATCAATTCGTATGAATTGAGTGAAATGAAGAAATAAATTTTATTATTCATTTGTTGCATTTAAGAGAATGTAAAAAATAATTGCAGCAAATGACAAACGTACCTTTGGTCGCTTCCACTCGATGTTACCACGTGTTGGAGCATTTTCGTCAAAAAACAACGAGGAGTTATCAGCTGGAAATTCCGGATCTTCAAAGAGAATATCTTCGTCTCTACATTTTTTGCAGATTTCATCGTAGTTTTGGTTTTCGATTCCAACAAACGGATTCTCTCGTGCTTTCCTTGATGTTCTACCAATGACATGTGCATGGCGTCCACCACCACCGGGCATAAAGGGTATGTGGATCCCAGCGCTTCCACCTTCAGCAGAAGAATCATCGCCATCGTGCTTTCCTCCGCCACCGAAACGGATCGGAATTTTGAAGCCATCAGCACCTCCAAGATTAAAATTGAAACCCCCTTGTCCAAATCCCATGGAAGGTCCACCTCGGCTGAAAGAGTAATGATAAGTTCCGCTACCCGGACCCCCATCAGAGCCGGAAAAAAATGATTTAATTGAACTGGAAAACATAATTCTTATTAATGAATTAAGTTATTTTTCACAATGTTACTGAATTGGAAAGAAAACAATAAAGCGGTCGGGTAATGATTCTAGTAATTTCGCAACTAATCAAAACCAGAAAGTTATTTGCCTTCCTTTGAGTAACTTGTATGACAGAACCTGCGAACTGAACAAACTGTCTTAAAAAAAAAAAAGATATGTCTGTTAAAGGTAAAATCCTCAGATGTATGACAATTCACACCGCTACTAAAACAACTAAATATGCCCAGCCCACAACTTGGAAGTCTTAGTACTTCTACTACTACTACTGCTGTTGTTATTATTGACAGTAGGCAAGTGTCCTTAGCAAGCCGAAAAAGAACTGTATGAGCAGAGAAATATTAACGCAAGTGTTGATAGGCCATGTCCACAGAAGTAGGTAGGTGGATATATAGAACAAGAGGCTATTTTTGTTCTGCTGTAGATTGACTGACACTATTGGGTTGGAAACAAAGTTCCGGCACATCTTTATTTTTATCGTAACTCTTTATCGTTACGATAACTGGAATGCAGTGAAATCACCACAATCTATTTCTTTCAAAAAACTTCCATACTCATGATAATAAAAAGTAGTATCATTGAATATTTCCTCCTTTGTAAGAGGATTTTTTCATGTGATATATCCTGCTATATATAAAAAAAAAACATTACCTTTGGGATACCAGTTTCTAGGTCTGGCAGGTGATAAATGTTTGGCATGCCAATTCATTCAACAGATTTGAACACTGTCCGTTTTAACCTATGGATTTTTAACTAAACCTTCTGTTTAATCTATATAGACATTGTATTATTATCCCATTTCATCTTCCATTTCAGTGAATCTGTTTATTTTTTCTAATTCCGTCTTCCATTTCAATGAATTTGTTTACTTAGTTTAATTGACTACAAGACCACACTAGAAATTTAGATGCTGAAATTTTAGTTTGAACTTTTTGGGGGATTATTTTATGATATGAAATGAAAACTATATCCAAAATCTTGTGCTGAAAACAATCAAAATAAGGACAGTTTACATTTTTGGTTAGTAAAACACATATCCCATTTGAAGAAACTATGATTCTGTGCTTGATATCATCATCTGGTGCGAATCCTATTTTTACCATAATAGACAAGTCATGATCTTTTGACACAAGTACAAATTCTCTAAAAAAATCATACATGAAAAATAAAAATTATTCATTGAAATATTATGCATTTGTTAATTCAAACTCATCAAAGTTATCTGTCTCTTCATTTATAGGAATTTGTCAATAATTGTCAAATTTACCAATTAGCTTATTGTGGTTCTTGTTTTGGTATGTAAAATACATACATATCAAACTAATCTCACAGGGGAAATTTTCCCTCTTTTTGCAATTGCTATATCGATTATCTAAGAAAATTCACATCGTCCTCAGTAAGAGACCCCGGCTACCGGCTTGGCCTGTTATAAGTATAGCCTTGGTCTGAACGAGTATGTTTGTGTGGGTGTCTGTGGGAGTGATCCTCACTATTTAATCCTGCATTATTTTCGACTAACTTATTTCTGCCACAATCAGATTGTGCATTCGTGTGCGTGAGGTGGTGTCTAATACTAACAATTTTTCCTTGTTACTGTAAATATTATTTTTCAACGTAAATATCATATCATTAGGAAGATTTTTAATTGTATATAATTATTATTATTATTATTATTATTATTATTATTATTATCATACCCCTCCACAAAAAAAATATATACACGAGGGACTAGTTAGGATTTCATAGAGAAAGTGTAACATTCTAGTGACAAGTACGAATGATTAGTATAAATGTGAAGTTTTGGTAAAAGAAAAATTATTGAATGAATTGTGACTAGATAGGTTAACTAATATTAACCAACCCTCATCTTCTCCCATTTTCAGGTCGTGGTTTTCATTTGCTGTTTGTTTATTTGTTTGTTGTTTTTACGGTAATAAATATTGTTATTCTGGTGGTCCATACATCTACCACACGCAGTCGTTCCCCACTCTTGTCTGACGGCTAAATAATGCTACTGTTGTCACTGTCAAGTCTGTCTCACTCTCCCCACATCTCTCTACTTTCCTTTCTTTCCTTGTCGAAATTATTTTTTATTTTGCTATCCAGCTATAAATATCCAAAAGTTAACAATCCTATTTCTCAAACTTTGCAGTCAAACATTCAAAATCTTAGAACCGTTGGATCAATAAACTCTTGGTAAACATCTTTTGACGGTTACCAACAGTTTATTGAGCTGACGGATCAATAAACTCTTGGTAAACATCTTTTGACGGTTACCAACAGTTTATTGAGCTGACGGAGAATTTTTTTAATGCTTAGTGTACGTCTGCTAATTATGAGAAATAGGATTGTTAACTTTTTGGATATTTGTAGCTGGATAGCAAAACAAAATAATTTAGAAAATCGATTTATAACAAATAACAAATTTATTTATCTGCATACATTACGCTCTTTAGATTTTTAAACAGAATAAAAAGAAATGTATTGAAATTTCTTTGTCAATATTCCTTTCTTTTGTGTGCAAGGAAGAAAATACATTTTTGTATTAATTCGACTTGTAAAGTCCGTAAAATCAGATACATTTCAAAGTAGGTTGAGTTGATTTGAAAGTGATAAAGAGAAGAAAGGCACAATAAAGTCATGGTGGTTCGAACAAAACGGTATGTCGCCTGTATGATCTGGCTAATTGTGTTTGCTATGCTATTAATTTGTCCTTATAAAATCGGCTTCTATAAAAGTGACCCAGACAGATGTGTTTAATTTGCTTTTCAGGCTTTTCATTTGCAGCAGTTAAAGACCAACGAAACTTCTTTATTAAGGATTAATTATTTTAACTTATTTTTTCTATATTTTAGACAGAGCATTTTACTGGTTTCCGGTAAGTATTTAAATATAAATTGTCCAATGCCTGTGTACTTTCGACTTTCATAAACCATTATCAAAGTTTTTTTTTTTTTTTTTATGCTATATTGGTTTTCTTATTTTCAAATATAGCTTCTTTGCATCTTTGCGTAAGAGTTGTTTTTTTTTTTTTTGGTGAGATTAATGAAGTATGCTTGTTCTTAAATTTGATAACATTTTTCATGACTACAAATAGTGAAAGCATTAAAACTTTGAATATTTGTATTCATATTTTGATTTATGTGATATAGTATTTTTGTACTATTAGCAAGGTTTTGTCGGATTTTGTATTTTTTTTTTTTTTTGGTGATATGCGATGTAATTGATCTATTGTCAGATAAATGGCAAGTCAGTGGGCGCGATGATGTAGTGGTTGTGAAATCAATGAGTGCGTTGTTTCTGTAACAGTCGCCGAAGGGCCTGTTTTCTAAGCCTGGCCTATTTAGTAGTAGTATGGTAGCAATATTAATAGCGTTCAAATTACGAGAATATTTTTTATGTTCTGTGAAATATAAAAATAGTCATTTGTCCCTTGTATACACATATGTTTAACTGTAATTTTCTGCTACCTGCTATCTTTTACCTGCTACCTTTTAGGTAAGGAAAGAAGCACGTGTTTCCCTTTTTTTTCTTTTTTTTTTTTTTAGTTACTGTTGATCTACGAGGCCATATAGTAATTATCTGCTCCCTACAAAGTTTGAAATTCTTCTCTAAGACAACATTTCTTTGAGTTTGTTTCAAATTGTGCATTTCATTTAAATGTACTTTGTCCGTTTCCATTTTGATGGAAATATTTATTTCTAGTTTGCAAGGTGTATTTCTAAATAAAAGTATAACATGAGTATGAATTAAGGACTTTATTTCTTGAGACCAGTATAAAATTACAGTTTGAATGATTATTAGAAAAAAAAAAGTCCTCCAAGTGGGCAAGCGAGTTCATAAACAATGTTATTTGCTGAAATTTTGTTTTTTTGTATCATTGGTTGTGAACATTTTTTTTTTAACCTTTTCTCATAAATGATGAGTTTAATTTTTATCGTTAGGCCATATGTGTCTATGTATTATTAGGTTTCTTATATTTTTTCGTCTAATTTGTGGTTACGGTCTACTTAGTTTACTTACAGTATTTTTTGTGCTATTTATTATTTGTATTATTTTTGTTTTTATTTTTTCCAATGTTTGTTTAAATTATTTTTCGATTTTGTAGTTAGATAAATTATTGTTAACATTTATTTTATATTTCTAAGTTCGTTATGAAATATTGTGTGCGTAGAGAATATTAAATGTGTTCTATTTATTAGATTATTTGTGATGGCTATTTTGTATGTGCGTGTGTCAGTGTTGTAGTTAAATAGGCATGGGGTTGAGTTGTTTTTTTTTTTTATATATGAACGGAGGTTCTAAAATTTTCATTATTCAAATCATTACGTCTAAAATGGGGATTCTGTTATTTATGTTTAGTTAATATAAGAGATTAAGGTCGGAGTTTTTTTCTAAGATTGTTCTCAGATTTTTCTTAGTGAGTCGAAAGAACTTAAGGTTCCATGTAATAAATCATTTCACCACATCCCTTTTAAATGACTCTGGATCATCAGACTTTACTTCCAAAGGTTGAAATTAAATATATATATATATATATATATATATATATATATATATATATATATATATATATATATATAAAACAATTAGGAAAATCTTTATCATTTAAACAGCAAAACATTTTTTTTTATCTGGTTTCGCCGGAAATTTTGGAAATGGAATAATATGAAGTTATGTTTCAATTTTTAAATTCTGTTTGTTTTGTTTTGATCGGTTGTGTGGCCGTCACATGACGAATGTTGGAAGTGACTGTAAATATAACGTTACACTATTTACAAATGTTTGGATCTTACATTCTTTAAGGAATTATGGTTTTGCGAATATTAGCAATATTTATGGTTGGCATTTATTGTAAATATTTATTTAAAATTGAAACATAATACCGCTTTATTCCATTTCTGATGAAGCTAAATAAATAGCGAAGCATGTTAAATTTATAAAGATATTCGTACTTATTCCTTATTTAATCATTATATCGGATTTAATCCATATATCCAACTCCAACTCATATCAATAGGTAATTGTTGCGGGGCTGATAAGGAATGTCGCCCCCGCAAGTTTTTAACGAAGAAAGGTGTGAACAGCTAAGACAATGAAGAACAAAGGCAGGGGTTTAGATTAACAAACATCGGCTTTATTTGTCGATCTGGACAAATGTAGGTACAGGAATTGTTTGGCGTAGTTCGATCGTGAAGTCAGGGAATGCCAGTTGAAGGATCGTTGTTAGGGTTCAAGGCGGCAGCTCTGAGGCAGGCAGATGGAACAGCGGTATTCGAGGTCTCGTCGATCCCCGGATGTCTGCCCTTTTGTAAAGAGCGCGTCGGCGTTTAAGAAGAGAGAGGATCGGCGCTGACGGTGCTGGTGTAGCCTGTTCGTCCTTAGAATGACAGTCGTGTAAGAACGCAGCTTGGTAGTTCTAAAAAAAGGACTTTCGCATATAATGTGGCTAGGTTAGTCCTAAAAAGGACTGTCGCATATCATGTAGCCAGGCCTAAAAAGGACTATCGCATATAATGTTCGGCTGCTGCTGAAGTTGGGTCGGCCCGTTGCTGCTGCTGGCTGCTTTGTGCGGTCAGCGGCGAGGTGAAGGTGAGGGGCCAAATCAGCCGAGTGATTTTCCAAGCGTAGCCTGGATGTGGCACAAGGCCGAAAGTAAGGGGCACCCAGTGAGGATCGAACTCACTACTCATTCGTAATTGTTCGAGCGAGACAAGCTTGCTAACCATTACACCACCTCGAGGTGCCCTGATTTTCCAAGCGTAACTCATTACTCAGTTGTAATTGTTCTAGCAAGCCAAGCTTGCTAACCATTACACCGTCGAGTTGTTTGGTGGAAGAAATCGTCTGTGTTTATGTTGGCTGCGGTTAGCATCGTAGCCAGTTGGCAATGTCTTTTGGTTGATGACTAAAAATTACCTTCCGCATTTTGACTGTACACATGAGTTTCATTCGGATACCATGTGTATATAAAGTAGTTTCTGGTAATTATTTTTAGTTAGGAGGACTTGTGTATGTTTATGTTTCATTTGTTTTGCTTTTTGTGCATCGCTATCTGAAAAACGCTGAGTTAACGGCATTCGTTCTGTTTTCCGCGGTGACGCTTTCAGATGTTTGAGTAGCCGACAGTAACTTCCGGCCGGGTGCGATATAATTCTAAATGCATTTACATTTTCGAACACTAACAAGCTTTTTAAGCAAGTGTATTGCACAAGTGAAAATAATAAAAATAAAAATAAAACTGGTGTCAAAGGTTGACTGGCGATCTACATTTTATTTCTAAAGAAAGAAAAATATTTTCATGTTAAAACAATGCGAGATGTTAAAATAATGTGAGAGGTGAAATTGTAAGCTTGGGTGGGATTGGTCATTAGGTACAGTCTTAGGTCTCAGGTCTGTTTAACTTAAGTGTTAATTTGATAAAGGAATTGTTCGTTGGAATAAGCGACTCAAAGCAAATCTTTATAAGTTAGGTTTGTGTTGATCGGGGATATAACGCATTTTCAGATAGAATTGACAATGACACCTGTAATGATCAGGTCCAATGAAGGTGAGATTCTGAAACTTGAAAAAATGTTCCACTGAGAGTGGATATGAGCAATGCAAGACCACAATTTTGATTGGCTCGCCAGTGAGAGAAGGGCTGGGGATGGAACTTCTCATTTCGCCTTCCGATACTTATGACAAAGGGCCATTATTTTGATTGGGCCACCAATGATATTGGGGTTTTGTGGGCTTTCCTTCCTCCCCTTTAAGGCGTATGACACAAGACCATTGGTCAAGCATTATTATTGGCTGGCCAATTAAAGCAGTGCAACTGGGGTTTGCATCCCCATAAAAAGCAGTCAGCGAAAGAGCAGAGAACTAAGATCGAACTGGTCTCGTCGCTAGTAGAGCAACACTGTCCCTGCCGGATGACTGGGGCGCCTCAATCAGCTAGAGTCCTGTTCACTGCATCGATTTTTATTTTTTTGAATTCCCTCCATCAACTGCCTTCATTTCAATAGTTGAACGACTGTGGTATGTTTAGTCAACCTCTTCCTCCCAGCTTAAGAATTACTTATGTTATAGACAAGCGTATGGTTGCAAGAAAGAAATACGACAACAGCAAAAATAGATTACGGAGTTTATTTCAACAGGAACGTGTGGGTTTGGGACAGCTACCTTGTGGTAAAGTTCATAAGCCGGCTTCAGATATATGTCGATCTCTCATAGTAGTTCACACATGTTGACGGTGGTTGATGCTCCCTTGCTGACAGCTGCTTACCGTGACAGGTTAGTTCCCTGGCCACCTGTGGACTGCTTGTTGAACTTCCATGTGACCCCTTTTATAGCGTTTTCTTTATGGCTTAACAGGCTCGAAAAACGAAGCGAGTATAATTAGGAGGGAAGCATTTTTATTGGACGAAAAATAGAACACTTTAATATTTTATTTTTCGACCGGAACACGTGTGTCGAGAATATTTGTAAATGAAGATAATAGTCATTTTGTGACGGGGTTTTGTCCCGTTCACACCCGGCTCTCGCTCTTGAGTATTTGCCTGTAAATCAGCCGAGATATATCTTATTTTATTTTATAACACTTATATGGGGAAATTTCTACAAATCTCTTTTGTTTATGTACTCATAATCTTAATCAATCATAGTACTATAAATAAAAGTTGTTATTTTTACACTTGTTAATGAATGTTGTTGAAGTTAATTAAATTTCAACCATAACCAGGGCAGAGTGGAGTCAAGCCTGATCTTTGACAGTTTTTCGCCGATATTCTGGCGTATATGGAAACACAAAGTTGGGTGGGGGCGCAGGATTGGTACAGAGTGAGCTCGCCAGAGACAGACCAACAGACATAGACCAGGGTAAGAGTGGCATTTAGCGAAGCACGTGACAACGGGGATATACCAGAATTCTTTATGGTAGTAATGTCTATAGATTATTTAAAATACAGGCATTTGAATACATTTCAATAAAGTTCCTTTGATAAGAAGAAAATATAAATATTGCTTGTAGCTTTGTTCGATTAAAACAAAATTCAAAGTCATTATGAACGATGCACATGACAGTTCCTATTGTCATTACAAAACTTTGTAATTATTAGATTCAGTTTTTAATAAAATATGTAGCTAAAGGTGTATGCAGTGAATGTAGAAAATTTAAGTTTTTAAATACAAGTGGGTGCTGAAAATTCTTCGCTCTAAACGACTTTGACTAAGTAATCAAACACGAGTCTTTTTTTAAGTGTTTTTAGATCTAGCAGATACCCGTTTTGTACAGTCTTATATTGTAAAGGAAAATGGTTTTTCGTCTCAAAAAGTTGTCATCTTATTGGCGAACAGAAGTGGATAAGTGGGTTGGTTAAGTTGTTGATCGTTGCGCAGACCTTATTTGGCACGATTTTTAATCAAGATAAAAACCGTTTCTTTAAAATCTTAAGTAGGTTATGCGAATTAATTATGCAATATACTTATTTATAATATAGTAGGATCTTGTTTCGTCGTTAGTTCTCATCAATGTAAGAATTTGAAAATTCTTGGTTTTATAGTTATTTATAAAAACTGTAACTAAAACTATTGGTTACCATGTTGTGAAAACTAACATTCAGGTCCTAACTTGGCGTTGTTATCCCTACTATAAACTTTCGCAGGGAACTGCACCAGTTGTAAAAATCTTAAATTATTCGCAAAGAATTTTTGCACTATCCTCCGAATGCAAATAATCAACATTAAACAATAAATTAAATTAATAAAAATTAAGCTGTGTAACACATTTTCAAATGTGAATTATTAATTTGAAAAACGATTTTAAATACAGTAGTTAGTTATTGAGCTATCATAGGATTGGTAAGTTGGAAATAGAACAGATTTGCTTGCTGGGCCCCTGCAATAAATGGTTTCAGTCAGCAAATTCATCTAGTAGACTATGCCAGTTTCCCAAACTCCTAAGTTCTATTGTCACTGGATGTCCCACATTTCTGTCCCTATTCCAGACTAAGGTAGAATACATTGTATTGTTATTAGTAAGGTTGTCGCGACCGCCTTTGGCCGCTCCCTAAAACAGAAGAGAACAGGGCTTTTCGACCTTAACATTTTGATCGTGTTCCCTACACTCTGGTAATTTAGTTTTAGAATTGAGATAATTATTTTTTAGTTCCGTTTATATTACGAAACTAGTCGTAATACACCTCTTAGCAAGTTTAGACTTTTGTTTTTTCGTAGCAAATCTAAACTCATTTTTAGAGAGATTTTTTAGCATTTTAGACACGGTCTCGCAAAAAGTCACAGGACACATTTCTCGGATTGGAAACAGGGATATTGTTTGGATATAAAAGATGGAATTTACGTTACGTTAACCCCATATTTATATATATATATATTGTTACCCCCATATTTGTACCCTCACCTCAGATTTTATAAGTACATTTTCAGTACCTTTTGTATTTGCGACGAAATATATGAATCTTAATTTTTTTTATTTCTTAAATATGCAGACTGTGAGATATATATTGTTTTTATAACCAGATGAGTCAGGGCCAGTTCTCGGAAAAGAACCTTCCCTTCTACCCCCATCTCCTACCTGGTCCGCTGTTTGACAGATAGGTGTGAATGATGTTAACCAGTTCCATAGTCGCTGGTCAAAACAAACGCTGCTTGATAGATAACTGTGGATGATATTAACAGGGTCCGTGAATGACGCATACCTTTTTTGGGGGCCAACACGTGACTCAAAATATAGCAGTTTTCGTTTCGGACGTGTTAAGGTAACAACAAACACACACAGTTGCTGGCTATCAGAGGAGTCGGACGTCACCAAAAACCCGTCTTAGCTATTCGCCATTAGAAGAATTAGATGCCACCAAAAACCAAAGGACCGACGCGAGATTGTAGATCAACATTGTCAATCCCATCCCATCAAAGAAGTGTATAAATATCCTTTGAACAAATTGTACCCCGATAATTGTCAATCGACGTCGATTCCAAACTTATGTAAGTTTCTGCATGTTTTTCCCTATCTTAAAATCTGCTATTTCTGTATTCATATGAATTTCGCCGCATTAGTATCTGTTTAATAATTGGTAACTTATCTCCCCATCCCTTGTATTATTTAGTTTTCTTTTCTTTTCTTACACTCCGTGTATTCTAGAAATAAAATCTTTGTATTATATTCTCGTGTTGTCTTCTGTTGTTCTGTGTCTGCGTATGGTTCATTTTCTCTCTGCGTTTACCGACGTCCGGAATTAGAGAATTCCCCCCCCACCAACGTTCTTTTCTTTATTTTTATATCGAACCTTGGGATCTCTTACTTATTTTTTTTTATTTTCTCGTTGCGTCCCGGCTATCGTAGTCCCAACGAAACCCCGGGCGTAACAGAATTGGGGGCTCGTGTCCGGGAATTATTTCTCCTTTTCCACAAGACTTCGCAGTGAGGAACAGTGTAGTCATAGAATTACGGAAGGCACATAAACCGAGATGTCTGTAATAGATACTTTTTAAACTCTCCCACTTTTGACGGTCTATTAAAGCTGAAAAAGGACCATATTTTAGAGATAGGGTTAAAACTGGAGTTGGACGTAAGACGGTCTATGCGAAAGGCGCAGTTGGTGAGAGTGGTCTCAGAAGACATGGTCGATAATGAAGTTTTCGACCCGAGCGTTCTTGACAACCTTGTGTCTGAAGTGCCTCAACTCTCAGAAGCCCAGATCGAACTGGAAAAACTTAAGATCGAAGCCGAGACCCAGATTAAGCTGGCGATAATTAGTCAGGAAACCCGTATCAAAGAAATAGAACAGGAACGATTACGACACGAGATGGAGCGGAACAACTTTGATCTCACCAGGCAAATCCGACTTGTGCCTACATTCAACGAAGAAGACGTGGATAAATATTTCCAACACTTCGAGAAAATTGCTTTAAACCTAGAATGGCCCATCAAAGCCTGGCCGACATTGCTACAGACAGCTTTGAAAGGTAAATCACAAGAAACGTATGCCTCACTCTCAGTTGCGGACAGTGCCGACTATAATATCGTAAAAACATCGATCCTGAGAAACTACGAAATGGTACCAGAAGCGTACAGACAGAAATTTAGAAATCATAGAATGGACGAAAACCAAACATATATAGAGTTCTTCAGGCGGAAAGAAACATATTTCGACCGATGGATTTCGGCGAAAGAAATAGGTGCGGATTATGATAAGTTAAGACAGTTAATCTTAATTGAAGAATTTAAATGGTGCGTTCACGACAACCTCAAAACATTCCTCAACGAAAGACAGGTCGACACAGCCTACGAGATGGCTACCCTTGCGGACGAATACGCACTAACACATAAGCGAGGCAAGAATAACTCAGAGGACCCATCTGAATGTGGGAAAAGCACGAAGCCTCGAGTAATGGCTAGTGCTGGTCCGAGGACAAGATCTGGTCAGGTAAACTACCCACATCGACCGAACAGCCCGAAGTGTAAACGGTTTGATTCCGACGAACGGAAGGAGGGAAAAACATAACGTGTTACTACTGTGGGAAGGTAGGACACATGGCGGCGAATTGTTTCGAGAAGAAAAGTGCCGAATGCAGAAGTGCAGTCTCAAATAAACCACAAGGGTTTATATCGTCGCATAAGGATCTCAGTAAGAAGATCAAAGGTCAAATCAGAGAGGAATACGAACCATTTGTGTCGAACGGCTCCGTATGTCCGGTGGATGACCCCACGAAGAGGGTTAAAATCAAAATCCTAAGAGACACGGGAGCGACCCAATCTCTGATAGTCGAAGAAGACATGCCACGCGGATCAGAGACAACCACGGGCGAACGAGTAGTTATACAAGGGGTAGGAAGTAATTTTGTTAGTGTCCCACTTCACCGGATCTCCCTTGACTCTGACATAGTATGTGGACCTATAGTCATCGGAGTGGTTGATAGTCTGCCTATGAAAGGCATATCGATGTTACTGGGAAATGACCTGGCTGGAGAAAGAGTTGTACCCCATCCAAGAGTGGTGCAAAAACCGAGCGTCTCGGAGGAGACTGAGAAGATCGAGGAAATGTATCCTGGAACATTCCCATCATGTGTGGCGACCCGAGCGAATGCGAGGAAAAGAGCTGAGGAGATGAGTGCCAGAATGGAAAGCGAGGACGAAGGGAACGAGGTGGTTGACCTCTCCCAAACTTGTTTAGGCCATGAGATAGGATCGAACCCTATGCTCGAACAGACCACAACATCAAGCCCTAACCCGCGAAAGGAAACAACAGACGTCATACCCACCATAGAAAGGTCTATGGCAATCGAACAGAGAGAGGATAGCCAAATCGCCCCCCTTTTCGAAGAGACGTTACCTGAAGAAGAATTCAACAAGGTACCCTCAGGATACTACGTCGAGAACGAGATCTTAATGCAGAAGTGGAGACCCACACACACACCTGCCCAGGAAGATTGGTCAAGTGTACGTCAGTTAGTATTACCAAGGAGATACAGAGAGGAAGTGCTTCGGACGGCCCAGAACAAGATGAAGAGAAAGTACGATCGAAACACTATTCGAAGAAGTTTCGATGTCGGAAACAAAATACTGGTGCGGTTATCCTTGTCTGGTCACCCCCTGAAGGCTCGCTTTCACGGTCCTGACGAAATTTCCCGGAAGGTTAGCGACCTCAAGTACATTGTGAACACTCCAGACCGAAGGAAAGAAACACAAATGCGCCATATCAAACCATATTACGAGAGAGGGAAACCAAGCCCCATCCTAGCCGTAGATGGACCCCTCTATGCCTCTAGTCATGCAGACGCTTTATCATGCTGCTAACATAATAAAGAATATAGCCTCGATATATATATATATATATATATATATATATATATATATATATATATATATATATATATATATATATAAAGTGGAACAGAGGAGAGTAAATCTTTTATATTTTTAAATAAATCCCATTTCCTATTGTGTTGAAAAAGAATCGCAAGCGATCCTTTTTCATTTTTTGGTGAGGGGATGTTACGTTAACCCCATATTTGTACCCTCACCTCAGATTTTATAAGTACATTTTCAGTACCTTTTGTATTTGCGACGAAACATATGAATCGTAATTTTTTTTATTTCTTAAATATGCAGATTGTGAGATATATATTGTTTTTATAACCAGATGAGTCAGGGCCAGTTCTCGGAAAAGAACCTTCCTTCTACCCCATCTCCTACCTGGTCCGCTGTTTGACAGATAAACGTGTTTGACATGATGTTAATGATGTTAACCAGTTCCATAGTCGCTGGTCAAAACAAACGCTGCTTGACAGATAACTGTGGATGATATTAACAGGGTCCGTGAATGACGCATACCTTTTTTTGGGGGCCAACACGTGACTCAAAATATAGCAGTTTTCGTTTCGGACGTGTTAAGGTAACAACAACGACACACAGTTGCTGGCTATCAGAGGAGTCGGACGTCACCAAAAACCCGTCTTAGCTATTCGCCATTAGAAGAATTAGATGCCACCAAAAACAAAGGACCGACGCGAGATTGTAGATCAACATTGTCAATCCCATCAAAGAAAGAAGTATAAATATTCTTTGAACAAATTGTACCCCGATGATTGTCAATCGGCGTCGATTCCAAACTTATGTAAGTTTCTGCATGTTTTTCCCTATCTTAAAATCTGCTATTTCTGTATTCATATGAATTTCGCCGCATTAGTATCTGTTTAATAATTGGTAATTTATCTCCCCATCTCTTGTATTATTTAGTTTTCTTTTTCTTTTTCTTACATTCACACTCCATGTATTCTAGAAATAAAATCTTTGTATTATATATTCTCGTGTTGTCTTCTGTTGTTCTGTGTCTGCGTATTGTTCATTTTTTCTCTGCGTTTACCGACGTCCGGAATTGGAGAATTCCCCCCCAACGTTCTTTTCTTTATTTTTATATCGAACCTTGGGATCTCTTACTTTTTTTTTTTTTTTTCTCGTGGATAAAACGACGTTCATTAAGGTTGATATAATTGACTTCTATTCCTCTATAACTAGGGACCTCCTGGTCAATAGTATCAACTTTGCAAAGAACTATATAGAAATAACGGATGATGAAACTAATATCATCTTAACGCCGAGAAAGTCACTACTAACACTGAATAATTCCACCTGGACTAAGCGCCACAATGATGAATTCGATGTCCCCATGAGCTTATGACTCAACCCAAGTTGCAGACCTAGTATATTTTTTATATTTTAGATGTGCTTAGTAGAATCGTAAAACCAGAACTAATAGGACTGCATGAGGATGACGGGATCATCCTCATCCCTAATAGTAATGGTCCATTAACAGCGAAATTACAAAATAAAATTCCTAGGGTTTAAGATCGAGAGTTCGTCTAACCTTAAAATAGTTGACTACCTAGATATCACCTTTAACCTTAACGATAAAACCTTTAAACCTTACCATAAAGAGAATGAAACCCCAACTATATTAATATCGGTTCTAACCACCCCAATGCAATCCTAAGACAAATACCCACTACCGTTTGCACCAGGATTAGTAAACTATCGTCCAATGAAAAAAAAATCTTTAATAAGAATAAAGAACTATACGAAAAGACCCTCCAAATAAGTGGTTTCAAAAGTAAACTGTCTTACGCGACCACCATTCGTAATACCGATACACGAAAAGTTGGAATGTAGGTGTAAAAATAGGAAAAGAAAAATCACTTGGTTCACCCCCACCTTCACCTCTGCAAACTGTCAAGTATCAACATCGGACAGTACTTCCTAAATTTAATTACTAAACACTTCAACAAAAAAAAAAAAAAAATAAGATATTCAACAGGAAATCAATCAAAATTAGCTACTCCTGCACTGATAATATGTACCAAATTATTAATTCCCATAACAATTACATTTTAAGTAAATTCCATGGGAAAAAATAAATCTAACATGGAAACCCCTGTAATTGTAGAATTAAGGAAAACTGCCCAGTAGAGGGCAAGTGCAGATCCACTAGGGTAGTATACCAGGCAACCATTACCCCTAAAGAAAATATGACAAACCATAATATTTACATCGGCATTTCTGCAGGAGAATTTAAAAAGAGAATCAATACACATAGACACTCATTCACCAATCCAAAATTAAAACACCAAACAGCCCTTTTGAAAAAAAAAAAGAATTGAAGGAAAAGGGTCTGAATCCTCAAATAAATTGGAAAATTCTAGGTTTCACGAACACCCCCAATAGTTTTAGGGATAGGTGCAAGCTATGTTTAGAAGAAAAAAAATCAGGATAATAAAATATAAAGATCAATGCAAACTATTAAATCAACGGAGAGAACTAATCACGAAATGTAGACATAGAAATAGATTCAAAATTACATAAGAATACATGTGTATATATGTGGGGGTGTATGTGTGCGTATAGTGGCATATATGTATGGACATGTAAATGTACATATATGTATGTATGAAGATATGTACGCATATAAGTGTGTTGGACAGCATGATTTATTCCATTGGGTGCTCTGGTATTACCCACAATCTATAAATCTATAATTCAACTAATTTACATTAATCTTAACGGGTTTAAGTTTAAATCCCCATCATTTATTAATAATATTGGACACCTGTAGTACAAAAACTATTTACTGTGAATCCCAGAAAAACACACTTGGGGCTCGTATAAGAAACGCCACATAGTAGGAACTGATATTAAACTACAAACAACGAAAGTTTCTAGCCATAAACTCCAATCCCAGACCGCTTTCCACGCGATAAGATACTTTACGTTCCCACCAGTCACTAACACAAACCCATTCTCATTAACACGGCGTCTACTAGAGGAGGACTGATACTGAAAATAAATTTAAAACAAACAGAACGGCTTGAAGTCGACTATCCCATGTTGAGGTAATTTTTTGTTTTTTTGCTGTAAAAAATACATATGCTCGGTTATAATAAATACATCGAGCTCTCTGTGGATCAGTTTTAATAATTAATATTACTAGGATCCACTCAGATTATATACCAACAGATCGATTACCTTTACTATATATATTTTTCATTTTTCGTTTAATTTTTGGAAGTTCTATCTGATGATCCGGCGTCCTTCAAAAGGGCTCAGGTGAAATAAATTATTATAATGGTACCTTAAAGTGGTCTGTTTTTCTTTAATATATATATATATGTACTGTAGTATTGCTCAGTTTGCTTCGACCATGGTAACCTCACCAAATTCAGTCCATGACACGCTCACTCACTCAGGTTTGATCTTTATCACGCCAGATATTTCAAACTGTAGCACTCCTCATCATGTTTTGAATATTTAAGTATGAAGAGATATATTGTGATCCAAGTCGAAACGTCTCGGGTCAAAACGTGTCCCACAGTAACTTGCAGAATCTCGTGATGAATGCCTGGAATGATATAACCAAAAACAAGTATCAAGATTTTGACGTTGCCATAAGAAATGCAAGCTTGATGCTGTAAATTCTATTTCATTGGATTCTTTATTGAACCAAACGAATTAGCAACGGATATTACTGGTCTGTGTCTTCACTTTACCTCAGCAACTAACTTCAGATCTGATTTATGCGGTTTCCGGACGCTTTTTTTGTAACACTGACAGAGCTTATATTGAAAAGGCGCGATTTTGGTTACCGTTGCACATATAAAAATTTAATCAGAACTTCCAAACTTTTTTCCTTGCAGCGAGCAGGCACTTGGGATGTGATTATTCTTTAACATGCAATGTCACGGCACACAGAGACAATCCATCGATTACAACCAGCGAACAAAAATACCATTAGTTAATAATGAATCCTTTTCTTTACATGATTCCATCTTGATTACTTTATTATGTAAGTTACTGGAACAAATCCTTGTTACTTTATTATGTAAGTTACTAGAACAAATCCTTGTTTGCTTTCAAAGTCTTGACAAATGAATACTTCTCTCTTACATTGTCATAATCTTTAGGGTAGCAAAAATCAGCAATATCATTACAGCACAAGATTTCTGATTTATGTCTCATTCGAGTTTACATTTTTCATAAGATCGGAATTGTTCTTGAATATTTGCTACAAAATATTTACAAAACGCAATATAGCGTGTCTGATTTCACATCACCTTTTTTAACAACAAAAGCCATCAAATTGGCGTGGTAACTAAAATAACAGTCCTAATGTTTCAACATTAATAGGGTTGGCAGTGTTAAATAGTACGTAATACAATAAAAACTAAATTAAACATTTAGTAAATTTTTGCTCGTTGGCTTAAATTTTTGTATACACGTGCGTTTGTAAATCCCTTTCACTTTTTTTCGAAGATCCATTGAAAGGTTTTCATCCCAATATACTTTCTATAATCTGACCAAATAACCAAATATTAGAATAGTTTGCGAAAATCTTCTTGGTCAAACCGAGAACTTTCTAGCACCCCCTCGGGATAATTTGTAAATTATGATTTAGTTATTTTTTGTAAGCAAATGAACCCGAAGTATCTAGTCCAATCTACAAAAAGTGCACTTGTCAAATGACATGTCAACAAGGATTCTATCTTAGAAATTCGTATCATAACTCGGTTTAACACGTTTGACAGATATTTACCCTGTTCGTGTTCACCATGTAGTCTTTTTTGACTATAAACAATATAACCACACCGGATTGAATAAATCTACCTCCCTTATTGTTTCCCTCGTGCTATTTCTTTATAAAGCTAAATGATATAATCATCATCATCACCAGCAGCAGCAACAACAACAGAAGTAGAAGCAATGAAAAAGATGGAGAATACAAAAAGGCGGATCCCAACCAAACCATGGACAATATAAGGTCCTTGATAAAGAGTTCTATCATTAACTTACAACTTCATCATTTGATAAATCAGAATACGTGGGTAATTTAGTTTCAATTCACCAACGGGAAGAAGACATCTACTACTAACGACCCGAGTAAAGGTTTAGTTGAGAGAAATATTACAACTACCAGCAAAGGCCAGGGAGGCGCGGTCTTTAACTTAATGAGGACTTAATTGTCTCATGAAAGAATTACACATTTCTTTTTTTCTTTAGCAGTAAATCTTGTAAATTTTAAAACCTGCGAATTCGAGTTGAGTTTAGATTTTATATGACAAATATGTTAGCATTTAAACGCACTCATAACAGTTGTAGTCAATAAAAGCTGACATTCTTCGTAGCCAAGTTGTGTAAATATCGACACACAGAATCTGAAGAAAAAATAAAACAAACTAAAGATGATATGAGGTGACCTAAACCTAAAGAAATTTAATTACTTTTACCCGTTCCTATTAATCCGGTTCAATTGATTCTATTTTTATCATCAATCAAGAAGCTTTGGAGTAAGTAAAGTAAGTTTGATCGAGGCAAAGATGACAGGATGAGGATTTTATTGTCTGTGCAATTAATGTACTAATTAATTGAAGTCAGTTTGATTTAATTACTTATTTCCTCATTATCCTGCTTATCATTCACTCGACTGAAATTGTCATTAACACTTGATCTTGTCAAAATATTGGATGAATAAATACGGATTTCTGAAATAATTACATAACAACAATGATTTTTTGGTTTATAACGGAATTCACAGTTCTCACGTTTGAAATATTGCAGCTTTTGCTCGGCAAAGGATACGAGATTGAAACAAAAAACCTTCCTATCATTATTCAATGTCGCCAATTTTTTTAAATCAGCGATAAATGTATATTTGCGTTGGTGTTAGGGGTTAAAAATAAACAGTTGATTTACTCACGCTAAGAATCTTAATGAAGGATGATAATGACGAGGAAATACACGGATAATTTTAAGATAAGGAATTATTAATTCAATAAATAATTCAATAATTTACACGTTTGAAGTAGTGTCAGTAGCCCATTTCATGAAAATGAATCAAAATTCCGTAGTTTTAACATATTATCATGAAGAGGAAATGTTCATACAACAGATTAAATGATCTGGCACAAAATAATATTAAAAAATGTTTAAGACAAAGGTGAAAGAGTTCGTTGCTCCCCAAAAGAATACATGCTTTGCATACGTTTAAAAATAGACGAAAAGTGATAGTTGTAAAATTGGGAAGTAATGTTTAATTTCTTGCATTGTGGGTGTATGTGGGGCCGCGCGTACGTATATGCATATGTGTGTGTGTGTGTTGCAAAGTGGCTTATTCCTGTAAAATAACACTAGTTTACAAAAAAATTCGAATATCATAGTTATTTTTTTCAGTGAACTCGAGTTTTCTTGCTGCAGATGATAGGCACAAATAGGAAAATTCCTTATTGTAAGTGATTTGTTTGAAAAGCGAAAAATGACTAGCTATGCAAAAGTAAATAAAGTTTCAGGTTTGAGGCAAGAAGAAAAGTACATCAAAACTCAAATATGTTAGATTGAATATGAAGTTAAAAAGTAAAAAAGAACAATCATGGTAAAAACTCTCGCTTTTTTTATTTTTACGAATGATCTACAGTTTTGCCTCTTTTCAGACCTCAATAGTAATTTGCCATCATTCTTTTATCCCATATTTCTTGATACTTTGTCAAGCGCTTTCATAAACTGCTTCATAAATCCCATTTTGATACAGAGGAAAGGAAGATGGTTTTGTCTCCAGGGACTAGCGGGTCAATTATCACATTTTTCTTTCTTCGACTTTCATTTTTACTTTGACCAGCCATTCTCTTTTATCCCAGTGTTGATCTCTGGCTCTACTGTCTCATAAACAAAGGAAGCATAGCGACTTTGGCTAGCCTGATTACTGCTCAAATAAAGTTAACCATTTCAGGTCAACACAAATCACCCAGTTATAATGAAAGTAATTAATTCTTTCCCTGATGAGTTCATGCTTTTCTTTGAGCGTTGTGGATTGTCCAGTTGGTATCGATGCGTATACATTGGTGTTGTGCAAATTTTAAACCACGCCTTAATCAATGATTAGTCTCCACAGATAGTCGTGATTACCAAGACGTAGCTAAACTCCTTCGACATCGTTACAATATATAAGTTTGTTGGTTTAATTGAAATAGGAGACAAATTCAGCATCTCTATTGCGATAGAATGTAACTTTTGTTGCTTCCTTAAGGAGATTTTTCTCCTTTAGTTTTGAAGATACGATTTCCGCCGATTCTTTTGATAAACTCAAATCCCTGATTAATTCGTTCAGCTCTTTTTGATCAAACATTATCGGTTCAAATGATAATCCCTTAAAATCAGTGTCACTCTCATTCTCGCCTATGTCGACGAAATAATTCGCGCCATCATAGTCCGATACTTCACTGGATGTAAAACCTTTGATGACAGGAATCGGGATTTCATCGTAGTGTGGGATTGAGAGAAGGATAATTCACAGATTTTCGTTTCTTCTTGTCAAGGCCAGCAATGTCAAATTAAGCAGTTACAGTCGTCGTGATTTTTTTGGCTCGCGCGGAATGTCAAACTTAAGTTGATCCGAGGTAGAAGTTGGTTAGAGTAAACAAATTAGACACTGGTTTGGAGAAATGACCAAAGATTTATTTTCATTTACAAGATATGAAAATGTCTCTGTTAAGCGTAGCGTTCGAATGTATGGTTGTATGAGGTGTGAAATGAGAGCGCGAAAAAGGAGTATGCTTAATCCGACTGACTGCTTGTTGGCTATCGGTTTGGGCTTGTCGCGTTGATACTAGAGACCGTTCTCTTTCTATGTTCACAGGAGGTCATTTTTACAGCCTAATGGTCGGACGGACAGTCAGCTGTCCTCCCAGGTAGCCTCATGGTTAGCGTGTGTGTGATGTCTCTTTCCCTGCTCTCTCTTCTCTGTCCGGTTTCTCTTATAAGGGAAAAGCACGGACGTAGTTACAGACATCCGTGGAAAGCGAGAGTCACGTAGATAATTGCCAGCACTCTGGTATATTTGTGTTTAGTTTAAAATTTGTTTTCAGTGGAGTGCGGCGTGTGTGTGACTTAAACGAAAATTGGTGTGTCGTTAGAGATATATGTTTTCTAATATTTGTATAAATTTGGTTTTAATTCGTTATCTCTAACTATGTGTAAATTGTGTCTTTCTGCTACAAAGTGAAGTTCGAATACCCCTAGTCCACTGGCGTAAGTGCTCCTGACATCTTTTGCAGACAATATATGATGCCCACGATTTGTTCTGATCGCCCAGCTTCACTTCAAAGTAAGCTTTTTTGCCCAAATCATTGATCGGTTTTCTGTTATTCCTTGTAAAGTAGCTACATATGTAAAAGAAGACATAGAGATTGTTGTTGCATCCTCTTCTTGAAGGTTTGCTTTAGTATTAAGGTCTAGAAATGAAACAAATTTGGATAATAACATTGTATTCGGATATGAAGTAAAAGAAGACTTTACTTTCGTCCTTAATTCATACATACCTAGGGAGAATGAAATCCAAGTCTTTTGACTTTAGATGAATCTCTGTAATAGCTGTATCTTACGTTTGTGTAATTTCACTACTCATCAACGATTTAATTGAGGTTTTTCCTAATGACTCTTTCATATCAAGCAATACGGTTCACAAAATGTAGCACTGTATAGATTCTATAGTGAGACATTTTATCATTGCATGACAGTTACTAAAAGAAGTAAATACGAGATAAAGTAAAATATGGAAAAAAAACATATTCCATTCCAAAGTTTTGTGGCAAAAAATCTGTGAGACACGGAAGTACTTACAAATAAGTCCGCGTGCTTTCTCTCTAAACGTTTAGACATATCTGCTCAGAGCTCACGTTACATCCTTTAGGATGTAGGGAAATCACGCTTTGTTACGGACTCACTGCGGTCTACAGTTGGGTATAAAAAAATCTCTCTGAGCTCTCTCATGGTATTTTTAGTCAGCCTGTTTATCTTTTTCATACCTTTTTCCTGAGCATTTTTCAATCTACAAACAGTACAGACATTTTGTGTAATCAGATATTTTTCTTACTAATTTTTCTTGTTGCAACATAAAGTTCTGTCCTTAATCGTTGTGTCTTTTTACTTCTGTCATTTTTACGGATTGTCAAATAATTACATGTTCTGGCATTTTTCAAATTACTACAAAAGCGATTACTGATAATTGAGTCCACTTTTTTCTGTGGAGCTGTTTATGTAAATTGTACTTTTCATGTTTTATTTAAGCATACTCGCTTAATTATTTCTTCTGATTAAATATTTTATTACTTAAGTATGTATATGTCCTTTATTCGTTCCTTCTCTATATATTAATATGTAATTTCACAAAATAGAAATGTAGGAATGTGATTGACACCAAAAAATACCAGATGATCTGAAGTGAAATTAATGTCAATAAGGAACCATTGTTCTAAGAAGAATTTTATCTTTCTAACTCCAATATTTATTGGGCTCACCCTAAAAGATTCCAAAATAAACTTGGCATTCGATATCGCAACAGAGCATCAGAAATTCCAGGCGCGTCAGAAGGTTGACCTGGAAGGTAAACCATGTGTAAAGGACGTGTAGACAACAGGTCGACCCAGCTAAGCTTAGGATGTGTACATGTTGTGCAACTGGGTGACATGAAGTTATAAAATCGTCCCAACCGTGACGGAAATGCGAGGGGTCTCTCAAATCAGCGAAGAAAGTTTCTTAAACCACACACCCACACGCAGACATTAATTAACGAAGTCCAGAAGTGAATAAACAATAATTCTATGTATGAAAGATTTAACTTCGTATTCTGATACGTTTTTTACAACGATAGAGTTACAGAAAGCTAAGGTGAAAATACTCATTAAAAAAAAGAAAAGAATAACATGAAATCCTTCAACTTCACAATTCATTTTGGGACGATAAATAGTGGTCGTAAGAATAATTTGGAGGATCAGTACCTCGCCTCATTATCTATATATGTACAACAATAATCGTAAAATAATTTTATTACTGCAGGTAAAATTATTTATCGTCTGCCTTTTCACGTAATATATCCGGAGTTCGCTGCTGTCTTCGAAGATATTGCTCGCCATTGGGGACAAGCATGATTGATATTTCCTACTATATCTTTGGGTGTGAAAAATCTTCCAGAGTAATTCAATGTTTATCATTATTCGCCTCAGAAAACGGTTTTAGCAACAGTAAAGTTATGAATGACATTCGATGATATCATGAGTTGTGTTGCAATTATCCTATCGTCGTATTTACATATAATGATTTTTATTTAGAATCTTACATTTTATTGACTCTTCATTTAATTCATATTTTGTATTTTCAAATCAAAATTCCTTATTCTCGCTTATATACATTTATTCTACATTAGCAGCAAGTTGACAGTCCCCGACCTAAAAAAAATTCGCTTTGGACACCTCATCGTGGTATTATGGTGATTTTCTAGGCGTATCTTAGATGTGGCACAAGGCCGAAAGTATGGGACACCCTGATAAGGATCGAACTGACTATTCCGTCGTAACTGATCTAACCCGACAAGTTTGCTAACGCATTATGCTATGTTGAAGTGACTCATCGTGGTATCATGGTTAACAAGCTGCTCTTACAGGACATTATTAGTAAGTACTGTGATCGCGCCTCACTGCACTAATAGTTTTGTACCAAAACTAAGCTATAGAATGTTGCATTTAAAGGTAACATTATCAATGGTGTCCTGAGTTTTGATCATAACAGGAGAATGTTTTATTTCTAAGAAAGTGGTTGAGATGTCTCAAAAATGGTGATCCATTCAGATGTATTTCAGAGTGCAATAAAGTTTTCATCTTCAATTGAGTCAATCTTAGAAAAGTAATTTTTTTTCAACACGAGCACAAATATTATCATTAAGATCATCACCATTCATCAAACTGAGAAAATAATCTGTGGTTATTCTCGTTATTAGAATGTCGCTCGTGATCAGATTAAGGAAAGACGAGTCAAGTATGCAGTGGTTAAAACTCAGCCGAAAGAGCCTTCCACAGAATTTTGCAGAGACGCTTGACATTTCAATCATTGAAGTCGTAATATACTGAAATTGTGGACATGAAAAATTTAATTGCGTAAAAGATAGGATATTTATGCGTGCGTGCGTGTGTGTGCTTGTTTTGAAGACAATGAGTACGAAATCGTGTATATGAACTTTGTATTTATGTTTGCGTACTTCCGTTGTAATAGGCTCAATAGAAACTATTAATGTAACAAAAAAGAGTGCAGATTTAAAACCTGGTCACAGTGAAAGATGATTGGGAAGATTTGTTTCTCACACAAAAAACAAAGAGATAATTGAGTGGAATTCAAAACTATGTCTGAATTAGAGTTATATGTATTACCATTCTCTTACATGAAAGTTCTTTGAATTCCTATTTTTTCTTGATTTTTCTAATGTGCCCAAACATTTTCTAAGGATGTTACGAGAGGGCGCTAATAGGTTCTCTGGCTGACCAGATTTGTGATTTGAGAAGTGAACAAAGTCAATAATTTTTCAGTAGCCTTTTTTGGATGTAGTATTATTTATATTAGCACGTGCCCTTTCGTGGGCACTTTTGTAATACCACTTGAAGACAAAAGACAATTTTTAAAAAAATTTCTAGGCATTTATATGTTTACTTCACCAGATAAGATAACTGCACGAATGACTGTACAATGTGCAAGTGTTAAATAAAAACTGTGTTTCATAATGTATTTTAATATTTTTATAATGCCACATGCCATAAATAAACCCCAACCCCAGACAGCTCCCCCGGGATAAGATAACTTACGTTCCAACCAATCGCTAACACAAACCCATTCTCATTAACAAGGAGTCTACCAGAGGAGGACTGACATTGAAAATAAATTTAAAACAATGCTCCGAGACAGACACTTAGGGTCTGATGATAGTCGTACAGAACAGCTTGAAATAGACTATGTTGAGGTAATTATTTTTTGCTGCAATATATATATATATATATATATATATATATATATATATATATATATATATATATATTAGTATCCAACGTCGGTAGCACGACTCGAAGTTTCATGTCGTCTTGCAATTTTCAGTATATTCTGACCGTTCTCTCTCTCTCTCTCTCTCTCTCTCTCTCTCTCTCTCTCTCTCTCTCTCAGTGTAATTATGACAATTACAATCGCATAAGGAGAAGTCAGAAGTAGGAGGAAAACGGCTCCAAGGGAATTCAAGAGAAAAAAAGTAATGTTGGTAACATTACACCGTTATGGTTATACAAAGGACACGTTAAGCGGGAAACCGGTTTCTTAATAATAACATCCTAGAACAAATACATTAAAACGTACTCCATCAAGATAAATTTCGACAAAATAAAAAATATCAGGTGTACGAAGACATATCTGAAACTCTAAATGAATGAATAACTGGATGTAGCAAATTAACTCAGGAGAATAAAAAACGAACATGGTTAGGGAGGAACAGTTGATTGTGCAAACGAGTGAACTTTGAATACGCAGACCAGTATTAGCATAAACCATTCCAAAGAATTGACAAAATCTTTGGGTTTTTGAAATTCAAACGCATTATTTGATATATTAAAATATGATTTACAATCACGGTAGCATCAAGGAGAATGGTGACATTCAATACAGTTTATCTTTTTTCTGTTTTCTCCTACAAATTAATTTAAATGCTGGTTCAGTTTGTTGCGAGAGAATGCTGGTCGAGTGGTTAAGTAAGAAAACACGTCTCTTTTGGTATATTTATCCCACAACAAAAATCGTAGCCTCTGAATGAAAAAGTAACAACAAAATCTATATATATATATAAACAAACGATAAGTATGTATTCACAAAACAAATGTATACATAGTCAATAGGAAATGAATGAAGAAAACATTTAAAACCAGTGAAGATGTTTGTGTAGAAGTAAGTTAAACAAACGTGTTGTAGGAGAGAGTTCTACAGAAAATGAAGTGAAAGGTGCGTGCGCGCATGCGCGCATGTGCGTTCCCCAGTGGTAAAGCGTTTTACTCGTTCTACCTACATCTTATCGTCCCTAAGTGAAATAGGAAAAAAAAAAAAGAGAGAGAGAATGACAGAGAATGCCACTGCCTATTTATAGGCCGAGGGAGCGTCCCCTAACGACGATTTTTTTTTTAAAGTAAGTGTGATAACTCCACAAGTTATAAAGTTTTCCAAATTTTGTACTGCATTACTCATTCGTGATCAGATATTGTGAATAGTGTCATATTCTATGACTCTATAACGAATGTAGAGTCATGTTCTATCAAGTGAATATAGAGTTATGATCTATCAAGCGAATATAGAGTCATTTTCTATTAAGAGAATATAGTCATTTTACACTGGCTTCTGTCAATAAGTTCTGTACGAGATTAGCATGTTTATTCAAGCGAAAAAGAAAGAACAAGTCGTAAGTCGATAGTAATGGGCACCACCTCTGTCTAGAATTACATAAACAATAAGATTGATTAAATAATTGCAACAAAAAAAATTATTTAAACAGTTCTCGAAATAGGTTGGTGAGAATCATTGACACATACCGGATGAGTAATAATCAGGCCCGTCTCGAGGGGGATTCTTCTGAGCCTGCACCCCCACCCCCAGAAAATCATTTTCCCACTCCCCAGTAAACTAATTTTAGTGTGACTTTTAGTCAGGTTCATTTAAAGGTAGGCACCCTCTGAAAACACTTAAGCGACGGGCCTGGTAATAATCAAGATATAAGTTTTTATATATCAAAGATTTTACAAATACGAGTTGTATGACGCTTTGAATATACAGCAAATTTGCATTGTTTTGATGATATTCCAGAATATGTCCAGCGAGAATGTACATGAAATAATGTTCTTACAATTGCTATTCACTCATCTCTTTGTTTTGACTTGTTGGGGAATAGAAACATTATGTTTTGCCAATTGTTAAAATATTATCAACTTTGTGTTTTTGTACCTAGATAGCAAGATTTTAACCGGAATCTGTAATATTATTTTTTTCTGATTCAAATTGGATTATTTCAGAAATACTTTTGAAAAGTTTTTGTTTTTAAGTGTGCAAATACTATAAGCTTTAGACGATTACGGTACTAATAAATAAAATATACGACAATGGTAACATAACAAAATATCTTCATAGACCTGTCTTTGTAGAGCTGACTATGAAGCCAGGTGCAAATGATTGCGAGCTGCATCGGATAATCAGCTTAATGTGCCACATATCTAGCTAAACATATAAATAAAACAAGTACAATGTTAATGACACTAGAACATGAAAATGCAATATTTATGATCAGAATGATATCAAATGCCGAAGGACGTGTACATATTTTTCATAGACAACGCTAAAGCATTTGATAAGGTACAACACCACACAAAGATCTATTTGAACTAAGCGGGAAACTTAATTCATTTGGGAAAGATATTCGAATAATCCAGAATATATACTGGGGGTGCGGCGCAACCACTTACACACGAACAGAAAATGAATTAAGAGCATAAAAATAGAAAGTCTTAAGACAAGAATGCATCATGTCACCGAATTTAGTTAACATATACAGTGAGTTAATCCTGAGATAATAAAGTCCTACCAGGATTTATTATTGATGTTCGTAATCTTTAACAGTATAAAGTTGATGGAAGCCATAAAAAGAAAACTGAGGGAAATTTGTAGAAGAAAGAAAAGAAAAAGAAAACGCAAGAAATAACTACGATCAATTGTAAGAAAACCGAATGTCAGCAAAAGGAACATACCAAAATGCAAGCTATAAATTGGAGATATCAAAATCAAGCAAGTACAAAAATTTAAATAAAAACGTTTTAACAGATAACGAAAAATGTGACACAAAAATCCGAAGGTGCTCTTAAATAGAAAAATATGCCTTCCAAAAGCTAAACAAAATATTAAGATGCAGGGAACTTTTATTAGAAACAAACAAAAGAGTGCACAACTGCTATGTAGTATAATTCCTCTTATTTGGCAGTGTAAGCTGGGTAATTTCCTCACAGGACACTTGAGGTAACAGAGATGTGGTTCTACAGAATGATTCTGAGAATACCATGGACGGGGCATGACGGAGCAACGAGTAAATTTTAATGAAAATGGAACCAAAAAAGACACTTAGATTTAACATCAGAAAGAGACGGTTGAAATTTTTTATACACATAATGAGGAATGAGGGCTTAGAGAATTTGACACTCTCAGGACATACTGAAGGCAAAAGAGAGGGAAACAGCGAGTAACCTACATAACAACCTTGTGTAAATGAACGACAGAACAAAGAATGAACAAGATAGTAAAAAAAAATCATTGTACAAAGGGCAGGAAGTTATGGAGAACTATAATGGCCAATGTTCTAAAAGGACACGCAGCACATACAAGAAGAAGGATAGAGTAACGACATTCAAAATTGAAGTTGAATGTAAATGCAATTTGGGGATTTTTTTATGTGCAAGGAGAGATTCACAGTCTTTATTAAGGTAACTTTATGTTCTCCCCTCGCCATTTGTAAATGAACTGGAAATTTCTGAAAACTGAATTGCGTTATTTTAGGAAATACACGATAGAATATGAGATTTAGTAGAAATTCAGAATGCTACAAATCTGAAAACTTTATTTTGCTACCTGCCACATGGTCAGCTAAAATTTATCCAATAATCGCAAATGCATGCAAACTAAAACCAAAATAATGTGCTAATATTTCGTTTCAGAATATTTTTGTTTGATATTGTAATCTTACTTATTATAAAACGCAGATTGTGTGTGTGTGTCTGTAACGTTTATATATTGGATCGAATTTCCTACATTCTTTAGCCGATTTCAACAAAACTTCACAGGAATACATAAAATTACCTTGTGGTGGTTCTAACGGCGCCGAAAATGGGAAAAACACATTGTTTTTTTAAACAAAATCAATTTGAAAACACGATTAAGACACATCGTGAGAATGAAAGGGGGACAACTCACCCAAATGTAAACAAAAGAGCATAGCATGATGAAAAAAAAGCCGAACTTGACGAAAACAAAATTTTATCGTCTAATGTTTATATTATTATTAAAGAGGAAAGATCAAAGTATTTTGGGGGTATTTTTTTTTGGTAAAAAAAAGGACAGATAATCAATCATTTTTTTCGATTTGATAAAATAGGGAAAGATAATTCCACGTACTTTAGGGCCGTTTTTACAATTCCCTTTGCAATTTGTTACAAGGCAGATCAATAAGGCATTGGTTCTATTTGAAATTAATTCAATATTTAAAAGAAAGTATTAAGAAATAATTTAAAAATGCCGACGTAAGAAATCTGATAGACAAAAAACAACAATATTTCGAAGATGATAATTATTAAGGAAAGAACACAGTACTTGTAATAAATTAATAAACCCAAATAAAGTTAATATTTTTGTATTAGAAACGAGTGGAAAATATATTCAAATCAGAATTCTAATTATGAATCACCACAAGCAAAATATGCAATTTTTTTTACTGTATTAAAAATCATAAATTATAAAAGATTACAGATAAAGGCTATCTACATTTTTCAACCGATTTCAACAAAACAAGGCGGGAAAAGTTGGTTTTTTTTTTTTTTTCAAAACAAGTGTAATTTTTTTTATTAAATGGAAAAACAAGTAGATTATCTCGTGGTATGAGATCAGGGAAAATGTTCCGCGTCAGAATAGGATAGCAAGGTGAACAAGGCGGGAAATTTTTTTTTTTTTTTTAAGTTCTGGAAAAAGGAACTCGTTAACACGAGGTGCACAGATAAAAAAAGTACTTACTGTGGATTTGGGTATTGTAAGTGTGTGTAGTGTTATGTGTTGTTTTTTTTTTATACCCTTTTTTGTTCAGGTTCACGGTAGTGAAAGTTCAGTCATCTCAGATTTTGGGATCAGGCATTGAATTTGCTGCTAAAAATTATTTACGACGAGCCAAAAGGGACGAAGACTTATTTGTTGTTGGTTGCATCGTCTTGAAGAAAATTATTTGCGACGAGCCAAAAGGGATGAAGAATTATTTGTTGTCAGTAAGATATCCCTGTCTGTATTTAAGGTTGACTGACGAGGGATAAATGAGTCAACTTCATGGATCGAAATTTTTAGCCCGACTGAACTCAAACGATTAGTTTGTCCGTGACGTCAGAGAAAAACGCGGGAAAAACGGTAATTAAAATTTGTTAGATTGGTGATATCAACAGGAGCTGATAAAACTACAATAACTTACTTAAAACTAAAGAAAACTACTATATTTAGCTTAACGAGAAAGGAAGGGGTGTAATCAGTGGACGCACGCGCACACACGCACAAGTGTGGAAGGAAGGGAGGAAAACTCGCACGCGCGTAAAACGTAGATGGAATTACTGTATTATTTCCATAACTCATAACGATTGTAAACAATGTTTTTGTTTGAATTTGGGTTTGACCAATTCGTAAAAAAAAAAAAAAAACTAATTAAGACATGCGTGTCCGTCAACCTTAAACAATAATCTTTATCAATTTTATTTTTCAGTCTTTATGATCGTCCATACTTGATCTATCTCTTACTGTTACATCCCCGGGCAACGCCGGGCTCACGTATAAAGATGCATACATGCATATATATATATTGTTTATATATATATATTGTTTATATATATATACATATATTATGTTTATATATATATATATATATATATATATATATATATATGAACAAAACACACTGAAGCATTTGTACTTGGTTATTAAAACAAACCAATATAACATACATTAATGAATTTATGCCGACTAAATATGCATAAAACTTGCGGGAAACAATTTGTACTATTTACACAAAAACTCACACACCCATACACGAGGGAATCTCTATCTTTTGCTCACTGACACTTTATATATATATATATATATATATATATATATATATATATAAATTAAAAAATGGTCCTATATATAGGGAAGAGAGCTCAATATCAGAGATATAGCATATATAGATATATAGATATGTAGATAGTGAGGACATAGGATTCATCACTGTTTAGTGACTCGTTTTCACGCTTCTCGGCAATCTTTAAACCAAGATTAGAGTATCACATGGATGCATGTCAATTTCAAACATGAGTATCAACTAAAAATAACGTTTCAATGCATATATATATATATATATATATATATATATATATATATATATATTAATAAATATACATATCACCGGTAGAAACTCTATTTAGCACCTGAAGATTGCATTGTGCATCAAACTCCAGTAGTGCTACCGGTGAGGGATAATATGATTCCGGGAGGCGATCCTGAAGCAAAAATCCGCCAAGCACAAAACAAATGGGCACATTAAGTAACTGCCACTGCTGATATTGAAATCACAAGCGACCAATGATTTACGACCTATGCACATAATCAAGCAAATGTCGACATGCATTTAAGCATTTGTTTAACCATCTGTACAGATGATTTTGTGTACTAAATTAAGGAACATGCACACATATAACAAACACACACACACACACACACACACACACACACACACACACACACACACACACACACATATATATATGTGTGTGTGTGTGTGTGTGATGTGTAATAACACACGCACACATATATATATATGCGTGTGTGTGCATATATATATATATGTGTGTGTGTGTGCGCACGCACATATATATGTGTATAACACACGCATACATATATATATATATGCGTGTGTGTGTGTATATATATATATATATATATATATACATATAAGCATAGAAATTTGCATTGTAAGCTCTTGACTCTATACACTTACCTAAATCTAACAAAATGACCAAATATTACAACTTTTTCAATTCCTTCTTCATCGTACCGAAAGCTTATATCAGCATCGTCTTGTATATATATATATATATATATATATATATATATATATATATATATATATATATATATACACCAATTCGTAGATATTCGTATCCACAAATCAAACGTATGCTCATCACCCAACTGCTGCAGATAACTATATACACTGGAGAATTAACATTCATAATTAATTTTTATTAAACATAAATGGAATGTTTTAAAAGAATTTCATTGGTAATAGAATATTGTAGAGTAGACTTTCTTAAGTAATTTTTTTTTTGGGAAATAGTGACAATTGCAAGGTGCAATCTACCAAGTAGTTTGCAGCCTTGTTAAATAAATAGTCTAAAAACTTGGCACAAATACAGGGAACAAGTCGCTGGGGAATTTGAGGAGTGTTTATTGCAAAGGCTCTTGAAGAAATGGTAACGGCATAATCTGGTTCTCAAATAGGTCGACAGTATTTGCGTTGGCTGCTACTGAAATTGCTGCCACTCTAAATTGGTAGCTGTATGTGAGAGAAACAGAAAGAAATTTCTGAGGTAGATGCATGTGTGTGAGGTTGTATGTGTGTGAGGAAGAGTTTCAAAAAGTGAACATTTCTGACAGACCGATTGATAGATAAACACATACATATACACACACTCAAACATACATAAACATATATACACATGCAGAAAAAATGAGAAACCATTATAGATATGAATAAACTGATGTAGAAAAATAAAATAGATATATAGGTAGAGAGAGATATGAATACACTGAAAGAAAGAAAGAAAGAAAGAAAGAAAAAAAAAAAAAAAAAAAGAAAAAAAGAAAAAAGGTGATGCAACAATATTTATTCCAAAATTTTTATTTTTTAACAATCGCTGCATGGAAGGAAAAATGTCTACTCATCTGACAAGGATCCATAAGAAAACTGATGCAATTGAAAAGTCAGAGAAATAAACTGATTTCGACTGATCGAACACTAACATGGATTTAAACCGATGTATAAGCAAAGAACAATTATCACTCGGTTGTTGCATGCTTATAACTTCTTGGCATGGAAGTTATAGTAGATAGGTGACATTTGATTTTTGCTAATTATTTCATCGCAAACAAGGCAATAAAACAATTAAGATGTAAGTGAGAGTGAAACGAAATGAGAAAACGTTGAAGAGAGAGACCATGATCTAAGCAGACAGAAGACTACGACTGACGTTGTAATTACATTTTTGAAAATCGTAGATGACCCGAAAGTAACAAGCCGAAAGAGAATTCTACAAGCGAAAAATGCTAGAGAAGAGACTTTTACCATATAACTTACGCTTACCTTTAACACTTTCAATAGACCTAGTTGCCAATCTAGTACAGCGGTTAAATTCGTGAAGTCGAGATACCAAAAAATGAAAGTTCACCAGAACAATATGAAAGTATTTATAGAAAAGGCACAGGAAAGCTACGTTATGGAAGTGGGAAAGTAACTGAAGCTGAGAGGCAGGGATACATTCATTTAAAAATAATAATCATTTTCATTTATTAAACTTTTATAATATTATTTCTAAAATTAAAGCATATTTTAGTTCCTTTTAAATTATGTAAGTTTTTGTGTTAATAATTATAGATGTCGACCTCACTCGGGATCGAGTCAATGAGAACGATCCTTTCCTTAGTCGCATAGTATGTGCTTCGCTACAATTTCGAATTCAAAGTTTTCTTTCTCCTAGGCCGAGTGCCACCCAAGGCTATAGAACCCAGTCTGCCCTACTATTTACCCTTAGAAGAGTTGGATTCATACATTTCCCAAGTGTAATGTAATGAACTTGACGGGAATTCGAACTTGGCTGTCCGATTGCTCTATAATTAAAACAGTAAAATATTTCGCATTAAATAATATTTATTTTTTCAAAATAGCATGATAACAACCCGAAACTCAACACCAAATGCTTCGCAATACCCTTGACGTTGTTGCTGGCTGGATCAAGAGCCAAAACTAACACGCGAATTAAGAAGTCCACAGTCGTGAATGATCTGTAAATAGAATATCGGAAAAGCCAATTGAAAGCAGAAAATAATCTAATTGCACCGATGCACTATGCATGTGATGCTGCATTAGGAGATTTCGATGATTCCCAGTGTCGTTTCTTTTATTCCCCCTTGTTAATGTACATTGATTCTTTTATTAAAATGGCAGAAAGTCAGTGTCCTCGAACTATTTGACTACGGCAAATTAAAACTATATTATCTGAATCATTTATGCCAAAATACAAATCGTTTAAAGGATTTGTGTATAATTGAGAGAATATCGAAAATAAATGATAAAATAATTTCTGTTCTCAATCCAAAATCAAAATTTTTATGTTTGTCCATTTCATCAGTTTATGGGAGGTGTATCGGGACGAGAACTTTTTAATCACTCCTTTGTGTGCGTGTGTTTGTGCGTATATGTGTGACTTTGCATGAGGAGTTGGGAGAAAGAGACACATAGAGAGGGAAAGAGATAGAGTTAATATGTATCTACACACACACACACACACACACATATATATATTTAAAAGAAAAACAGACCACTTTAAGGTACCATTATAATAATTTATTTCACCAGAGTCCTTTTAAAGGACGCCGGATCATCAGATAGCACTTCCAAAAATGAAATGAAACGAAAAATGAAATTAAAATTGATGGGTAGTGTAAGTTTTTGTAATTTAACAGAGAGTGTAAAAGGGATAGTTAAAGAGACATGGTAGAGTTATAGGGAGGAATTAATTTCATATCTCTCTTAAGTATACTTTGTATTGGGGGAGGAGGAGTGACCAGATCTTGACCTATTTAGACGGTTAACTTAACGGAAGTGATATATTGAAATGTGAGGGGAGAAGGAAAAAAAAAAAAAAAGGAAAAAAAAAAAGAGGGAGAGGGAAGTAAAGAAAAGAGGCTGTAATTGGGTTTTAGCAATTTATATAAAGAATAGATTTTAATGCTTGATAGAAATTTAGATGTCTAAAAAAAAAATTAATTTGATGTTTGCTATCAATTTAAATATTTAATTTTTTTAAACAAATAGTTTAGGGATTTAATATAAGATAAATACTATATTTATTAACACATTTATAGAGAACATATTAAAAAAATATAAATTAAATTATAATAGTTTGTTTACCCGACCAATGGTACTTTTTTAATATTGTAAAAAATAGTTACGGTAACATCTTTATTAGTTTTACTTTTAATCTAATTTATGAATGAAATTTGTTATTATTTTGATATGGGTAATCTTACTTACTTAAAATTTAGGTTTAATTATGGAATAATATTTGAGGGTAATATTAAAGATTTTGCATTCTTCTTATATATATCACATACATATTCATGCAAATCCCATATATACATACATTTATTTACATGCGCAATTACACACATAGACACACATGTAGCGATATACACAGGTACCTATACATATTCATACATAAATTACATACACACACGTTTATAAATAATTACATATATTTTTATATTTGAATTGATTTAGATTTTTGTTTAATTTCATAGTTAATGTTTAACGTTAGGTGACTTCTGGAGTGTTTAATTATCCAAAAAAAATTATTTAATATTTTATTATCAATATTGATAGTTAAAGATTGGTATATTTAGATTTAAGTTAATTTATCAATTTAAAATGAAAATACCCCCAGATGATAAATATACACTCTCATAATTCTAATTATAGAATATTAAAAGAGAAAGTGAGATTAAATATTAATAAGAGTAATTTTAAAACTTCATTAAAATGACCTTATGTCCTTCCATTGGAATACATTCTATACACACACACACATATATATATACACATATACATTTACACATACATACACATATATATACATATGCATACATATACATATATATACATATATATACATATATACACATATATATATATATATACATACATATATATACATACATATATATATATATACATAAACAAGCATATAAAAAAGAACTATACCCATAAACATCCACACATGTATATGTATTTATATTACTATGTTTTACATATATTCACACATATTACAAATATTAACTCTCAAATATTTACATCTATACATACATACATACATACATACATACATACATAGACTACATGCAATTTCATATCAAGACAATATATATATATATATATATATATATATATACATATATATATATATATATATATATATATATATATATATATATATATATATATATACATATATATATATATATACATACATATAAAATATATATACACATATATATACAAAATACCTAGCCAAAACTATATATTGCACCTATACATACCACATACATATATATTCATACTCTCACACTCACACACACACACACACACACACACATATATATATATATATATATACATATGCGCCTACAATTTATACAAACATATATATGCATATAAACACACTTATCCAAAATGCCCATACATACATATATAAAATCACATATAAATGTCCTAGTTCATCTACGTTTTTGTGTACAGACGAACAAGCACAGCATCCATGTGTTCATACATTCATTTCAAAAACAAAAGTAATATTTTCCCTTTTTATATAGTTATTTCTAAATATATTTAGTTAAATTGAGGTGGTATTTATGTCTACATATAAAAACCAACTCGTTATGTTTGTTCAGTAATATGTCCGGATCTTTATGCCTTATTATTAGGATTTTCTCTTTTATGCACAAGTTACATCGGTCTCTGAAGTTTATTGGAGTTCTAGCCCTCGAGACGATTTTCCAATTTACTTGTGGGGTTAAGTTGCTTTCCAACAAATCCCAATAATGTTTTGATAGTGCCGTTTGGTGCTTCTTGGATTTATTTGTGAAGGATTTGCGATGGTTATAAAAACGTTGCTTCCAATTTCCTGCCGATATTCCTATGTATATCTTCTTCTGTTTAATATCTTCTTTGGGAAAATTGTAGCTTCGTATATTACGTTTTCTGCCATGCAAATTCCCTCTACTGGACAAACGGATCCTTCCTTGCAATTACAGGTAGATTTGTTCTTTTGGCTTGCATTAAGATCTTTTTGTAGTTGATTATTATGAAATTCACTTAAAATTTTGCTATTGTGAGAGCTAATAATTTTTTCTACATTGCTCATGCAGGAATAACTAATTTTTAAATTCATTTTGTTGAACATCTTTTTTTAATAGTTCATCTTTTCTAAAATGTTTGTCTATTAGTTTAAGAAAGTATTTCCCTATATTAATATTCGAAAGTTTACAGAAAGGCGGGTTGAACCATATAATTTTCCTTTTCCTATTTTTGGACTTAGAGGATGTGTTATTAATAGATTTATCTATATAATTTAGTGTTTGTTTAAATTTACTTTTTAATGGGGCTTGATTGTATGTTGATTTATTTTGGTTAAAAATAGTTTTACTAGAAGATAGTTTATTTATTCTTGTATTTACTGTATTTGGAATTTGTTTTATAATTGCTTTAGGGTGGTTTGAGTCGATATTTATGTATATGGGCGATTGGTTTTCCTTTTGGAAGGGTTTATAAGTGTTATTGTCGAGATCAAATGTTACGTCTAGAAAATTTACTATTTTCAGGTTAGATGATATTTCGATTTTAAATCCTAGAAATTTGAATGCCTTAATTATTTTCTTCTGTAGTTGGGATGGTAGAGGTCCATTGGAATTAGGTATAACAATGAGTCCATCATCCCTGTAAAGCCCTACATTTTGGGGGTTAAGGAATCTGCTCAGAATATCTAAAATGTATATAACTATTAGGTCTGCTATTTGAGCAGAATCAAATGCTCCCATTAGCACATCGAAATTGTCTCTGTTTTTTAAACCAAGTAGTGTCATTAAATCTCAATACAGACTGTCTAGAATCCATTATGATTTTTACTTCTTCGTCAGTAATCTCAGTATAATTTTTAGCAAAATTTAAGCTATTTTCTAATAAATCTTTAGAATGTCTAATTGGATAAAAGTGGCTTTATTTTTAGATTTTAGATTTTGGAACCAGTTAATGGCGTCAGATGAATCTTTCCAAAGGTTTAAGGGGTAATTTTCTAATATACATGTGTTTTTTAGAATGTTTCTGGAAATTATTCCTAACTCTGATTTGGAGGGATTAATTAGTCTGGAATGTATATTATTTTGAAAGTTAAGTTTATGGTCTTTAAAAAGTAGGTAGACATCTTTCAAGTGAGTAATGCCCATTCTATCAGCAATATTATATTTAAATGCGAATTTAGCATTTATATATATGTATATTACTTACATTATTAACATTATTCTGATTATTATCCTCATCTTCATTTGTACACTCCGGCCTTCTTCAGGTGAAGCGAACCCTTTATTTCGTCCACTGGGGTAGATTTTTCTAGTTCCACGTGCCATGCCACTTTTTGTACGTCTGTGTTATTTCCCTTTAACTAGTTTTGCAGTGATCTGGCATTGAACTCACAATTCTTTGGGTCTTGTCACTGGATCTAACCAACGTGTCCTTGAGGACATCTGTGTGTGAATATTTAGGATTTATAAATCTCAGCCTCATTTTTTTACCAGTGCTCATATTGCATTTTTTCTCATTGCATTTATTACCAGAACATATATTGCATGTAGTAGAGAGGGGGTGCTCCTATCAAAGTTTGGGGGGTAAGACCCAAAGGCCGACCCTGGATACATAGTATTAATTTTATAAAGGTTTTACTTAGAAAAAAAAAACAATTACGTGCAAAGAGATGCATAGAAGTGGTCAGAGTGTAGAGAAGTGGTTAAAAAAATGGCTGGTCTTTTAGCTTTCTAACTCCGTAAACGGCATTTGATCGTTAATTAGTATTTAACATTATGAAATTTGTACAAAACAAAGACAGTTCTTTTTCTTCATAATGAAAAAAAAAAAAAAAATCCACATGTTAACACTAGACAAGTGAAATATTAATTTGAAAAATAATTTGTTTCATATTAGTTTCTTGTTTGGAATTTAAAAATTAAATTTTATGCGCTTGTAAAATATTGTGTATTTTTCATAATTAGTGTTGTTTTGTTGATAAAACCGACAAAACAACACTAATTTAATTTTTTGTTAATCAAAAACAATTAAAAAAAATACTAATTTACTACTAAAATATTAAAATTACATTAAATTTAAAATACGCATTTAAGTGCACAGAAAGACATTTTTACATTTTTGCTTTTATTTTCATGGATTTCT